>CM059219.1:18608188-18728188 GCA_030347435.1 Clarias fuscus
AATAAGGATGACAGTAGAAGCGATTTGGAGGCGGAAAGAAACGGCAATAAAACTACATCAGTGTAGGATTTTTCTGATGTTTTTTTTTTAATTTTTTTTTTTTACCCCCAGCAGAACCCCTGAAAGCATCTACAGGCCACAGCCAATCAGGCGCTGCCGTAGCCAATCACAGGTACCCTGGCAGCATTGAGGATGGTCGCTATGACAACCCCCAATGTATGTTAGGGTGCTATTTTGTTTTTGGTGGCCTTTTTTTTTTTTTTTTTTAAACCAATCTATGAGGAAGGAGTAGAATGCAAGGCCACCTTTCATTTCACGGTTAGGGGGGAAAAAATATTGTGCTGTGTTTTGGTGTGCTTCTCAGATAATTGCTTCGATTATTATATACCATAAACCAGAATTATGATGTCTTGCCTTTTAAGGAAAAACCAAACAGGAAGTAGGACTGGCTTTGAATATATTTTTTATCGTTCCAAGGATCTCTTATACCATTGTACTTCTGTTTATTGTACTAGGGTGGGTCAAAAATGATCCGCACACTGGCTGTAGAATTTATTTCTTTATGTATTTCCCCCCAGTTTTCAGCCGTGAACGAGCGCCCAGGTCTTGATTGCTAACGTGTGTGCAACCTTCCTTGAATTTCTCCGTCATGTCATACACACTTCTTCATGACAAAAATCTTTCTCCATACTGCTCACAAAGTGTTCGATAAATAACGGCACCAGGTACACCATTAGACAACGAAAACGAATCGCTGCTGTTTCTTTCTTGCAAATCACCAGCAACACAGTTCACCGCAAATCAGCAGCGAAATGAATAGGCGATGAATAGGACAGAAGTTTTAATATAACCGGAGTGCGGATCATTTTTGACTCGCCCTCATACTACTGATCTATTGTTGATTGTTGTTTTATGGTGAGATGATTTGCTGTATTGAGCTGGATATCAAGCGTATAAACATTATCATGTGTGTTCAAGATTGATCTTTTTTTTTCTTTCCTTTTGGTTTATTTTTTCTTATTTTACCTTGTTTTTTGATTCCAACTGGAATTTTTTTTTCTATTCAACTTGAAAGAGAAAACGCTCTGAGCATTCTGTAACTAATCAAACTCTTATTCTCTACAGTCTGAAGCTAGAATGTGACAAACTGGCCAGTGAGAAGTCAGAGATGCAGCGTCATTATATCATGGTAAGTGCTCCTGGTACAGGCTGTTTAAAAAAAAAAAGAAAAAAAAAAGGCAAGAGCTGAAGCAGGCCTCGAGTGAAGAGGGGAGCTGTCACTGGGTCAGGATGAGGAGCAGGGACTGGATCTATGTATGAGTGGTGTGGAAGGGTCAGAGAGAGTGCTTCTGGGGCCTTTTTAGGGAGTAATTTTGGAAAGCCAAAAAAATAAATAAGTACCAAAGATTACCTGATGACTACTTGATTATATTCCAGATTGCCTGATGCTTTTTTTTTTTTTTTTTTACCCAGATGAAAGAGTGAGCTAGTAATGGATAGCTTCTGTTTTACTGATTATTTTCACAAGTTGTGTGTTGTTGTGAACTTTGTAACTTAGAAACAAGCATGTGAAAATGGGTGAAGAAGGTAAGAATCATATTAATTTGCAGAAATTTGATTTGCTATTATAACGTGATTCCCTCATACTGTATGGTGTACAAATATGTGATATGTCCTGGTTGTCTTGGCGATTACTAGCGTTAATGTTGGCTCATTCAGAGCTTCTGTTGCAAATGAGACGATGCGTTGGAATATGCTGTGCTTTATACATATTCATAATAATATACACATAAGCCAGTGTCTTAATTTTAATGTGTATTAGTGTATTAGAGTGGTGTGTTATGTGTCCCCGGTGGTAAAGGCTGGTGCAGGGTCGTACATCATCCTTCTGGGGAACTTAAGAGGCTGTGGCTCTGGGGCAGGTACGCAGAGTGGTTCTGGTGCAGGTATCCGGAGCGCTTCCTGAGCAGATATACAGTAGGGAGGGCTTGCATATAGAGGACGCGCTGCTCGGCTTTTGTTCTGGACAACGTATACCAGAGTGAAGTTGGGGTAAATGTCAGGACTGGGGCAGGTTTATGAACTTGCACTGGATCTGGTGTAGAAGTGAGGAGAACTGAAGTCCAAAAACCGGGAGAGGATCTGAGGCAGCGGCGTTGCTTATCCCTGGCTGCTTGTGCCTCCTCCTATATACACAATTCCAGCCCTCCACCCACTGACCCACTGTATTCCCCAGCCTCCTGCTTTCATCTTATCTCTTTCTCTCTTACATTTCCTTTCTGCCATCCCTTTATCTCTTTGCTTCCCTTCCTCTGATTTCTTTCTTTTGCTTTCTGTTTTGTTTTTCCCCTTTCTCTCCCCACTCTCTTTCCTTCCCTTTTTTTTCTGCACTCTGCCCCCTCTCTCTGTCTCTGCTCTCTAATCTCATTTTTGCTGGCCCAAGCTCCATGTTGCTCTCTGATATTGCTCCTCTAATTGAACCACCCAGCAGTTTAATCTGATCTAATCTGTGCAGTATTGCTCTCACGCCATCATCCGGCTCTCCCCTCCTCCCTGTAATAGCCTATCGAGTTCCCGTGCCCTTCCCCAGTCAGAGCTACAGAATGGTGTGTTTGTGTGTGTGTGTGTGTGTGCGTGCGTGCGTGCATGTCTGTGTGTAGACAGTATACAAAAGGATTATAATATATAGTAAAGGACTGTTCATGTGAAAAACACATATACATATTTTATACATACACATACATATGTATATGATATACATATCATTTTTTTCCCTTAAATTCCTCTCATCTCTTTACAGTACTACGAGATGTCCTACGGACTGAATATCGAAATGCACAAGCAAGTAAGTGATCTCACATCCAACAAGTTGTGTTTTAGAAATAGTAATGTTTGATGTGTGCAGTGTCCAGTCCCTTTATTAGGAACACCTGTATAACTGCACATTCAGGGTGTTATTGTGGAAGCTGCTGATCCAGTTAGATTTTTTTTTTTCTGCACAACAGACTTTAGAGTTTACACTTAATGCAAGCAAAACAAAAAAAAACAATCCAGTGATTGGTGTGGTGATTCTTAAAGCATCAAGACTCTACAGTGTGTTTCGTTTCCAAAATAGTGGTAAATTAATTTGTGATTTTCTAGTAGTTCAGTTTCTAAATGCATCCATTATTTGATTTCCTCGAAATTCCAGCAAATATGAATTTAATGGACGAACAAGTCATCAGTTGGGCCAAAACCATTATAGTAGGGTAGAACCTCAAAATTACAACTCCTCTTCTTATTATTATTATGATTCTTATTATTGCTGAACTGAACTGTTTCTTTAGCTTTTGTTTTCATAGAGATGAGAAGCCGTGATGATTTTTCTCCCATGAATGCACGTTAGTTTCAGCCTAGAAGTCGATGTCCACTGCTGCTCGTGCTGTTTTATCAGTGACTGTGCCCTTGTGGGACGGCGTACCGAGATTTACGATGCTTTACAGTGACAGCCTCTTCATCCTTCCTGAACATGCTGTCAGAAATCCAGTCCCACACCGCACCCGCCTCCAGCACAATTCATCAGGCTCGTTGGGGGACAGGGAAAAATATGGGAGGGAAGGCACGCAGGCAGCTGTGTGTGTATGTGTGTGTGTGTGTGAGAGAGAGAGAGAGAGAGAGAGAGAGAGAGAGAGAAAAATGGCTGTAGCAGAGAGTGAGAGAAAGATGAAGAGGAGTCCAGAAATGAATGCAAAGAAGAACCCTGTGTTTTGTAGTCAGCCTTTTCGTAATCATTCCTTTATCACCCTCTCTGGTTCTTTCCCATCTCTCTCTCTCTCTCTCTCTCTCTCTCTCTCTCTCTCTCTCTCTCTCTCTCTCTCTCTCTCTCTCCCCTGCTGTTCTTCTTTCATGCTGTGTAGCGTGTCAGTGTGACAGGGCATTGTGCCAGGACTGTACTGAAACAGGGTTATTGGTGTTTCTTTGCTTTTTCCTCCACACCCCATCTCTCTGCCACTTACACTAGCAGTTGTAGTTTCTCCTGGAATGCACAGCAACCGCTTCGCCCTTTTGCTCACAGGATGTCTGTATATTCTTTGAATGTACATCAAAGTGGATACGGCCATTTTTTCCATGCCGATGATGAAACTTTGAATATGAGCTAGAACTCATCTGATGTACAGTACTATATTATCAGTCCAAATATCTACAGTAAGCATTCGACTGACCAAACGAAGACCTCTGTTTAAATGTTTTTGTGATAATGGTCTTAGTACAATCAAACTAACCTTATTCCACATCAAACTTGATTACAATGTGTGTGTGTGTGTGTGTGTTTTCCTTCTGCAGGCAGAGATTGTGAAGAGATTAAATGCAATCTGCGCTCAAGTCCTGCCTTACCTGTCTCAAGAGGTACTAAATGAATGATGGATACACATCCACAGCCCATTTACCCAGACACAGCATCATCTGTTCATTTTATTTTTCTACATTGAAGTTATGTACACACCTAAATCCCTGGGAAACTCACAGCAAAGAATGCATTGATTTTTTTTCCCCCTTCCCTCTCTATAAATATTGAGTGGTGTGTTCATGTTGATGCATTATACTGTATATGGATGGATGGATGGATGTGTGGATGGATGGATGGATGACTAGATTGATGTGTGTGGTTGGATGGGTAAATGGACAGATAGATGTATGTGTATGGACGGATGGATGGATGGATGGGTAAAGTGAGATGGATGTCTAGATTGACGTGGTTGTATAGATAGATAGATGTGTGTGCAAGTAATGGATGCTTAAATATGTGTGGGTGGATGCATCCGAATGTAAACGTGGATCTAGATGGATGCATTAAAATGGATGGATTGATGAAGAGTGGTGTACGATGAATGGACACCTGAAATAGGATGGTTGTATGGATATTGTGGTGGCGGGTGGATGTGTAATGAGATGGACGGTTAAATATGTGTGGGTGGATGCATGTGAATTTATATGTAGATATGGACTTGTGTGGTGGGATGGATTAACATGCATGTGTGGTTGGATGGATAGATGGATAGGTGTATCGGTATCAGTGAATGTGTGAGAGGGTGAATGGATATTGTGGGAGCTGGATAAATGGATGTGTGTCCATCAATAGATACGTATGGATGGGTATGTGTGTGTGGTTGGATGGATGTGTGGTGAGATGAGTAAATGGATGGAGGAATGAATGATCATTACAAGGCGGGCTACACCCTGGAAATTGCAGAGCGCGCACAAACATTTACACACTATGGGCAATTTAGGAACGCCAGTAAACCTAATCTGCATGTCTTTGACTTTTAAGGAATATAAGGAAATTCTTTTAGTTGCTTTGTGACAATGACCACCATTAAAAGTGGTATATAAATAAAACTGAATTGAACTAAATTGAATATGTACGATGGATGGATGGATGGATGGATGGATGGATGGATGGTCACAGGGTCTATGCAGGACATGTGCAGTCAGTGATAAGAGTTCTGTGATGTTTTACTGTGTTACAGCACCAGCAGCAGGTCCTGGGAGCTATAGAGAGAGCCAAGCAGGTCACACCACCAGAGATGAACTCCATTATCCGGGTAAGGATGAAGGAACGGGGAGAGTCTGTGTCCGTTCATCTCCTTTGTAGTAATTGATGCTGAATCAACACAAATGATATTTTTTTTAACTGATTTAAAAGAGATTTCATTTTTATCATAAGCCACTGATTAAGACACTATTGTGTTAGTATGCTACTCCACACAACAATACTAACAGTACTGTAATAATATGGAAGTAATAGTATGCTAGTGTTCTAGAATTAGAGGTTTTGCAAACATCAAGAGATGTGGGAATTTATAAACCTGTTCATGAGGGCATGTTGGTCCTATCAGATCGCTGATTGGCAGGAGAGGGACAGAAACTTGTTGCTTCACTGTGATGTTGTTTTTATTACCTCTCTCTCTTGACTTAATCCTAGTGAAGGTTTATGTTCTTGAGCTCTGGTGAAGTGACATTACATCTGGGTCCATCAACCCCAATTAAGGTGGTGTGGCTTCAGTGCCTGTCAGGCCTAATTAAGTAGGCGTGGCATTAGTGCCTATCAGCTCCTGTTGAAGAGGAAGAAGGAAGAAGGCATGTTTTCTGTGGCTTTCAGGCACAGTGATGGAGGTGTGGCTTCTGTTGATTTTCAGACACAGTGATACATATCTGATATGTGGCTGTGTGATTGTTAATGAAAATTGTCAGATTGGAATTCTCCAGGTTTTTCCCTAACATGCATGCACTTGTAATCGGCATCAGCATCAGCTACTGTCTGCCTCTGCAAAACAACAGTGAAGTACAGACTACACTGTTGTATCAGACTACATTTAGTGAAAGGATTGGAAACTTAATGACTTTTTAGAATTGATTCGAGCAAAATTGGAAGGATGTTTAAAATACAAATGTAGGTGGAGAGCAATTCGGAATGGGTGCATCATCCTCAGCATTGACCGCTATGTGGCTCATTTCCGGTTATGGATGTGAATGAAGTCTGAACTGAGCAAACAAATGTGAATTGTGTTAAGAAGCTTGTAATGTAGATGTAGCGTCAGTTTTTTTTTTTTTTTTTTTTTTTTAGTCAGAAGATGTTAGCATGAGACACAACGACCTCACACTGTGACCTGTTGTGCTGTTATTTGCAGCATTTTCATTTGGGTGTAGATGTGACAAAGTTGACAAACAGTGTGACATTTATTTATTTATTTATTTATTTATTGTAATGACCTGAAGGTAGTTGTGAAGTGCAGTGTGATAATGATCATGAGCTACAATTAGGGAAGGAGTCGGCTTGCTAAACAGATAAGAGCCTGTCGAGTCTTTCAGCCAAGAGGTAAATTATACAAGATCTCACGTTATTCTCTGCCGTAAGTCTGACTTATTAGTCTTTTTTGTTTTTTTCCCTCCAAGCAGCAGCAACTTCAAGCACACCAGCTCTCCCAGCTGCAGGGGCTGGCCCTGCCCGTGACCCCTCTCCCCCTGGGCCTGAGTCAGCCGAGCGGCCTGCCCATCGTCACTTCCAGCTCTGCCCTGTTCTCCCTCTCCAGCATCCTGGCATCACAGGCCCAGCTCGCCAAGGAGGACAAGAGCGCCAGAGACGCCTCGGACAGCCACCGCGACGAGGACGCCGACAAGTCCGACTAGACGCCTCTCCTCCGCTGTGACCTCATCCTCCAGTTTCCGCTTACAGCACAAACGCATCGTCTCTCTTTCTTTGTCCTCATAGCTGTAAATTGCTATCGTGATCTTGATGATCTGTTCTTGATCATTCCACTAGCTTTATATTCAGCAGTCCAATTTTTTAAAATATATTTTTACTTTATATTTAGTTATTTTTCTGCCATTTCTCTCAGAGTGTATATGTATATATCTCTATGTAATACATATTCCATATTCTGCTTCGTCTCAGCATGGCCATCCAGCTCCACTGAGGCACCACCAGTGTTTCTTTGAGCACAGGTTTATCTCCCTCTACTTTGCTTTCTCCTGAAGAGATTTCTTTTATCTTTCACCTTTTGAAGGAGCACATTTAGCGCTGACAGAATGAAGAGAATAAGGAAAGGAACGTGATGAAGGTCAGCAGTAGTACGTGAAATGTTCAAGGCATGCTTTATTTTTGGCCGAATTTTCAGATTGGGTGTAGTTTAACTCTATAAATAGCAGTTAAAAAGACTCGCAGTGAGTTATGATAAGGCGACTTATTGACCTTTTTAAAGGAATATTTTAACCAAAAACATGTTTAGTCCATCATTTGGTTCCCATGGTTAATTCATCAGGGAAGTCTCTCATCTAAAACCTTATGCATAAACACACACGTTCATATATTCTCCCCAAACAACATCGTAAGAAGATACGCGTCATCATACCAGTAGTGCTGGCTCTCAAGCCAGTTATGGTTTCTATGGTAACAATCTGCACAGGGACTTACTGTGCTGGACACTTCATGTAATCTAAACCTAATTTGAAACCTAATGTATAATTATCAATTCGTTAAAGCATTCTGTTTAACATTTATGGAATGAGTTTTCAGCGTTATTGACCAATAACCACTACTCCTATTACTGAAATTTCTTTCTATGATTTTGAAGCAAATATTTAGTTATCTATTATAACTAAAACATCGCATATTTTTTGAGGGGTGAAAGAGACCGGATGAAATTTTTTTTAGAGTTTTGTACATCTACTTGCTTAAAATATTCCTTTAAACTGTTGAGGTTGTTAATCAGAGGTCACTGCGGTGCACCCCAGAGAGATCGTGGATTACTGATGACATTCGCTAGACTGAAAATGACCTACACTAGAGTGTCTGGCCCCTGTTTTTCTATATACTATATATTCCTGTTTAATGTGTGTGGATTCTGAAAGTGGCTTTGTTTTTTCTTACTGTCATAGACAGAGAGCGTTTAGCATCATTAATCAGAACAGCTAACCCTCTCACCAAGTGACGGGGCAAACTGTTTAAAAAAATCTTTAATCTCTTTTTTATGGTATTATCTATTAGTCAATTTGGTAATAAAAAAAACTGTGTTCGATTGTGTTGTTTTTTCCTAGAAATAGGTGAAGAAATAATATGGTGGAAAAATCGTATATGAGAAACGAGGAGCACTTTCTCTCAGCAGATTTCCCCTGTTAGATGCATGCAAGCTGTAAATAATTAAAAGAAAAGAAAAAAAGAGAGAAAGGAATCAGGTGCTAAAGCACATGATGTACGAGGCCCGAGGATCCTCGTATCCCCGAAATAAAACAGAGCACATTGTGTTTTCTTTAAGAAAACCAACTTCCGTTTTTTTCTTCTTCTTCTTTTTCTTCTTTTTTTCTCTGGAGATCCTGAGTGAGGCTTTAAATTTTTTAATTTCTAGATCTGATACTCACTGCTTTCTGTTGTGCCTTTTGTCCAGGATGAAATGTTTTCTTTCTATCAATAGGGGGCAGTAAGCTTTCAGCATGTTCTGTTACTGTCCCGATTTCAGATTCCCTTTTTAACCTTTACACAAAAGTCCCTTTTTTGCAGAATGAGATTAACAATGCATCTAAATGAAATGCACACTTATTCAATCAGCTCTAAGTGAGCTGCCTTTTAATCAAACAAAACAATATTTATGTATTAATTCATTTTATTCGACTGATAACCTCCATTGGATTTTTTGGTATTAGATTCTAACACACACACACACAAAAAAATTTTTAATTGAGGACTGAAAATAAATCTGCATTTCACTTACAGTGCACAAGTGTTCATGAACTGCTTGTATATGTTTGTTGCAGTGGCAGTACAAATGTATACTTTTTTTATGATGCAGACATTTTAGGTACATCTCGTGCTTGTAATTTTTATGTTTATTAATTCTGCTAGTAGATATATTTGTTGTAAGCATGAGTGTGCTTTGGACTCACTCTAAATATCTGTACAAATGGCTAAAATTTTATCTGCGACCGCCAACAACACCTCGGAATAATTCATGTCCTCAACCCATTGAGTGTTGTTTTACTCTTCAGACTAGCTGTACAAGCGTATTGAAATGGTTTTGTGATTTGGTTTTGGACACTGTGCCATTTTGGGTTTATATCCTCATGAGACTTGATGTGTTGTACAAGGACATCGGTTTCTTTTTACAAATGAATTTCTCCTTGCTCATAAAAAAAGCTAGTCAATATTAAAGAGGAATGAAAAAGCACAACGGTCTCAAGAGGATATAACTACAGTGACAAAATGAAGCAAAACATAAAATGTACAATTACTGGAATCTAGCTGATATTGTGTGTACCGACTTGCCTGAGGATGACTTGCTTACTCATGTACTTTATTTCTTGTTTTTTGTTTTGTTTTTTTCCTTCTGTAAAAGACCACGCCCCTGAGTGGATGTGTAGTCAGACAGTTGTTGAGATTTCCTCTTCTGGCTTGGTGTATGTCTCACAGGTGGCCAGGGAAAGCAGACGTGCCCTGTTGTACATGGAACTAGAGCTTTATGTGTCTAAAAACCCGTTTGTATTTCTGATCTTGAGTGTTTTTGATCCCCCTGTAAGCTCCTCCCACCTCCCATCCTTTCCTTTCCTAATCAGTGATTGCCGTTTGCTTCATCATTTGCCTTTATTTCCATAACATGTTGCATTTTGTGCTTTCTAAAAATGTTTACCTCTTATTTTCTGATTATAGTACAATCTAAAGTGCAAAAATAACAGTGTTCTACAATAGCCTGAGGATGAAATAATAACAAACACACACAAAGTAACTTTTACTTTATATAAAATGGATATTTCTGCAGTAAGGAAATGCTGCTGGTGCCTTACAAATAAAATCAGATCAGTGGAGGAAATGGGAGATGCTGATGTGTCCGTTTTGTCAGAGTGAATTGTTCATTTTTTTCCCAGAGTAGTACCCTATTTCATCATGGAGCTGTGTGTATTTTTAATTATTATACGATCGATATAAACACATACAGTATACTGTAAAGAAATCCGTTTCTCGGTTCACATGATCACCAAAAGTGCAAATGGAGTGTGTGGTTTCAAAACATCAAGGTGCAAAACTACACCTGCATATTTTTTTTCTTTTTTATTATTTACACACTCATAGAGGTGTCAGGACAAGTATTGCTGCAGTAACGTGCTGTAAGAGAATATGCTGTAAATATACTTGAAAGCAATGATGAGAGGGCCCAAGCACCCTGCCCCATCACCCCATGACCTATGCAGCAAAATCTCTTGGCACTAACAGACTCTCAGCCATCCTGATGGCAGCAGATTCCAGCCTACGCTGATTTTTATTACTTTTTAAACATGTTAAGACCCCCAAAAAATCCCCTTTAGAAGAACAAGAGGGCCCTTCACACACTATGACAACACAGGGCTGATGTCATAATGCTTGGGCCCTAAAAAGAATTGGGACAGTATGGGAATCGGCAATAAAAGCAAAAACAAGAAGGAGGTCTGTTCACCTTGTATTATATTGAAGATTCTACACCACCACGTTATTTGATGATTTACTATGATTTGATGGGTTTCCTTGAGTTTCTTCTACATTGGGGAATGTTATCCTGAAAGTACTGGACAATTTGCTGGATCGCCTGTTGGTAAATCTGCGAGCCTCGTCCCATCCTTGCTGTAGAAGCGTTTCTTTGAAACCCCTTGTATACTAGAATATAATTGGTTCACCTGTTTAACAGGACTTGTTTCTCATCACCGTGTATTTTCTTCTTGTTGCACTGTTTTTAGTCTTAAACTGGTCCTGTCCAACTTATTTTTTGGAGAATGCGGCAGCCACCGTATCTGAAATGAGTGCATATTTTCACATCAGATAATGAGTTTGCAATATATGATACAAGGTCGAGAGACTTTATAGATGACTGCTTTTTGTTGTTATTGCCAATGCTATATAGTATTCTATATTTGTTTGGAATTGGGGTTTGTATCACAAAATCTTTTTAAAGATTTAAAGAACTAAACACTTCGAGATGTGCTTCAGTGAGGGCTTCAACTTTTCCACACACCGCTTTTTCAGTTGATTAATTTCCTGTAGCAGCACAGCACACCCATTGTCCTAAAATACCTTGTTTATACATGAGTTGTCAATCCACTATGGTGCTTACTGTACCTCCAGCACCGGTTTCTATACTGCATTCACCTAAATGGTACAAATTAACTCAGCTAAAAGTAAACAAAGAACACTCCCACTCAGAACCATGGGAAGGTCTCCTTAATTCTGAGTTCAGCAGGTGATGTTGAATCAACATGCCTGCACACGGTAATAGCGGGAAACAAAGCAGCGCTCTTATATTTATATTCTACCAGTTCTTCTGTGTATTTGCTTTACAACCATCAGCACACAGACGTTGGCTTCTTAAAGACTTCTCTGTTTTCCGACTGAGTTTTGCTTGTGTCACCTGGGTAGCTCGGACCCCTCGGGGTACGACAGCATAAGACCTGGCACCAGGATGTCTGGGAATATGGCAGGGAAGGCTGTGTGTTGTGCGGTGAGGCCAATGTGGATCAGACTTGTTTGTCCGGCGCACCCATGGGTGCTCAAATGTGTTGGAACCCGTGGAGTTTGAAGGTTGGAGCGGTAGTCTTGGTCACTCTTGGACCCGATGCACAGTGTGCTGTGTGTGGTGCACTGGGTGTTCTGGTGATTTTCTGTCATAACCAGCGTTAACTTTTTTTCTGTGATTTCTGGGCTTTTCTGTGGGATTGGACCAAACGGGCCTTTGGTATGGTTGAGCCTTGGGTGCCGATGATCCTGTCCCCAGGGTACTGATACTGTATATACTGTAAGTCCAAAATTAGCCGCACTCTGGCTATAAAATCTACTTTAATTAACTTTTAGAAAAGACAAATACATCTTTTTGCAAATCATCTCCTTGCTTTTCAACACTTTGTCCCTATGTCAACAAGCTTTCATATTAAAGTTTTATGCTGAGCTGAGAGTCACAAATGCGACGTTGTCTTCACTTCTTCATGAGAAGTAAATCTTGTCCTTGTAGGGCTGCTTTCACGGGACCAAACAGGTGAAAGGTCTGATGGCGCAAGATCATGACTATAGGAGGATTCTTTAAGAACTGAAAACAAACTTTTTGCAGCGTTCCGACAGTGTGGCCAGAAGTGCGCGGACATGCATTGCCATGCATGCGCTACAGCACCCTTGGATAGCAGTCCTCTGCATGTAATCCAAAGGTTCGGCTTCAGATCTTCAATAAGCGTCTCACTGTAACGAGCACTGTTGATTGTTGTACCTTTTTTCTGGCCCTTGAGTATCCCAGAAAGCTGTAAGCATCAATTTCCCAGCTGATGGTTGACTTTTGAACTTTTGGTTGGTCGGTGATGTTTCCGTTCTATGCTCTGCCGTTTACTCTCAGACCCGTAGCGATGAATGCGTTTCTGTTTATGCTCTTCTGTGAGTTGTTTCAGCACCAGGTACGCCCTCAGACCCCCCAAAAAATACCGAATCGTTACTCTTCTTTCGTGCAAATCCCAAGTGGGGCATCCATTTTTGCTCGCACTGCATTTACAAATGAACCGCTGTAACACATTCTCACCTGCACAGCAGTGACTGGGGAGGCAGTAGCCTTGAACAGAAAGCACTGAGAAGACAGAGTTTTAATATAACCGAAGTGCAGATCATTTTTGTCACTAATGTTAACAGGCTAGTTGTTGCTACAAAAAAAAATAAAATTGTTCATTTCAACGAACGAACGGAGGCTGAGAATGATGTCATTCTGCGCTCCTGAACTCCTCACTTCTCCTCACATTAATACCTTAATACAGGTTCAGGTTTTGATCATTTCTCTCAGTAAAAAGAAGCAGAAAGCAGATCAGAGCAGCTTAGGGGGAGAAAAACAAAACATACAGGAATCAGAGTATTGAGGAGCATTTTAATTGAATAGAGCCAGAAGTCTCTCTCTCTCTCTCTCTCTCGCTCATTCCTACACTCCTATCTGGTGTTTATGATTTGGCCCTTGGCTGACACCATGCTCATATCTGTGTGTGTTTGTGTGCGTGTGTGTGTGTGTGTCTGGATTTGGGCCCAGTGCATAAATACATATTAAAGTGCCCTATTTTGTCAGGGTACCGTCTCCTCCAAAACACCAATTGAGGAGACGTTTTATTTTTTTTTTCTTTCGACCCGCAGATTTGAGTAGTGTGTGTGTGTGTGTGTGCATGCATGCATACAAGAGAGGCAAACAAGTGAGAGGGACAAGAAAGAAGAGAGCATCTGATTAGTCATGATTGATTCATTCAGAACATTCTCTCTCTCTCTCTCTCTCTCTCTCTCTCTCTCTCTCTCCCCCATTTCCTCCAGCACTGCGTTATGGCTTGATTATGGAGACGTTTTCTGTGGAAGAGGCAGTGCATGCTGTGCTGGTTTATTCATGTCCCAGGGAGCGTAGGCTGTCAATCTCTCTCTCTCTCTCTCTCTCTCTCTCTCTCACACACACACACACACACACACACTCCCTCTCTCTCTCTCTCCCCTGTCATTCCCTCACTGTCTCGGTCTGTCATCCTCTGTCTTTTGTTCTGTCTCTTCAGGTTATTGCAGTCATTCTTTCTTATTCTGTTTTTCTGTCTCTCTCTTAGCAGTAGCCTCCATATTCATCTTAATCTTCATTTCTTTCTTCTTTCAGTTAAACACAAACACACACGCACACATAGACAGATGCAGAAGGATTATCCCTTGATGATCTCTCTCTCTCTCTCTCTCTCTCTCTCTCTCTCTCTCTGTGCATGTGTGTGTATGTGTGTCACATGTTGATCTGCAGTACACAGGCTGTCCTCAGCAGGGACTTTGTGTTGACACTGTGTTGCGTCTCTCACAGATGCTCCCAGAGATGGACCAGGGGAGAAGGATTGTCTGTTTTTTTGTTTTTTTTTTCTTCCTTGCTCTACCCATCTGTTTATTCCTCTTTTGCAATTCCTTCGTCTCTCTCTCTCTCTCTCTCTCTCTCTCTCTCTCTCTCTCTCTCATATGTGTATGGAAATCACAGCCAAGTCTGCAGGGTTCGAATTTTACAACATCTGTCTCAGAAAATGAGAATTAAAAAAAACATCAGTGAGTCATTCAGCACGGATGTCATGCCGTGCATAGGCACTAGCTACACTTGATGTAAATTGCGCTGAATATACACTAGCTATGTCTTAAACCTCACGTTGTACTGTATAGGTTGCATCCTCTCTAGTACCTGGATCGTCATACGATATTAAAATTAGTCAAACAGTAATGTTTGAACTTGAACAGAAATGACCACACAGTACCTCACGTCCACATACCTACAACAGAGCAACAACAGGAACATGTGCCGAATTTATAACCATGTGTCCTCCCTGCCCTGTACGTCTGCCCGGGGCAGAGCAGAGGGGCATTGAATTATTTACTATTCGTTCATTCACTCGTTCATTCATTCTCATTAGCAGCTTTTTCCCCATTCAGTTTGTGGCAGCCCTACAGTCTGTGTCTTTACTGGTAAGTTTTTGAAAGTTTTTCAAAAGCCCCAGTTGTGATGTCACCCACAGGTTTTCTGAAGAGTGGTTTTGAAGCTCTGGTGTAGTTGAACTGACGACAGGAACTGACTCCGCCCAAATCCTGGTTAATCCCTAAATGGACATCTGGGTGGAACAAACAGAGTGAACTGACTAGTGATGGGACGTTTGGATCATTTTAGTGACCGAGTTACTAAAATCTCGTTCATCAAAATGAATGAATCTTTTTTTGAGTCATTTAGTTCATTTGGTTCTTTTGATCAGAAATAAAATAAAATTTGACATTTTCAATAAGCAACACATCAGGCACCAACACATCTACATACTGTACACAAATTTAGCTAGAGTCGTTCGCTCTGTTGAATCTATTGCACTGTCTGTGACAAAGGAACGAACAACTCGGACTAGAAGACTCATGAGAATCGCTCAATTCCGTTTCCTGTGTAATACACTGCCTAGGGCGTCACGCACAAAAGAATGAACGATTCTGACCAAAATACTCAAAGGTAACTACTCAATTCTGTTTCCTGTTCATAACCTACGGCGGTTTTTGCGATTCTTTGCGCATGCGTGCCCAGTAGAACATGAACGAATCACTCTCCGAGACTGCTCATTCTTCCGAGTCATGTTAAAGATTCGTTCAAAAAGAACGAACCGTTCAGGAAAGACTTATCACTAGAACTGATGATTCGTTAAAAACCCATCTACAGATTTCAGTTGCCACAAGCTAGCTAGCTTCACTTTAGCTTAGCTTATATAAATGATAAGGTGATTGGTGTTAAAACGTTGCATAAAAATGGTGCATAGCAGACAGCTAGCGGTTTGCCACCTGCAAGGCAGCATATTAATTTTATGGCTTAATGTAACTGTTACATAAAAAACTTACAGTTGTAATAAATTCTAAATCTAGCTATGGAGACCAAATAGTTTTTGTACAAGGCTGTAAACATGTTTGTTTCTGTGGTAAAGTTATGTAGTACAGTAGTTTAACATGGAGCTGTATGGGGATTGACTCACTTTTGGAGCCAGCCCCCAGTGGTCATTCGAGGAACTGCACTTGTTTTGGCACTTCCCATTGGACTAATTTTTTTTTAGAACCGGCGATTGCCTCTTGTGTGAGACCCATAAAATAAGGTTGTTTATTTATTTATTTTGAATTATTAACTGTTCTACCAATTAACCAATATATTATGCTCTGAAATTAGAATGGGAATTAGATGTTAATGTTTGTTATGCTTATAGATGTTTTATTATGCATGAAGAACTCACATGGCATCTCTGATAAGAAGATTTATTGTCGTTTTTATGGCTATACAATCAAACATTACTAAATCTAGTGACAAAAGCCACCCAGGACACAGTTTACCCATTACTCCCTCAGCCCTCTCAGTGCTCGTGTTAAGACCCTCTCAGTGTAACACTAGCATATTTACTAACCTTATTTTATTGAATAGCTTGTTTTTATAGCTTGATAACAGCTGACTAACTAAATCCAGGACATTGGGCCGACATTAATTTTGGATAGCATTAGTGGACTTCCATATATGAGAGTGAGTCAAAAATTATCCGCAGTCCGGTTTAAAACTTCTGTTGGCCGCACATGTCAGTCACTGCTGTGCTGGTGTGAACGTGTTACATCAGTTTGTTTGTAACTGTGGTGGAAGTAAAAATGTATACCCCACTGGTGACTTGCACGAAATAAGAGCAGTGTGCAGCGATTTTTTTTTTTTTTTTTTGTAGTCTGAGGGTGTATGTGGTGCCAAAACAACTCACGGAAGAGCATAAACTGAAGCGTTTGGATATCTGCAAACCAAATTCAGACCGATTCTCTAAGGAAGGTGAAAGTTTCTTGAAGAGAATCATTACTGGTGAGGAGACATGGATTCATCACTACAAGTCTAAGAGTAAACAACAGAGTATGGAATGGGAACATCCTCAACCACCAACCACGAAAAAGTTCAAAAGACAACCATCTGCTGGAAAATTGATGCTTACAGTTTTCTGGGATTCTCAAGGACGAGTATCGGAACATTATCAGCAAAAAGGTTCAACAAACTAACAGTGCTCTTTACAGTGGCATGCTGATTGAAGATCTGATGCCTAAACTTCTGATTCAACATAGAGGACTGCTATCCAAGGGCTTTGTGATCTTGCATGACAAACTTTGTTTTGAGGTGCTCAAGCATCCAACTATAGTCATGATCTTTCTGCATTGAGCTTTCACTTGTTTGGTCTGCTGAACAACCCTTTTTCCTATGAGGACAAGGGGTTACTCCTGCTGAAGAAGTGAAGACAACCGTGTATTCGTGGCTCAACATAAAACATCTTTTAATGAGGAAATACCTTGTTGACAGATGGACAAAGTGTATTGAAAAGCAAGGTGATTATGTAAAGAAAAATTATGTATGTGTCTTTTCTAAAAAATTTATTCTACAACCAGAGTGTGGATAATTTTTGACCCACCCTTGTATACGTTGCATCTTCTGGTTGCATCACTGGCGTTAACCATCACAGTTTCAATGAACAAGATGATGCCGGGTCAGAGTCGGCACCTGACCTTGCCCAACCAGAATGGCTGGAAGTCTGGGAACCCACCGTGGCCAGCAGACATAATACTGTAGTATTGGAACAAGAGAATGCCAAATACTGGGCCTGAGTTAGCTGGCTTTGTAGCTATTTATAGTATATTTAGCCATCAAAGTTTATAATTCAGTTAAACGAGCTTGGAGGTGATTATCCATTTATGTATACTGCCACTAAGGGGCAATTTATAATAAATATCTAGTAAACCTGTCCTCATACCTGGAGTTTCTCATACTGTATTTCTAACACTGGATAGGAATGTTGTAGTGTCTGCCAAGCACGCGCAACCAAACAACAGACAGCAAACATGCCTCAGCTCACCTGCTACTTTAAAATAATGTGGCAATGTGGCAATTTAATTTGAAATGAAAGTATCTCCATTATAAACTGTCCTCTCATTTGCACCACCTATACGTGTGCTTACAGGAAGCATCAAGCTTGTGTGTTGTGCATCATGGCCGTGGACCTGAACGCCGCTCACACGCTGCTCCAGGAAGAACTCGTTGCACTCGGTCTGCCCACCCTTGCAACCTCAAGCCAAATCGCTCTGAGTCCCGGTGTGTTTACAGAAGAGAGGGTGAGCTGCTCGTGGAGAACTCTTTCATCCTACCTCTCATTCTTTATTCACCCGTTTACTAGCACCTCCGTCCTGCAGTGCTCTGAAGTGGGAAAGCACCCCAGGCAAGAAGTACAATAGCGTCCTTCTGTCTCTTCCTTCCTCTCCTTTCTCCTCTGTTCTTCTGTCTTTACGTGTCTCTCGCTCTCCCCTTCTCTCTCGCTCGCTGTCCACACCGGCCTCGGCTTGATCTCAGTCTTTCTGGTCACATTCTTTTCAGCTCCTTGTCAACTTCCTCTCACCTTGTCTCTCACAAGAGGTCTCGCAACCTTCTGTAGTCATATTCGCCCTTCTACTTTCTTTGCTCTATGTGAGTCTGTTCCCCCTTGCACACACACACACACACACACCCATATATATATATATATATATATACACATTATTTCTCCTGCAGTCAGTCCACAGTGCAGTAATAATGACACAGTAATGGCACCAATATAGTTACTGCAGTCATTAAGGTATGCCTCAGTGGCTCATCTGCAGTAATGATGATGCAAAAGTGTGTGTGTGTGTGTGTGTGTGTGTGCATAGGACTGTTTGATCCTGGGATGTTTTCCCAGTCCCCCAGGCTGCCCAATCTCGGTAAGCTGCGTATCCCAGAAGGCCATGCTCTGGGGTGCTGCAGAGCTGTGGTTACTGTGCAAATCATGTGTGGTTGTCGTGTGGTCGGTTAAAACTGCCAAAGCAATAATGTCTCCCAGTAAAGGCCAGCAGAGGCAGTGTGTTTGTTTTTAGAGTGCGAGCTCGGTAAATAGCATGGCATGTGCTTATAGAGCATAAAATCGCAGGCTCGTCCATTAGTAAATATCCAACACAGTAATCAGTGCCGATGGTGAACCTGATTTTTGTATTTATTTTGATTTCAAGAAAGACCTGTTTTATCAGGATCACCAGCCAGAGATGCCTTATGGCCTGAAAAACAGACAGACGGTTAGACAGACAGACAGACAGATAGATAGATACTTAATTGATCCTGAAGAAAATTTGAAACATCTGTTTGCATGAAGAAAAATGGATAATAAATAAATAAATAAATATATATATATATATATATATATATATATATATATATATATATATATATATATATATATATATATATGAATGAGATAAATATGTCCAAATGTAGGCAATAAGGATGAATATTCAGTGGATATAATAGTCCAAATTGAGACGTGACACAGGTGACAGTTAATCAGAAAACTCATCATGACTAAAATTTATTGTGACATCAAGTTACTATAGTAAAAGTTACAATCTTTTGGAGTTGTAGCTTGACTTGGATATGTTTTTTTTACCGAATTCAGTTCTGAGTGTTGGTTGTGATCTGACTGCTAAATATGTTTCCTAAATTATTTATATCATATTAAATAACCTTTATTAAACTCTTCTGCTACTGCAGCATGCTGCAGTTAATTAAGGTGCAGGAGCTCTATTTTTTGCTCCAAAAGGTAAAAAGAATATAAACAGGGGAAAAATCTGGATACTTTTGGGCTTATAATTTAGTAGAAAATGTTTCACCAGAGTTTACAACTTCTTCAGTTGGATATAAGATGATATCAGATTGGATGTAATAGGTTCCTCAAAACCTGTTACATCCAATATTTAGAGACGTGTATGTGTATGTGTGTGTGTGTGTGTGTGTGTGTGTGTGTGTGTGTGTGTGTGTGTGTGTGTGTGTGTGTGTGTGACAGACAGAGAGAGAGAGAGAGAGAGAGAGAGAGAGAGAGAGAGAGTATGTGCATGCAGGTGTAGCATTCACAGAGAGGCTGAAGGGGCAGAGGAAACAGAAGAGGCCGCTTGTGTCACGTTGATGAGCGGCGGAGATGGAAAGGTGAGAAGATATTACCCAGAGGTGCGGCCATGATGAATCAGAGGGAGAACGGCGTTGCTGGAGGTGATCTAAACAAGTGTTGACAAGCATACACACACTCCTCTCCCAGAGGAAACTGGTGTTTAACCAGAACACACAAGCAACGACGCACCATCCACACACCCACACACCCACACACACACACACACACACACACACACACACACACACACACACACACACACACACACACACACACACACACACACACACACACACACCCTTGCACACACTGCAGAGCCTGGCCCATTCACCCTTCAGCCTGGGGCTCGGCAACTTAAGTACATAAAATGCTTAAAATTATAAGTAATAGTAGGATCACTATACATGTCATACATATTCGTAAATTTGATTGGTCGGAAGGTACTGATTAGTTAGTAAAATTAATACAAAGTAAGCCATTAAAGGGATATATGGGGAAATATGTAAAAAAAAAAAAAATATATATATATATATATATATATATATATATATATATTTTTTTTTTAGAAAAACATATGATATATGATATATGAAAAACATATTATATATATACCCAAATAAATCATGATTTTCTCATATTTTCTCGTCTCTTGTTACTGGATTTCTTCTCGTTGTTCTCTCTACTGAAACTTCATGCCATGATAAAATGCCGTATTATGCAGGAGGAATATAATGAATTTAAAACCTTTCTCTGCTCTGTATGTCAATAACAGCAGTGAAGCATGTTTACCCTAAGCATTATTTCAATATATAGATGAGTTTCATGATGCAAGCTTCCTGGCTGTTGGTGTAATTTGGCTGGATAGCTGCAATGTCAAACCTGAACCTTTTTTAGCCATTGACTCATCTCCTGTAACCCTCCACCCAAGGAATAAGGAGAATATGTGACCAAAATAAAGGTAAATTGGGTGCGAGAGACGGAGGAAGAGCGTGAGAGGGCGAGAGTGAGTGAGTGTGTGGGGGTGTGTGAAGTGGATGTGTTACAGGGCTGGAGTCAGAGCAAGGAAGGAAAGACATGTTTACAAAGTGTATGCGCGCGCGCGTGTGTGTGTGTGTGTGTGCGATTCAGGGGAAGGGTTAATGCTGTCAGGAACGGGTGGCGATCGCAGATGGAAGACTTTTAGCCGCTGAACTTAATTGGCACGACATGGACCAGGCATCGTGCCAACAACCATACCCCTCCACAGCTGTGAAGAACACAGGCAGAGACAGAGTGAGCTTTCAAGTTTCTTCAACCAGTTAGTCCTTCATCTTTATACGGTTCACTTGCTTACAGAAAGCCCAATGCATGCATACTACAAATATATATATATATATATTTTTTTTTTTTATATATAATGCATGCACTGTGTTTCCATCTGGTCAGATTTCATGGGACAAAAAATTAAGCTTAGTGGGATTTCAGTCCACAGGACAATTTAGTCATTTTCCCCAGCCACTATACACCTGATTCAAATAATCAGCTAATGCATGTATTAGACAGCATTGGAGATCAACTGTAAAGTCGTACAATGCTATTGTATGACCTTCCTGGATGAGAATTGTCCACTTGTTCTGTAATGAAACATCAGTATCAGTTTAGGGTAGAATAAAATTTATAAAGGTCTAATCACATAAAATTCATTGCTTACAAATGTCAAGCAAGATTTGGTGCCATTTTAGAGGAGTCTGCATCAAGCAAAGAAAACAACTAAGGAGATTGGTGAAATTACTGCAATTGTGGAAAGATGGGAGGATAGTGTTGTGCCAAGTACCAAGTTTGTGGAAGAAATGTGATCGGTAAAACATTTTGATCACTGACACTGACAGAGCATTTCCACACAGACGATGTGAGGAAACCACTTATTAGTGAGACTAATCAGAAAAAAGCCTTCAATTTGCTAGGGAGCATAAAGATGGGACTTTGGAGCAATGGAAAAAGGTCATGTGGTCTGGTGAGTTCAGATTGCAGTGTGATGTCAGGGTATGAAGAAAGACACCCATCATGCATAGTGCCTACTGTACAAGTCTCTGGAAGTGCAGTCTTATGACCTGGGGTTGCTTCGGTTGGTCGGGTCTAGACTCAGCAACATTACATGGCAATAAAATAAAGTCAGCTGATGACCTGAATGTACTGAATGACCAGGTTATCACATCTATAGAGTTTAGCTTCCATGATGACACAGGACTCGAGTGGTTCTGGGAGCATGGGTAAATCATTTTCACACATGAACTGACCACCAGATTCTGCAAAGTAATCAAAGCTAATGTCTGTCAAAGAAAATATTAGAATATATGACTTTTTTGGCCAGACAGTTCATTTTAAGAAAGCTAAAGTTGCTGCCTCCTCTAGCTGCCAACAACTAATTAAAAAACAGCAGTCAATAAAAAAACTTATCCCTTAGCTAAAAACAAACAAACAAACAACCAAACAAAAAACAATACTGTGAGTTAGTTCTAGCATTGCGGCATTTGTAAACCCAATCATTAGTAACATTTCCCACATAGAATATTATCAGAGATTCTGTCTATCCACATATCTGTATCATAATTAGTTTGGGGATGCGTTTGTACTCTGCATTACTCAACACTCACTAATAAATAATTAAATAAATAAACAATACGTTTAGCAATGTACGACCACATTTTATAATACACCTAATGGCTTCAATTGTAAAGAACTTGCAGATAATTCTATAGCATTTCTCAAAGTCCCTCTATTACAATGTATGAAGTAAGAAATGAAGCACAGTAGCACATGTATGTGTATTGTGTTTCCTGGCCTTTTCGCTGTTATGGCCGTGAGCGAATGGCCTCTGTTTTACCGTATTTCTCTTTCCGTCGATTCTCACTCATGAGCCAGCTGTTTTAAAACAGTTTAAACACCAGAACTCCCTCTGCACTTTGAAAAACATGGCATCTGGAATTTTTCAGCATTGTCCACCCCTCAGCCAAGAGTCGTAGCCACATCTTCCACTCTGTCTCTCTGTTTTCCCATTCCTCCTTTGCGGGCTTATCTTTCTTGAGCGTTTGCTGTTCCCCCTACCCCCCCCCCCCCCCCCCCCCCCCCCCGAAACCCTCTGCCAACACTGCATATTCATTCACACACACACACACACACACACACACACACACACACACACACACACACATATACACACACATATACACACACACACACACACACACATTCCCATCACCCACACACACACACACACACACACACACACACACACACACACACACACACACACACACACACACACACACACACACACGCCCATCACCCACACACACACACCCATCACCCACACACATACCTCCCCATTCATCAGAATTGCCGCCCGAGCAGGTATTTGTAAGAAGAAGAAAAACATAACTATAGTTTATCTATAGGGCAGCCACCAAGCCAGCTACTTCCCCACTATGTTATTCACACAAGTTATCTAAATTGCCCGAACTTATCAATTAAAACCTCTGGTTTTTCATATCTAATATCTGCTGAGGTCAGTTTCAAGAAAAAAAGAAATCATGAGAAATCTGGCTTATATTCTATTCGTCTAGTAGAGCTGTGGATGAAATCTGTACGAGTAATGATAGAAAATAGTTATTCTGTGTTATTTAGATGAAAAATGAGACCGAAATATGTATACATGTACAGGATTTTTTTTTCATTTGTTCATCTGTTTGTTAATGCCAAGAACAAGTACAAAGTGCTGATACCAGAACCCTGGGGGATTCCCTAGTGATTGCATGGTGGAGTTCTACAATGGACTTGTGATGAAATTTCTCATTAATGAAGTCATATAAACTGATTGACATTTATAGAAGAATTCAAGAACAGTACAGTGATGAGACTCTTAGTTGCAGTAAAACATTAGAACGGTGCAGACGTTTTAAAGAAGGCAGGACGTCCATGGCGATTACAGTGACTCAGAGCCCACTGTAATCGTTCCTTTGAACCATAACCTGCAAACTTATCGCATACTTGCTGAAAAGACACATCTGTCTGTGGGAACTGTTATTATCTGACTGTGGGAGTTATTGCCACATTCCACTTTCCACATGGAAACTTGGGCAGTGTGTTCCTGGGAGGCCAGCGTTTCAGAGGTGAAGCAGGCATACTTTGGAAACTTTCTACCTTGCTGGTATCCTAGTGAAACGCTGGGGTATGTGCCGTAGTGTAGCAGTGGATTATATAAAGAAATAAAGGTAGTTTTTACTCACATAACTGTGTTCTGTTATTCTGCACAATCCCAAGATTCCCAGATTGACTTGAATGCCTCTAGTATCAGGAAGAATGATCTGTTAAAATACTTCTTAGCCATTTATGCTGAGCGCGAGAGTGAATGTGAATGCGCACAACACCATGCCCTCCAAACCCAACCTGTTTATTTAATTTCCGTGTGAACCTTGATCAGTCACTGGTCACTGGTGAAGACTATGTATGACATTCCGAACATGGCTCCATGTGTACTGTAAATGTGTCCTCTGACAAAATGTAGGCTGTGTATGTAGATGCTGCAAAGATATTGTACAATGCCAAGATAACCGACTTTCTCCTCTGGTCCCCGTCATTGTCTTACCACTTCTGCAAAATCGTTACTCACCATGGTGGTCCTTCGATTCGGTCAAGAAACCAGACAGGCAGCTGAGTCCACCAACGTGTCCTAAAGGTAAGTAGAGAATTTTATTAGCGTTCTGCTTGTAGTTCTGTTCTGCTGGTAGTCCAGTGTCTCTTCATCCCTAAACGTCATCTGATGAATAATTCCTATCACACATTTTGTTATCCTACATGCTATGAAATGAATGCATCGAAATATTTTTCATTTTCATTGCAAGATTATCCTAGAGGAGGCCGGCATAGAAATATTAATTGAGCGTTTGAGCTCAGCTTTGGGAAGAGGACCTCCTCCACCTCCACCTCCTCCGTCTCCTAGCCAGCTGACCTCAGTCTTTTCTAAAAACCCTGTGTACAGGCACGGTAGGCATAGCACTCTTTGCTAGTTCATGCACATCAATGGGAGTATCTTACAAAGATACACACCAGATTGTGTGTGTGTGTGTGTGTGTGTGTGTGTGTGCACAAGGATGAGAGAAAGTCAAGAAAGAGAGTGTGAGAGACACAAAGCGAGGCAGGGAGAAAAAAAAACGACTCTCATGAGGCAGATAAAAAACAGAAATCACATTTGATGTCACTGCATGCACAACAGCTGTGTGGTTTCAAATCCAATAGAGAATATTACTCACTGCACTGTCACTGCAGCTAACAGGACACTCGCGCACAAAAGACCATATGAAGGTTTTTGGATTTAGAGCTTGTGTTATACTGTATAGGCAGCATGCACCCAGACTGCTCTCGCATTCACTCTACCAAAACACCCACACAAGCTGAAGTGCAATACAAATCAAATCACGAAATCACCTCAGGTGAAAACCACAAATGGTAAAGATCTCCAGCTCAGCTCATCAAGATGGCTCTGGAGCAACAACGGAGCAAAGCTCTAGCAAAGGGCTGTCTGTAGCTCTCATTAGTGTTAAAAGCAGAGGATGGGACATTAGGTACAAAACACAGAAACACAACATTCCTGTAAGTAACAGGCAGCTCGGGGGGTTAATAAAATGCCACAAGAGCTGGGTGGATCTAAATAGAAAGAGATGTGAAAAGCTAACAAAGCTTGGATAAACATTTACAGCATGCGCTCGACACCCTCATCCAGTGCAACATCCATTTTATCTCATTATACATCTGAGCAGTTGAGGGTTAAGGGCCTTGCTCAGAGGCACAACAGTGGCAACTTGGTGATGCTAAGGTTTGAACCTTGCACCTTCCAATCAACATATTAACTACTAAGCTACCTCGTTCTACTGTACAAATGTGAATATGCCAATTTTCAGGAAATGTAAGACATACAGTACAGATGTGGTCAAATGCCTCCCTATGGGTGAACTATGCTTCTGCTCCCAGCATGACGTTTGTGCTGCAATGATTTTCCATTACCGCATACCGCATATATAGCCTGTGAGTGCAAAACACATTCCACCCTAAAATGCAACAGCAGGGAAAACAAGGGGAAAAAAAAGGAAAAAAAAACCTCAGCCACAAAATCAGAAACACATCAGGACGGATATTGTCCTTATTGAACATCATGTGATTGTTAATGTGGACATGCCCTGTTGCCTTTGCACGTTTGTTGTGCTGTTTTTGATTTGCTGTTCTGCTTTTGTTTTTGGTCGCAGTTGTGTTTTCTGATTTGTGTTGCCTGTTAATGTGTGTCACGCTTACAGGTCACCGTAACTCACCCCATGTACTCTCATACTCTACATGCTCAGGCTCTGAAAACAGGAGAATCAAATTTCCAAACAATCAGGACAAGTATTCATTTCTGTCTGTTAATAAATTATTTTATCTGTCAAATTCGTGTGTCTCGCTCAAGCATTCAGGTTGGTACAGTATACACTCACTGTTTGTACGTTTATACTCACATTATATGCACTCGTATTCCTTGAACCACTGTTCTGCTCAAAGAGGTATTCTAGTGGTCAAGAATACCAAGAGGTCTAATGTTACTACCCACTCTTGTATACAGGGTTGCGGGGGGCCTGGAGACTATCCAAGGAGCTTAGGGCATGAGGCAGGGTACACCTTAGATGGGCTGCCAATCCACCACAGGGCACACACACACACTCTCTCTCACATTCCCACACTATGGGCAATTTGGGAATGCCAATTAACCTAATCAGCATGTTTTTGGACTATGGATGAAAACCTGGAGTGCTTGGAGAAAACCCATCAAGCACGGGGAGAACATGCAACTCCACGCACAACTCGAATCCGGACCCTGGAGGTGCAAGGCAATAGTGCAAACCATTATCCCACCATGCCACCAATAATGTTACTAATCAGATACTAAAAATTATGAAAATGTATGTATATTTCAGTTGTAATATTGTAGTTCATTTTACCTAGCTAGCTGTACTAATGGTGAACATTGTGATAATACTGTATGTTAATATACAGTACCTTGTCAGGTTAGATTATGTTAGCTATGTACATTGCTTGAGAACACCTACTTTTTCTACTATGGAAACTAAATGATAAAATAATTCAATGTTCCTGAATGTACCGAATGACCATGTTATTCCATCGTGGGACATTTTTCCCCCAGATGGCACAGGCATATTCAAAGAGAGACAATGCCAAGCTTCATTTTTGACATTTTAAAGGAGTGGTTCTTTGAGCATAAGGAATGATTTTCATACATGAATTAGCCATCACAGAGTTCTGATCTTAACCCCAGTGAAAGTCTTTCAGGTGTGCTGGAGAGATCTCTGCCAAAAATTAATGCAGCTTTCGATGGAAATAAATGTTGTGACATTGCATAAGGTTGTCAAAAAAAAAGAAGCATGCTGTAATAAAAACTAAATGTGGTCCAATGAGAATTAGAGGGTGAGACTCTTTTTTGGCTAGGTAGTGTACAGTAGTTTCCTGTACTTATCAGTGAATGTGTTTAAATGTTTACATTGTCACTATGGGAAAATGAATAATCATCAATAATATAATATCATATCATACTTTACCTTTCACGAATCATGCCCCAGGCAGAAAATTCTAAACTGTTGCAATCACAAGTACAGTATGTTACACGATCGGAAAAAATAAATATTACTATTACTACTAGTCCCTGGTTAATTCAAACCAACAAGGAGTGAGTTTATAACTTTACTACTTTTTCACTTAACTACATTACACATTGAACTCTATAATATGAAATTAAATCCAGTAGAAATTAATTGCTTACTTATTTGTGTTGAACTTTTGCCTGTTTCAGTTGTTTTGGCAGTATATTTAAAATGCATTTAATAAAGTTTGTGACATATTTTTAGGTGATGCAGAAGTGGAGTGGCAGCTGCAGTGGCAAGCATTATGCTTATTATGTATGAGGGAATGTCGAGACTGGCTCCAGGGACAAGAATGATCCAGTTTTTGCAGGTTATTTGCTACTATTTTTTAGAATAATTTGATGGCATTGGCTCCTGTGGGCTGAAATTTTTGTTACTAATCCCAGACTAATGCAAACACCCCACTGAGTGGCAGATGCCTGCCTTGAAATAAGCCTTGTCAACCCAATTGCCACCCCAACTCTGACATCACATTACAGCTCTGAGAGAAAGTTTAAAAAATCCACCCTAAATGACTTGGGCATATCAATATTTATATTTGTTATGGGACAATCAGTGAAGTTGATTTATGAAATTCGGCATTTATTTTATAATGAAAATCTCAGTTGACCTAATTATCTATTAGAATTCTAATGCACTATTTCCTTTGTTGCCTGCTGATAGTGAGACCAACAAGAAGATCTTATTTCATCTCTACCTGCACTGACCCGAAGGAAATAAATAGATAGCCATAGTATGATAAAATGTACACACCAAGAAATTGTGCCATTAATATGAATTTTGTTCCCTTTTTCAGATTGGAATGTAACCATCAGTAAGCATGGGCAGAACTGAAACATCTTCAAAAAGGCTGGATTATTGAGCAATCTGAGACACAGAGACACACAGCTTGCAATTCTAAAATAGTTCCATCTACAGTATCATTAACAGAAGTCCTGTTCGATTTAGAAAAAAGGGTAAAACATCAGTGGAGGCAAGGTCTGGTCCACTTGGACCTTCTGAAAAAATGTCGTCATGCTCTTCCAAGATCTGTTAAGAACAAGCCTGTCATTCTATACCTAGATGAGTTGTTGCTCTTAAGGCGACTAATGGAAAATCAAACAAATATTAATATTCTTTTAATAGCTAAATCTTACTAAACCTAAAAATTTGACTAATTTTGGTGCTTAACTTTTATCATGGTATCTATTTACTTGTGCAACAGTGCTTTAGTCATTTATTCTCTCCTCAACCTCCTCAACTGTACACTGTAAACAGATCAGGTTTCAAACTAATAATAACATTCATACTAATGTCAATGCCATCATACTTGTCATCTTGTTACATTTCTAACTTGTCCAACAGAGTCTCCTCTGTAACTCGAAACGCAGAAATGTGTGTTGTATTGCCGCTGTGCCCTCTGGAACTTTGAGTCCAACCTTAACTCTCTCCACTGCTTCTATGCAGTAAGTCTTCATTAATATGACTTTAAATGCCACTGAAAAATGAAAAGGCAATTGAAAAAAGGAAAGAAGCCCTAATCCTTTTGCTTTTTAGGAGCTAACCTCCTGACAAGTTTTTCTCCCAGGAGTAGTGAGTTAGCACTGTCGCTTCGCACCTCCAGGGTCAAGGGTTCAGTTCCTGCTTCATGCCTGTGTGCATGGAGTTTGCATGTACTTGCCTGTACCCACTGTGCTTGGTGAGTTTCCTCCGGGTACTCAGATTTCCTGCCACAGTAAAAAGACATACAGGTTAGGCTAAATGGTGTTCCAGAATAGCCCGTAGTGTGTGAATGAGCATGTGATTCAGTATGCGAACATGTGCAATGAATTGGCACCTTGACCCTGGGTTCTTGTACCCTAAGTCTCCTGGTATAATCTTCAAGGCCCCTGTGACCCTGTATACAGGATAAAGCGGCATAGACGAGAACGAAGTTGTGATGAAAATTCTGTTTTATTTGTATAGCGCTTTTAACAATGGTCACTTACATCAAGAAAGGGAAACTATGGAAATGTGTTTGAAATGTGATTTATGTATGAATCAAAATGATCAGATTGTCCCTGATGAGCAAGCCAACGGTGGCAAGGAAAAACTCCCTGAGATGGCAGTAGGAAGAAACCTTAAGAGGAACCAGACTCAACAGGGAACCCATCCTAATTTAGGTGATAACGGATAGCAGGAATTGTTTTACAGTCATACTGTGTGTTAGGTGGCTAAAAGTTTAGTATAACAGTTGATGTCTTTAAGTTAAAATGGAGTCCAGTTCTTACTGGAGGCTCAGGTAGAATGATGGAAATTCCAGTCTATTGATCTATTGAGCGACTGCAGTCACAGGTCCTCAGAGAATAGCTCTCTGCATGAGCTGAGGCCAGGATGACCTTCATGGTAAAGTGGAACCGGTCACCACACGCATCCCAAGCAGACCACACGGGGCCTCCATGTGATGAGATCACCAACCAGAAGCGGGGCACCAGGATGAATCAGACAGGTCGAGAGGGCAGAGGAGGTCTGGATCACTGGTAGCTTAGGAGCGGTATGTAGCTTGACAGAGAGAGAGAGAGAGAGAGAGAGGTAGAGAGAGAGAAAAGAGAAGAGAAGAGAGTTAGGTATGGTCATGGTCACATAATGTATACGGTGAATGTATATTTAATGTAGAGTGCAAGCAGGGACTCCAGTACGACTAACTAAGGCAGTGTATCTAAAAGGGAGAGCCAGAAGGAAACAGAGACATGAGTGCTCACTGAGATGTAAAGCAGCCAGTCACTACACCATCAACAAACCTGAGTGATCAATGAGAGTGGGGAAGACCGCATGTAAACATACCAGTTCACCATAATACTTTACATCCATGAGTCCCCCAGATCTGCAACTTTACGTAAAACAAATCTATTTGCAGTATTAATGCATGGAAAATAAATACGTTTTCAGCCTAGACTTAAACACTAAGACTGTGTCTGATTCCCGAACATTAATTGGAAGGTTATTTCATAACTTTGGGGTTTTGTAAGGAAAAGCTCTGCCCCCTGCTGTAGTTTTCATAATACGTGGTACTGACAAGCAGCCTGCATCCTTTGATTGATGCAGGAATGGCAGATCATAAGAAACTAGTATTTAATTCAGGTACTGCGGCGCGAGACCATTTAATGCTTTATAGGTCAAGAGTAGTGTTTTAAAATCGATGCAAAATTTCACTGGGAGCCAATGCAGTGTAGATAAGATAGAGGTGACATGCTCTAATGTTCCGGCTCTAGTGAGGACTCTCGCTGCTGCATTCTAACTACAGTAACTGAAGCTTGTTTATGCACCTAGTTGACCAACCAGTCAGTAAGGCGTTACAATAGTCCAACCTAGAGGTGATAAAAGCATGAACTATTTTTCCTGCATTGTTTAGTGAAACTATATTAATTATCTTGGCAATATTTCTGAGATGAAAGAATGCTATCCTGGTGATATTATCTACATGAGCTTCAAATAACAGATTGGAATCTATAATCAGACCAAGGTCTCTTACCGTTGCTCTTGATGGAACAGAAAGGCCATTCAGAGTTACAGTGTGATCAAAAAGCTTACTTCTGGCTGAATTTGGTCCTAATACCAGAACTTCTATCTTATGTGAAATGAAAATGTGATTGCAACCATGCTAGAAATGTTCCCTTGTAATGTCAAGGCAACACACAGCTGTTATCTTCTCACAGGAATAATGGAAATACGGCACCAAGCATTACTTTAGCACAGAATCATAATGTCTGGTGGCACGGATGATTAAGAGCTGGCGTTCTAGGGTTTGGGGTTAAAATCTCATCTTCGTGGAGTTTGTATGTTATCCCCATGCTGAGTGGGTATCCTCCAAAAACATTCGCTGCAGGCTTTTCCAAATTGGCCTGTGGTGTATGATTGGGTGTGTGAGAGTGTGTACGCCGGTGAGTTACCAGACGTTGGAGCCCTTACCCCTACAGAGTGAAGACATATAGTAGGTCATTGCAACCAATCAGTGCTTAGCTTGATAGGATGGATCTCATCGTCTATACCGCGTTCACGGTCTGAGAGCCTATTCCAGGAAACTTAGGGCACGAGGCGGGGTTCACTCTGGATGCGATACCAATTCATCGCAGGACCCCCACACACACACACTTATTCACACACTACGGGCAATTTGGGAACACCAATTAACCTAGTCTTTAGACTGTGGGAGGAAACTGGAGTACCCGGAGGAAACCCTCTAAGCCCAGGGATAAGATGTAAACTCCACGCACACAGACGCGAGGTGGGAATCAAAGCCGGTGCAAGTGTGACAGTGCTAGCTCCTGAGCCACTGTGCCGCCACATCACAAACATTCAAATGTAATTATATTGCATGTGTTTCAGGGTGGAGTTCTCTTTAATGATAATGACAATCTACTCGTGTTGACTTACATAAATAACTGCTGTAGCGTTGCGCGTATTTAAACAAGTCCGTTGAGCATCAGGCGTGACAGAGCAATTATGAAGCCAGGACATGATAATGGCATTATCTGACCATTTTTGCACTAAGGAACAAATCAAATATTCTTGAAAGGCAACCTTGCCCTGTTCATAATATCCACAGGCGGCTTCACGTCACAGTATGATCCCAACAACCTATGAAGATGATCTGCCTGATCTGATTATGATCAGACCCCAGGCACCTGATTTTTGTGTGATTTTTAACAAATATGTCAAGAGACTCAACCAGAAACCTGAGAAAATGGTCCTGAATGAATAACACACTTCTCTTCTTAAATTAAAGTGACAGGCATGATAGGCTAGACAGGAAGAATTATTTTAAAAGGAAGGAATATTTTGTGGTTTGGGTTAATTGTTGAAAAGGAAAACAATATCCCAGCAGGCACCGCTTCGCAGTTTGTCTTCACTGAGCAGAGGTAAGCCTGAAATTAACAGCGGAATTTATCGAGCATTTATGTGGCGTGACTGACAGCGGGGTTTAGGAGGGGGAATTGTGTGTGTGTGTGTGTGTGTGTGTGTGTTGAAATAATTGAAACTTCAATGCCCACAATCCCCACAGACTGCACACCTCCCCTCTCCATCGTCCGCAACCAGTCAATAGCCTCAAGCGCTCCTATTAGTCGGTTTCACCAATGCACGTCAGGACCCAACGTGGGGTTTTCTCATGTTCATTGGCTGGAAATGAAAGTCTCTTCGTCCAATCAGAGGAGTGAAAGAGAGCGCTTTGCCGTCGCGAGCGTTTAAGGTGGACTTGGAAGATGGTTGAAATTGAGAGCGTTTCTCTGAGGTGATTTACTCTATAAACTATATAATTAAAAGTCATAATTTTGCTAATATAAAAAAAATACATGTCTATGCTTACAAAAAAAATCTGTCATGATTAGTATGGTAGAAAAAAGACAGGTCCGTGCGGAGTACAGGGTGTAATTCTGTGGTAAAAGTCTCGCGCAAAAAAATTGTCCACTTGGTCGAGTTAATTTGAATGCTAATGGAAAACGGTCAACTTAGCTTTTTCAAATATGTAATGTTGTTTTATAAATGAGGAAATTAGGTTATAAAAATAGCATATAAACAATGGAACCTCGGCATGCGACTGCCCTCCCTTACGAAGTGTTGCATTAAGAATTAAAATTTAGCAAGAAATTTGCGTTGGCATACGAAGCATTTTCGGCATACGAACAAACTGAAGTGAACCAAATGAGACGTCGGCTAAGTTGCGCATAAATACGCGAGCCAAGCGCAACAGGTTTGCAAATTTTCGCATTTTTTTTCAGTCAGTGCAAGTAGTTTCAAAAGAGTCAACCCACGATACCAACATTGCCTCCGGCATACATTCAATAGCTACATGATTTATCCGTATTTTTTTATTTTTTTTTGTAATATTGGTAAAATCTTTGGATAGCTGGAACAGACTATTTGCATTTACATTATGTCTTATTGGAAAATTTGTATCACACTACGAATTTCTGTATATATAATATTTGTGTAATACTAATGTTCTTATTTATATAAATACTATTACACTAATACAAATGTTTGCCTTAAGAACTCGCCTCCAGTACGAATTAAACTTGTATGCCGAGGTTCCACAGTGTATTGTTAGCATGAGATGTTCACTTCTCTATACATAGTTTAGTGTTTGGAGGACATTTCCGTGAGGTACAAACTGGGACACAAAAGCTCCTGAGAGTTCATATTTGCAATGAGACTGGCTTTGTGTATCTTATGACAGCTTATTAAAGCAATTGTCTGTCATTTATAGATATTTGTACAACTGAAATACACACTTTCCATCTTTCGACCTTTTTTCACATTTACAAAGGACGATTCTGGAGTTTTATAGGTGGGCAGGTATTTATTGCCATTATTAACATTATCTGAACAGGGTACTGTATTGCAAACGTTTTACTCTTTCCAGTCATTAACATCAGGTGAGTTGGTCTAAAGACCAGCTGTTTCTACAGACCTGTGAAGGACATTCGGGATGATGCTGTAAAAAACGCAGCTCATTTTCCAATACGTTATTTAATCTGCTTCCAACATAACGTTTAAAAAATTGCAAGAATAAATGGCAACAAGCAGCACGGCATCTATGCAGTGAAGCATTTATTTGGAAACTGCTGGAATATTATTAAAGCAGACTGTTACCTTCCTTCATTGTTTGAGGCTCACTTTGCACTTGCTTGAGGTTTTTTTTATTTTAGATTTTCTTAAGAACCATGTTAAAGTTTGGAGATATACTCTCCCCCCCCTTGTATCTGTACATGGAGTTTGCATGTTGCCTGTGCTGGGTTGGTTTCCATCACAGTCCAAGGACATACACTGTAGGCTGATTGGTGTTTCCAAATTGCCCATATGATTGTATGATTGTAGGTTGCCAGAGTTTGGGGTACTGAACAGCCTACCACAGTGACTGCTGTCAAGAATGTCATGCTTTAGTGACGTTGGTTTGAATGGTTGAAATACTGTATGTAGTAGATTTTGCACACAATCATTTTACCACTATCAACAATGTGCTCTTGTAAAACTAGCAGGGACACTTTACATGGTGTGGTCAGGTATGAAGCTTGTGGACTAGAGCTATGTCATGTTATGTGTTTATACAGTAGCATTTATTCATTCATTCATTTTAAGTGCCCGCTTGGTCAGGATCATGGTTTAAATTAGGCTACTAGTTTATGATGACAGCATGAACAAGAAAAAAAGAATTAAACATCTCTGGCTTAGGTCAAACCCATTTAGGGATTAAATTTGAATACAGTTTGAGATATAAATATATCTGGAGCAGTAAGTAAACACAGATGTAGATATATTTACATCTGTGTTTGTTGTCAGTATCTATCTATTTAAAATATTTTAATAGGATAGGCCAGGTTCTGGTTTGCCATCCCTGGCCTAATACACTAGATCAATGATCTAGATTCTGTGGTCAATCAATAATTTAGATCTAATCTAAGCTAAATAACGTCAGATTTGTTTTCCTTAGTTTTCCTGTCATGCAGAGAGTCCAGTGGATCTCAGTTCCAGATGCATACCCTGCAGATGGTCTCTTTCCCTTGATTAATACAATCTTGAAGGAATTATATTGAGTGTATTTAGATTAAGTCTTCACAATGCTTTGATTCTGTTTGTATTTGCCCAGAGGCATGACCTCTGACAAAAAGACACATGGGATACACAAGATCTTATAGGATTGTTCCATAATACCTGCCCTCTCTTAGTTCATGGTGGATGTTTGAACCCTGCTGTGGTGCTAATTATCATGCCCCATCACCGAGAGGCACGGGGAGGCTTGTGTGAATAATTACCTGTTTAATCCTCACTATTAGATAACACTGATTAGGGCAATACCCGACCTGGTTAAGTGCCGCGGATGGTGGAATGACTGACGGGAAAACACCTCAGGGAGAAATGGGTTGCTGTGGAGGAAGAGAGCAAGCACGAAGGAGAAATAAGACGAGTCAGTCTTGCACGACTGCTGTATATAGAGTGATGTGGTTAATGGGTAAGAGGGAGAGCAATGCACAGGACATTTTGGGAATGGTTTCTACATGGTGTGATAAAACAGTGTGATGAGTCAAACGGTTGATTGGGAGTTTTATGGATTCGAGAGCAGACTGATGGCGCACTGAGATCGGCTGATATTGAGTATTACGTGAATCAAGGTCATGAGTGTTGCAATCATGACTGGAGTCATTAGAATACAAATTATTACTTGAAGGGCCAATAAACGTTCATGTCTCACAAACAGACAGTAGATGCGTAGATGCACACTCAAAACACTTAAGCAGAATTGGTTGCAAATTGAATCATATTTCATCTGCTTGTTTTCTATTCAGTCTCTTGTTTTCTCAGTCTCATTTCCCTCTCTGGCACAGTTTATTTTTGCATTTCTTCTCTTTCCCAGTGAGCACAGACTGACTGTGTGACTGTGAGTGACCATCATTGAGGCTGACTGACATAAACTGGATTGTAAACATGACTTTTTTGTGTAAGTCAGTTATAAATTGCTTTCATCTGGCCTCTTAACTCATAAGAGCCCAGACCCATTTCTTCTTTAAGGGACATTTTGGGGGATATAACACAAACCAAACAGACCATAAGGAACACATTTTTGAAAGATGTCACACGGCATTTTCCCCAGACAATTTTGGGAATAAAATCTCTATGTTTCATATCAGTTTGTTTAAGAAGTGCAGTCAGAACAGGATAAATATAATGTATAAGATGTTACTAAATCATTGCAATTGTAAAGATTTTCAATAATAAAGACAAGTTTTTTTTTTTTTTTAAATTAGCTAGTTCTGTCACATGTGCTACCCAGGCACACCACGTCATGTGTACACAAATTCACATGATGTTCATTAGATAGGACTTTGTGAGTTAAAAGCAAGAATAAAGCTGAGAAAGAAACTTTCCAGAGCATTTAAAATGTTTGCGAAGTCTGTGTATTTATTTTAGAGAAACCTTTAGCAAAAATAAAAAATAAAAAAAATACATGACCTAGATATTTTATATTCATAATATTTTAATAATGCCAGGATATGTGAATATTTCTTACTATAGAATATGGACATACTGCTGTCCTCCTTCTATTTCATTTAACAAGGTGACTAGTAAACTGATAATAAACCTGCTTGCTTTTCATGGAAAACCGTACATGTGATTATATTATAATTGCTCAAATTACATCGTCAATGATTATTTGTCAGAAGACAAATCTAAAATGTACTAATCAAAATGTATGACTTGCTAACAATAACTAAGTTAGCTAACTTACTTAGTGCACACTGCATTTATATATACAGTATATTATTTATCACTTGAAAGGATGTCAGTAATTACTCTATATATCACACACATTCACAGGGGTCTTGGTCACATGGTCGAATAAGAGCGTGCCCTTTCTTTCTTTCCCTCTTTCAGTCTGTTCTGTCGCTCTCCTTCCTTTTCAGCTATCTCCACTGTACCACCTTAACTGCAGCCTGAGCAGGCTTGTTCGTGTTTGTGTTGAAGCCAACAGGCACAATATATTACAGTCTAGGGCTCGCTGCTGAAAAGCCTGCTGGATCTTCCAGTGACCTGCTGTTCTTTCCTGCTTTCCTGTGTTTTTTTTCTCTCCCTCTCCCTCCTCTAGATTTAGATTAAAAACAAAGCTCTCTCTCCCATCCTCCTTTATTTTGACTCTCTCTCTCCCTCTCCCCCTTTCTTTTACACACTCAGTCTGGTTGAGGGAAGAAATCCCTGTAGTTTGTCTCTCTGTGTTACAAGAGGAAGTCGCCTTGGCTCAAATCGGATGGAGGTGTGTGTTTGTTTTTGGACCTTGTTGGTGTGCTTTGAGGAAGGACAGAGAAGGGACAGTTGGATGTGACTGCGGCTTCAGCAGAGCAGTCAGAGTCATCAGAGCAGGAGAGAGGAGGACAGCTGAGAGGTGGAGAAAAAGTCAGCAGTGGGAGTTTCTGGAATTAATATTGCATTAGCCCTTGTTGGATGTGCTGAGTTTTGGTCCGACTTGGAGGCTGAAGCCGGGTTCCTAACTCTGGATCCTGGGTTCCAGGTTCTACTGAAACCTTCACTTCTCCTTTACAGGAGTGCAAAAGAGCTGAGGGAGCCCGCAATTCATCAAACTCCTAACCAGAGTCTTTGCACTGACCATGTACCCACAGGGTAGGCACCCGGTAAGTGCATGACACTCCTTTGCTTTTATCTTATTCCTCTCTCCCTTTCTCAGGCTCTATTTGTCTTTCTCAATCTCTTCCGTCTTTCAGCGATAGACACATGCACATGCACTCCTCTCTAGTTCAGAAAGAGTAAGCTGTAAGAGCAGGGAAGACATAGATGAAACAGTTGCTGGGAGAGAGATGTCTCTCTTCAGAGGCTTTCAATCTTACACACACACACACACATACACACACACACACACACAAGCCCGTCAGCTGCACCCAGGTGTTTTCAGTAGCCAGTTTATTTTAAGTTGTGTGGGTGGAACAGCAATGTGTGTGTGTTTGTGTGCATTATACTTTGTATAATAACCTTCTGGCGTGTTACACACTTGAGTTCATGGAAAGGAGGACCAGTTACAGCGAGCTTGCTTGTTATCAGGTAGGTGTTGAAAGCATACGGGTCAGTGGCCTGTTTGATGTATTCCCGCTGGAGACCGCTGAGAATCCATAATTCAGTCTCACTCAGCTGGCGTGAAACGATTACCCAAGCACAGCCTGATTAAAATATCTCTCAATGCAACACACTATACCGTATCACTGCCTAACCATCATGAGCGTAAAGCTGCTGTATTACTGGAGTTCCAGCCAAAGAGGGCTTTCAGAGGGCAGTTACAAGCAGGTGTTTCTTTTTATATCTCACTTGCGACAGAGAAAATAGAAAGAATATGATGATTGAGCGTACAACTTTACGCCTTTCATTTCGGGGAATGCGTTTGCTCAGTTCACACTGTTTGGGATCATGTATATGTATCTGTAAAATGTTCTTCAATGCTGAGTTGCCAAATACATGACAAAATCAATTACAGGGCAGTGAAACCTTGAGAAACTCTGGAGTTTCTCAGTCATCAGTTTCTAGAAAGGCAGATCGTAAACATTACTAAATCTTGTCATTGCCAGCCTCTGTTCTTTTTCTAACCATGTGTGTAGTGAGTATGGGTTAAGACCCGATTTACAAGGCAAACAGTGCCAGGAAGAGTGGGAGCGATCACTAACACCACTGGACGTTATGTTGTAATAAAATATGCCATGGTGCGCTTTTTGAGAATATTAGTAGTATTTATAAACTACTATACTTAATAGTGCCAGGCAGCTTCACTGTTATTGAAAGAAGAAATTATTTTTTTGTAGCTGTAATACAAACTATCATTGAGATTGTTTGAGCATTTTTTTAAATGTTCTGCTCGCATTGTTAGTAAGCATAAAGACCAGTATAAATGTCAGGATTCATGAAGAAGCTTTCCAGTATTGTTCTGTGATATCTGGCCAAAGCGCCTGTCCACAGGGGGTCGGGACGGGACGGGACAGGAATGATTATATCTGCCTGCCTGTAATAGAGTCTTTGTCAATTTAGGGTTGGATGCGACTCAAGTTTCAGTTTAGCATTTGCACTAAATCTTGCACTGAATAAAAATATAGATAGTCATCTTCTATACTGCTTATCCTATGTGTAGGGCAGGGGTAGCTCAGTGGTTATGGTGTTGGACAGCTGATCAGAAGGTCCCCGGTTAGATCCCAGACACCGCTGGGCTGATACTGTTGGACCCTCGAGCAAGGTCCTTCACCCCCAAGTGCTCAGATCCAATCAGGCTTTGGAGTCAATGTCACACTCTCAGCTGTCCCCATAAGTAACTGCCACAGAAACACGGATATGTCTCCAGGGTGGGGAGTGTCCGTCACCCGCTGTGCCGGATGGCATGTGGACAGATCCTATCCCTATACCTCTATCCTCTGTACAGTGTCGCAGGAGCCTGGCTATCCCAGGAGACTTGGGGCACATGGCGGGGTACACCTTGGACAGAGTGCCAATTCATCACATAAACACACACACACACACATTTTGGGCAATTGTGGAATGCAGTTGCACTTATTACTGTATTATCCACCAAGTATGAGAAGAACATGTAAACTCCATACACAGACATGAGGCAGGTATCAAACCCTTGACCTTGGAAGTATGAGGACACAGTCCTGCCAAAATACAAGTATAATTTACTTAATTAAAAATTACTTGTGAAATAAAATTAATGTAAACAAATAAACTGGTCACTTTTTATTCAACAAAAACGTTTGCTGTTCAGGTAGATACAAATTTACAAGACACCTATACAGTTTCATCAAGCATGTTTCATTATGCTAACCGAAGCAAGAATAGCAAGCCGAGAAGTTAATTTGTCTGTTTGTTCTTACAAGACCCATTATCAACCCATCCTTCTGGTGTTACAAAACCTAACCCTCGTGCCCTGCTTGGTACCAGACTGCATAGAGGTGTCTTTAGAGCTCAGATTTGGGCTTAAGAATTCATAGAGCACTATAATCAATGTCAGTGTGCTTCTACACCACACACACCCACGCACACACAAACACACAGGATAACACGCTTTCATGTGTCGAACGGTGCAGGTCATTAGTAACGTTGGGCGGCTCTTCAGATGAAAGCTGAAGACTTATTTGGGATAAACAGAGCACACCTTGCATGAGAGAAGAGGTAATCTTGTACATTAAATAATGAAGCTTAATGGTGTGAACACATGATGATTATATGGGTGTGTGAATCCCCTGCAGGTTGATGCGTATGTGTGTTTGGGGAAAGAGTGTGCTGCCTTGCAGGTATATTTATGCAGAACTGCTTCCTTCCTGTCTACATGTGAACAGACGTGTGGTAAATTAAAAGGAAAAGCCACGAATCTCAGGTGTGCTCTGGGCGGGTGTTTTCTGCGTATTTTGCTGTCATGAAGGACAGAGTCACTGCAAATGACTAAAAAGTTCTTCTGAATGATCCTGCAGTAGTACTGATACTTAATGAAGTTTTTTCGCATGATGAAACCTTCCTTGGTGGGAGTGGTCTCTTTCTGATCATCTCCTGCTTTCCCAGGGCTCAAGCATTCACCGTAAGGTGTAAATGTGTAAATCATATGTCACGGTGTCAACTCTCACTAGATCTCAACTCAGTTTGAAATGTTTTGTGTTTCCCATTGTCATCAAAACACCATGTACATCTTGGAAAACGGTTCTTGAGACTTGTGTAATTGCGCAAAAAATATTAGTAATGCTCAGTGAGCTTTGCCTCTGTCTGGGGGCGTGATAGAAAGCTCCCTTATGTGCCTCCTAAAATGTTGCACCAGCGAGAAACTGGGGCAGATTTAATAGAAAAGGAACAAAATAAGACGAAAGAAAGAACATCTAGGTAAGTATATGTGGACCTTGTCTGACCACACCATCTGCACATCATCATATGTGCCTTATAACTAAAAGAGATGGGCCAGACTGCTATTGGATTAGATTGGGGTTTTATGTGATTAACCTATGGGAATTTCACTCACAACAGAGATCATAAACATAGGACACAAATAAAATCCTGCCCTTAGGCCATGCGAGTTACCTTCGGACTAAGAGGATGTTGGATATTAACTGTTAATGACATCAATATTGTCGAAAAAATCTAAGAAGAGATTATGCATTGCTAGCAGTATTCATCAATCGTTAACTTCCTTTTCCTGCCTTTTATTGGAAATCTCTCTAATGTATGCCAGTGTGTGAGTGAGTGTGAGTGTGTGTGAGTGTGTGTGAGAGCGATAGAGAGACTGCCATTTTTTCTCGCACTAATCAGGTGGCCAAGGGAAGCCTCTATGCCAAATATCCAACCCCAGGCCTCACACATGCTCACTTAGCTAGGAGCTGCTCATTTTGGCACATGTTCTCCTTCCCGCCCTTCCATTGTTCCATTCCGACTGCAGATTTTGAGAAATGCACCTCTCTGCAGGATTTTGGAGCCTAAACAGGTTACAGTCAGTTACGGTTTTCCCTTCTAATCAATTGTTTTCATCAGGCAATGCAAAGCCATTGAGGAGAGAGAAGTGAGCCGAGAATGTTTTTGGAAAAGCACCAGGTTGTTTTACCCCCGCCAGTGTGCATTTTCTAATCCAGCATTGGATTTGCAGCTTCTGGTCAACTTTATGAAGAGAGACGGAGCAAACCGTGCTGAAGCCATGTTGCAGGCAACTCACTGACTCTGGAGTTTAAATGATGTTTAAGATGGAGTAGAAATCTACTGCATAGTAGCTCCTGGGACACTGGTTTGTACTGAGAGATAGAGGCTAGCACTGGTTACCTGAGCACCCAGTTCCACTGCTTTTCCTGGGCTATACTGTATATCATGCAGAATTCAGTCGTGATTCTTACCTGGGTGGAGTGTTTTTTTTTCTTTTTTTTTTCTCTCCAGGACCAGGACTAGAACCTTGATCTTCCTTGCAGGGTTTAGCAATGGTTAGAGAGTGAAGGGGGGCTTCAAGCAGTCTGGAAAGCATGTGCATGCAAAGGCACTTGCATCCTCCCCAGATCACAGCTATACTCCCTATCCCTCCATGCTCCGGCGCTCCATATCTCTGCTTTTTTTGCTAAATATTTCACCAGCTGATAATTATTTCATGGCCCTTGCCATCTCCTATTTTGGAAGAGGCAGTGATGCAACTGGCACAGACGCTTCAGAAATAGCGCAGTCTCTCTTCACCACCCCGTCTGAACTCTGGTACTGCACTTAGCTCAAACACACACACACACACACACACACACACACACACACAGTGATCAGACTTCAGGGAACATCAGAGGAAGGTTGCCGCTGAGGAACCCTGTCGATAGTGCTATGTTGATATCTCTCTGTCTTTTTCTCTGTGTCTCTTTCAACGTTATTTTAAAATCCATCAGATGATCGAAAATGAATTCATATTGAGATTTTATCAGATTCCCAGCACCAGTGATGTATCTTTAAAATCTTCTATAGGTAAGCCACAGCTGTTTATCAGCAGTCCTATATTTACTGCACAGCATGTCAGTGGAATTCTGGCAGTGAAAAGCTTCTTGATTTAGACATCCAGTGCATTTATTATTTTTTTTTGTGAGCAAAACCTCACAGTTAGTATGCACACCTTCACCTTAGCATGCAACTGCCTGGATTGTCTTAAACTCATCTAGTAGATGTTCCGGTGTTCCATTTTTCCTTGCAGTACAAAAATAAAATCCAAAATGAAGAACCTAATTTTAGCAGTATGCAGACAGGTTTGAAATTCACTCAAATTATCCAACGAAAAAGAGACATCATGGTATATACTGTACATAAGCCTGTTCCAAAATTACTAAGATCCCAAATAATGGCTGTATGTGTGTGTACTGTACAAATAACTAATACATTTACTTAGTAGGTTTGATGCTCTACAAAGAATAATTGTCAAGGTCATGTGATAACAAGGAAACATATGAACAGTTTGGCTGCAAAATTAGATGTATCTCAATGCTATCAGTTTTGATGAAAAGAAGCAAAAAGATGATAGACTGATAAAGAACATTTTGTGCATGGTTTCTTTGTCATGATGGTGCCATGAAGAACAAATGCCAAAATGTTTTTGAAATGTTTTGAAACTATAACTCCACCCCTTACAGTTGTTCTACAGTGGATAAATCAGCCTGTGTTTGTGAAAGTTAAATATGCAGGTTAGTATTGATAATATCTTGGTTCATTTTCAATGTAAAATATAGCAAACCCATATTTTGATTGTGTTATTATAGTGAGTCACTTGTAACAAATTGAAAGAAGGAAAAAGGCATCAAAGTTTGTTGCACACAAAACCTTTTAAATTACAAAGACAGTAGAAGTTCATAAAAAACATTATAAACAATACAAAAACTTCAGTTTACAGTATCATCCACCGGTTCCTCTAGTACAGGTATGTGCCATGTGAGGTCTGTATCAAATTAGACATTAGTATGCCAGAAAAGAAAGCAGTGCTTTAAATGAAACTGCTTGGTTTTGCATGCAACAAAGAAGAAGGTGCGACAGAGTCCTCAGAAAAACTGGATGCTTAGCAAAGATTGCTAAAAGGGCTCAAAGTGTTGACACAAGCATGACAATTTTGTCAAAGCATCACGCAAAACTGACTAGAGCTTGTCGGTCCTTACGTATTTGCCTGAAGTTAAAAATGCGTCATAAATAAAATCAAAATGTTTAGTAGAAGTGAAGTTACATTATGAGTAGTTATGTACCAGAATACAAATGGGAAGTTTTGATAGCGTACTGGGCATGATTCAAACTGTGGGCGTGTCTTATACTAACCGCTGCACAGATATTTTTGAAACTTTTGCGGTACTTACATGTCTGATTGAGGTTTAACCATAAATGGAATCAGAATGTTAAATAAAAGCGATATTATGGATTACAGTTTACTAAGTTGAGTGATACTCAACCTTACAAATTTTATTTCTTTGTATTAATAAGTTAATACAGAGAGTTCTGCCGTACAATAAGACAGACAGATAAAGTATGTATGTGGGATTCAACCTGAAATAATATCACTGCTTACATTAAAGCTGATCAGATTATTTTTTGCTTTAACATTTTTTCCATTTCTACAAACTCTTTTCCCGTTAACAACGGGTACTAACGCTAGTTTATTATGAAATTTGCTGCATAGAAAACACCAAAAGCTCAATCAAAACCATTTGAGTAAGAATGCACTGAGCGTATAGGGTTTGTAAGGTATACAGTTTATGTCGAAAAGAACTTTCTCACAGGATCATTTATGAACGCTGTTGACATTATGCAATACAGTATGTGTGGCGAATGTGAAACCAGCATCTTCACAATAATGTTATTTAAATTTAAGAAACATCAGAATAATTATTGTCATAATGGTACATAATGTCGAGAGACCAATTTGCAAAATCAGTTCAAACTAGAAAAAATGGGCCTCTGGGAATTTAATACCTGCCCTTTGTGTGTATTAACTCACACAATCTCTGCTCCTGTAGTCAGTAAAAGTGGGTCTTAGGTTATTTATCTAGACAACATGTTTTAGCACCTACAAATTTTTTGCCATTTTAAATTAGAAATATATATGACAATAAACACTATGATAGCAAACGGCCACAACGTTAATAATATGATAGCATTTGGGGTGGTAGTGATAAAAAGAGAAGTGTGCGAGATTTTAAAGTGTTGGGATTCAATATTCTCTTACTCGTCTTCCCCCCTCGTCTTTCTGTATCTTTTGGTTTTTGTCTGTTTCTAGTAATTACTAAGTGACCTTGTATGTGAGAATGGCACAATAAAAACAATAGACATAATATTATTATTATTTTGTTGTTATTGTTTTACTCTATATTTCTCTCTCTCTCTCCATCTTCTTCTCTCTGTTTCTCAGCTTCTCATCCTCCACCCTCTCAGTAGATAATCCTTGGTAATTCTCACTCGCTCCTTCTCATCTAAATTGCGCCTGACTGACTGCTATCTCACATGGCTTTCTATGTGTGTCTCAGCACACACACACACACACACAGACACACACACACAAACCCCTAGATTAGCTGGGACAGTTTGGGTTCTCTAGATCCCTCTGCTGTCTGACACCCAATTACTAAGCAGACATTCTAAACCTGTTTCTGTTTGTGTGCCAACGTCTAGTCATGCGCCGGTATCAAATGTTCCTTTCAAGAAATATGCCTAACCTTTTAGCAGGTTTTTGGAATGATCACAACCTGGTATTAGAAATGACTGCAAACTGAGCAGACCCCAGTGTTTCAGCCATAAGTAAAGCTCACGAGCCTTCCCAGATTCAGCTGTGGTCACATGCACTGTAGGAGGGGCCACATTCTCAACTTTCTGAGACCAATATTTCCTACACTTGTGCAAATGTTGTGCAAACTGGACTTAAACTAAACTTTAGTTCCAGTCTTAAACTTATGGCAGTGGCCTATTCACTCGTTTATTAACTGCGTGTCAAATAGTTATTATTCTATTATTACTGTACTTTTTAAATGTTTCCTGAGAAGAAAGTCCACAGATTTGGAGAACTAGAAAGGGTCTGTGTCTAAACACTCCATCACATTCCTGACAAAAGGTTTCCAAACCTCAAACGCAGAGAGCCTGTATGAAAGGAAGAGTCTTTGGATGGACTGAAATATACAGTCAGAGTATAAAGTCTTTCTCTGATTACAGTACCGCGAAAAAGTATTTTCATCAATTTAAAGATTTTTTGGATATTTGTTACACTTCAATTATTCAGATCCTCAAACTAATTTTAATATTACCCAAAGACAATAATAATAATAATAATAATAATGATAATAATAAATGCAGATTTTAAATGATAATTTCATTTATTAATGGAAAAAGCTGTGCAAACCTACCTGTCCCGATGTAAAAAGTCCTGTAAGTGCCCCCCCTTGCTAAATCATAAATGTTATTTTTGAAAGCTGAGTTAAATTTCACTTGCCACACCTAGGCCTGTTTACTGACGGACCTGTTGAATCAAGAAATTTACTTAAATAGAACCTTTGGACAGTTTTTCTCCCTTAATAAATGAAATCATAATTTAAAAACTGCATTCTTTTGTTTACTTGGGTTGTCTAATATTAAAAAGTATTTGGTTATCTGAATCACTTCATTCACAAGTGTGACACATTATATAAAAACAAAACCATGAATGTGGAAAACAGGAACTTTTTCATGCCACTGTATGTAAAATCGTAAAACTAAGTTAAGCCTTTATTTTGTCACATATACATTACAGCACAGTGAAATTCCTTCTTCGCATATCCCAGTGTAACTGGGGTCAGAGCGCAGGGTCAGCCATGATACAGCGCCTCTGGAGCAGATAGGGTTAAGGGCCTTGCTCAAGGGCCCAACAATGGCAACCTGGCTGAACTGGGAATCGGACCGCCGATCTTCCCTATCGGTAACTCGGTGCCTTAGCCCTCTGAGCCACCACTGTCCATGTTGATGGAACCATCAATGTTGTGGCATTACATGGACAATTTTTATTTAATAATTTTAAAAACTCATAATGTTTGAAATCAGAGAAAGACTTGCAGATAAAGATCGTGGGAGATGGCACTGGTATCATTATCTGGCAGAAGAAAAAATTGTCTGTAATGCATTCAAATAAAACATGCTATTGTTAAAGATGTAGTTTGCTAGATTTCGGTTCACTTTAGGTTTGCCTGAAATATGTTTTATAACAGAATAACTGTTCTTTCATTAAGTAATGAATTTTTCAAAATAAACTAATGCATTTTTTGGCGTACAGGGAGAGTTCTTTTGTTTGTCACACCATTCTGTGTAAACCTTAGTGACCCTGAGTCTGTGAAAAACTCAATCGAGCCCATCTGGCACCAGCAACCACTGGTCAAGTCATCGAGATCACATTTTTATTATTCTGATGTATGATATAAACATTAATTAATATTCTTGACCTGTACATGATTTGTTACTTGTATGAATAAACCGGGGTACAGATGTTCCTAATACAATGTCTAGGAGGACATGTCTAGAATGCATGGTCGCTTTTCTTGCTTAGATCAGGTTTGTTTGTTTTCTGTTTCAACGCACTGCGATTCAAGATACTAACTGGCTCTGTTGCAGTGTAATAGCACTAAAGGATGTTCACAAAAGGTTAGTTAGAGTGCACAAACACCGTCTGTTTGTGTCTGTCTGAACGGAAAAAGGTCAGTGGGGATATACTGCAGACACACAATACACACGCGCGCACACGCACACACAGAGAGATGTCTGCACTGTATGTGCTGAATGCATCCAGCCAGTGCTGAGCCTGCAGCTTAATTACCACAAAGCCCGTAGAGTGGGTGACCTCTGCCGTTAGCCTAATTGAAATTTAATTGAAATTCAGTTGTCTAGACTAATTAAGTTCATTCTGAAACCTGAAAACTTCTCACATGCGTCCTTCAGCATGTGACAGTGGACGGAAAAAAGAGGGTGGACAAACGGGCCACAGAGAAGTACTGAAGAGAAGAGCAGGAAAGGCAGCCATTTTAAGTGCGGCCCACGCTTTAAATAGGCAGGAGAATTAGAGTAAGTGAGGGAATTAATGAGGAACAGTGTGTATAAATAAGGCGTGATCCTGTCATGTGGGGATGGGAGCAGGCTACTGATCTGTAATCAGTATTGGAGTAGTTTAGCCAAGAATAACATTTACATAATAAAGCATAATCGATCAGCTAAGATGAGCAAAACTGCAGAAACAAAGATTAGACATCAAGCGTATCTTGGCTGATCAACTACATTTTGGGTAAGGGACGATCGTGTAGTTTTAACAGTATTTTCAGGACGTGATAAATGACCTTCACTCATTTTGGCAAATCCGTTTCCTCATGCACACAAGGTTTAAAAAAAAAAAAAATATATATATAGCTAAATATTTTTGTTTATAATCTCTATATAGTCTTCTTTTAGAAACCTTTCAATATTACTAGCACTGGTTTTGCTGCATTTGCATAATATATACAAAAGAAAATTAAGCAGAAAGATAACACTACAACAGTTCATGCAATGAAGCGTGCTCACTGTCTGTTTTGTTTCCGAGAGAGAAATACAAAGCCGCAGCGTTTTCAATACATCTGTTTACATCTGCTGTGTCCTGTTCTTTAATTGGGAATGCTGAGCTCTATTATAACTTTACAAGATCACAGACATTATACGGCACATACTGTACCTGAACTATGACGAGGTGTTTTACAAATTGCCAGTAGTGTGTGTGTGCCCAAAGTCTCCTGGGTTAGGCTCTAGGCCCCGCCACCATGTACAGGATAATCGGTATAGAAGATGAATGAATGAATGAATGAGTGGGAAAAAAATGTGGGAGGCGGATTTTACAAAATCTTGCAAAATCATACAAAATTTACACTGATAATCCCAAAACTGGTTTGGTAAAATATTTTGTCATTTGTGCTTTCTAACACCTGTGACTTCTCTATCATCTATCAACTTCTTGATACTTCTTGTACTTCATGGTTCTTTAATGTGTGTGTATATATATACTGTATGTGTGTGTGTGTGTGTGTGTGTGTGCGAGCTTGAAGCTGAAGCATGTTGGGTAAACAGAGTCATTCCCAGAGTCTTTCTGAAAAGCCATGTGTTACTATTGCCTTTAATACCAAGTTAAATCATTTCAAGACCTTTGCGCAGCTACATTTCTTCACATACACCTTTATTCAGTATTCAGTGTAGCAGTTAGTGTACATGTTCTTGCTTTTGTACGTGATTCCTTTCAGATTGCAGAAATGATCATTTTGACCAGTTTCCATTCTAATCAGACGAATCATTATTTTTACTACTTGTTCACATACACAGCTTTATTTGCTCGTCTTGATGTTTTTTGGCTGATATTTAATCGATTTAATGGATGTCAATATAATGGATTCTACTGTAATTCACTATATAGGCGCCCTGCATAGGTTAATACATAACATACTTTGGAACTCAATTGAGATATGCATGAAAAAATAGACATTGACTAACTTAGTTATTGTAGCCGTCTTGATTAATATATTAATGAACAACTGTAATGTACCATCCTTCAGCTTTAAGGGTATTTAAAAGGTATTTACAGCTAAATTGAGTGAAAAGTGTAGAAATTGCAGCACTTTTTTATGTGGGCTGCCCTTTTTAAGGGAGCAAAAGTAATTTGACCGCCATTATCAGAAATTCTTTAAACTTGGATTCAGATTCTTTCCAGTCAAAGGCTGCCTGAACTCCAGAATCCACAGACATCAGCAGTTGTTGGATTTCTTTCGCATGATTGATTCTGTCCATCAGAAGTTTTTCCAGACTGAACAGATATTTTCAATATTATCAAGATTATCTGGTTTCCCTAGTATTTCTATCTGAGGCTTACAAATTGTGTACACATTGTGGTAAACCCTCTGGTGAAGTCTTCTCTTGATTGTTGACTTTGACACAGATACGCTTCCCTCCTGAAGATTGCTCTTGATCTGGGCAATTACTGTAAAGGATTATTTTCATCAGTAAAAAACTTCTACTTTGGTCCACCACAGTTGATTTCTGTGGTCAAATAGTGAACGAACAGTACCATTTCTTCTGACAATCATCCTGCGCAGCGATAGCAAGTGAATCAGCAGTGCTTTTGTATAGACTAATGAATAACTTGGATGATCTGATATCTCTCTCTCTTCTCTCTCGCTCTCTCTCTCTCACAGGTCCCACTGCAGCCTGGCCAGTCCTTCAAGTTCACTGTGCTGGAGACACTGGACCGTATAAAAGAGGAGTTTCAGTTCCTCCAGGCTCAGTACCACAGGTGAGGACACAGACATGACCCTGGGGCTGCTGGTGGAATTGAACACGCACAGTCACTCCAGTCTGATTTGGTCTCGCACATCCTGGACTCTACAACAGAAAGTGGAGATTAATACGTGTCTTCATTATCGTCCGCCTATACAACACCTTTATAAAAATGTATGAGAACTGAATTTGTTTTTTTTTTAGAGTAACAGATTAGTATATAAGAAATTGCATTATTTGGTATCACTTTATGATATTTTTCAAATTTGCAATGAAAGCTAGAAAAAAAAAAAGAAATCAGCAGGGCAATTTTTTTCATGTATTATAGATTTTTTTTAAAGTACAGTGGGGTCCAAAAATCTAAAACACTCTGTGAAAATGCTTCTAGTAATGTAATTAAAAAAAGTAAGGAACAGCTTTGCAGAGAAGACAAATATTAGGCATATTTACATGAATTTCTCAGTTTCTGGAGCTTTTTTGGATTTCTCAAGTATTTGTTAAGCATCATGCTCTGTTTTTGATAAAATCCATCAAAGTATCTTTAATAGAAAGGATGAAAGCCATTCAAAGTCAGATTTTCTTCTTTTGACAATTCATTGAACATTTCACTGTGACCTAGTGCAGAATCTTACTCACTCATCTTCTATACTGCTTTATCCTGTATACAGGGTTGTGTGGGCATGGAGCCTATCCCAGGAGACTTAGGGCATGAGGCGGGGTACACCCTGGATGGGGTGTCAATCCGTCTCAGCTCACCCACTCATTCCCACACTATGAGCAATTCGGGAATACCAGTTAGCCTAAACTGCATGTCTTTGGACTGCGGGAGGAAACCGGAGCACCCAGAGGAAACCCACCAAGCACAGGGAGAACACATAAACTGACCCAAGGTGGTTGGGAGGGTGTGAGGCGACGGTGCTAACCACTAAGCCATTGTGCCGCTGTGCAGAATCTTGATATACGCCAAGCGGTGACAGAATTGCATAGACTGGATTATATAACAATTCATATAAATAGATCTTGCATGTTTACATTTACAAATTTTTCAGATGGTTATATGATGGGAAGTAATATCATCTTGAGGCTTTATTATATGTAACTTAGCAGGCCTGTAGCAAGCCTTAACCCCAAAACCAATTAAGGCCAGAGTCATTCTTCACAAGGCAAGACGTTCCATAAATGCAAGGCTAAAGCATGTAATCTGTTCTGCAAGTCTGGCAATGGTAAGCTGCACTGATTTGCACTGCTAGAATGATGCTTTGTTTTTCTATTGTGAGAAAAACAAACCAGTTGTCAACACCGCACAGGCTCGGATGCAAATGCGGAGTTTGATTTATTGAGTAAACCAAAACAGATGTACAAAAAAAAAAAACAAGCTAAATCAGAATCAAAAATCCAGCAAAGGGTTGAGTGATCTACAGATGAACTGAAATAGGAAAAGTCAGAAAGTAGAGCTGGGCAAAGCCACAGGAATACATGGCATTTGTTGCCTTCAAGACCTTGGAAGTTGATTTTTATGAGTTTGTAGGTCACGATTAGGTTGTGGTGTGTGCTCAAGTAGTTTTGGTCAGAGAAACGGATGACACTAGGAAAAGAAGTATCATGGTTTGCTTAGTGGTTAGCAGTGTCGCCTCGAACCTCCAGGATGGGGGCCGGCAATTTGTGTGCATGGACATTTTCCCTGTGTTTAGTGGGTGCTCCAGTTGCTTGAAAAACTTGTTTTATCAATCACAATTTAAGTTAATAGTTATTGACTTGCTCCCAGTTAGCAAAGCAGGGGCTTTGCATATATAGTATTTTTTTCATGTCGTTAGTTATAACCCATGATACATTGCAGATCTATATGATTTGTAAAAAGTCATTAGACAACAAGAAAAAGGTACATAAGTGCTTATACATGTATCCTTATCAAGACATTCAATAAAATTATGATTCAATAAAAATGCAAACTAGAAACATTAACAACTTTTGCCTGTCAAATTTATTTCTGCAACTATTATTCAATCAACCAACCAATGAACTAAATTTCAGACCTTCTTGTTTCTTAAACAACAATGACACTGTTCAGATCGTGATCAGTCGACACCTACAGTATCAATTCTCCTTAAATGAGTTTATACAAAAACAACACGTTGCATAAGGCTGGCAAGCATCTTAAAACTAATAATCTGGAAGTGCTAACTGACAGGTAGTCTTTGTCATTCTTGATTTAATGACTATAGTGGCTTTTTTTTTATTGCATTTTTTTCACCATGCTCTTTATGATTGTAGCTGCTAAAACGGTTATTTAAGGATGGTATATTTATCTGTTTTTTTTTCTGTTACCTGACTAACAGTTGTGTTATTTTACTCCCTAGTCTGAAGCTGGAGTGTGAGAAGTTGGCCAGCGAGAAGACCGAGATGCAGAGGCACTACATCATGGTGAGTCCTGAACGGGCTTGCTCTGTCAAATCCTGTATAGTGAGTGAGCGGGTAAAGCAAGAACATGGTCTAACTTTGTGTTTCGGCAAGGGCGGTGTTGCAGCTCCAAAATATGTGCTTCATAGGAACAGACAGAGATGAAGACACACAAGTGGATATAGCACAGATACTAAACCTGATATACAGGCTATCATCAATCGATGATGATGCTCCAGCTGTATTATCACATATACCTTTGTTGTCAGTTTCAAGGTCGTGTGCAGTAATTGTTCCCACATCTCTACCTTTGATGTCCATCATAGCAACCCAGAAAGCAAAAGCTACATTACTATATTAGGGATTAATATTATGCTACTAAGAATACCATTACGATCTATAAACAGTGCAATTAATACAATTACGATTTAATAGTACAATTATATCAGGAATATTTTAAATACAAAAAGACTCAAATAAAAAATTCCACAATTTCTGGCAAATGGAATGGGTATATAGGCGTGCTTCCTTTATTACAGTCATGTGAAAATCCTTAAAATGATATAGAACAAAAGACTACATTAGAGCATCCATAGTATTTGTGCACATATAGAGTAGAAAAGAGCATCAAACAGCAGCATAATAGATGCTCTTATTCCTTCATTCATTTACCTTCAGGAACTACTTCATCCTTTTTCACCTCAGCCAACCAGAAATTCATTTCTTTTTTAAAAAATTCAAGCATTTTCAATATTTATTTCTGCTTTTTCTATACAGATTCACAACCTGTGTAAAATAACCAGCTCAAAAAAAAGAAGAAAAAAAAACAGTGCATATGTAACAGGAAATAAAACATTTCATTTATTTATGAGTCTTAATGTGTGCCATGTGTGCGCGTGTTGTGTCTGTGTCACTGTGTGTTTTCACTCTGATCTGGGGAGAGGACAAGAAGGACCACAAACGTACTGTATAGTAAGGAAGTGCGAGTGATAATATAAATGAGAGAAGAGGGAAAGAAAAGAGGAACGAGTTAGAGGAATGGAGACGAGTGAGAATGTGACAGTGGGCTGAATGAGAGATGAAAAACACAAAGAAGAAAAGAGTGTGACAGAAACAGATGAAGTAAGCAAGGAGAAAAGCAGGGAGAGAGATCGAGATCACAAGCACAGACACGTAAATAATGTGAAGGACTATAAAAAACAGCTAGCACACTGGGCTATATTTAGCCAGTTAAACCTGTCATGTATACCAAGACTTGTTTCAACAGCCATTGCCTTTATTTTCATGCATTTACAATTCATCATCGCTCGCCTGCTACTGTTCGTGAATGGAATGTTTTTTTTTTCTTTTCCCTCTGACTGAGTGCATGATGTACCTGGTGACGGGTATGAAATAGTACTTCAACCTCATTAGAGATGGCGGATTAGTGGTTTATCTGAGACCATAGTGTTGTTCTTTATTCTATATTTATCCTTGAAATCTCACGACAGTTACGTCAATTTTAAGTTAGAACTCAACCGGCTGTATCCGTGATGCATGAGGCTCGAACGTACGCGTCCACTATGAAAGACTGAATGAGTTAAATACAGTTACTAGTTACATAATTCTTCTTCTTAATATTATTATTATTAGAATTTATAAAATAAACAATTATATCATCTTGTATGCTGATGATACTCAAAAATCTCTTATCATTTGAATAATTATTTTTTCTGATGTGAAGAAACATTTCCAAAAATGAAAGAAAGTGAATATTTGTCTAATGTATTTTGTTATTATCGTACATAAATAGTAAGGAAACGATAGTTATTAGTATATACTGTAAATTCCTAATAAAAAGGCACAATATGTTCAATTATATAATGAGGATTATACTGTATAACGATACATATAATAGCTTAACTATTGAATTGCAATCATTCCATAACAAATTTAAAAGAAAAGGATATCTGAGGATATATTTGAAAATTCGTCTAAAATTTGAAACAGAATTTTATGCTCAAATTTAATTTACTGATTTGCAGAAGAGCCAACTAAACTTAAAGGGATATTTTTTTCCCCACTAAATCTGTCTTAAATCTAAATTGAGGTGCACATAGGTATATTATTATAGGTCTTGGTTGTTATAAATTTTCCTATCCTCATAATGACCATAAAGTTTGTCACTCGGAACACGAGCACAATCCAAGTAATCAAGGCCAAATACTGTGTATTTAGCACAAATTTATCTGATGTCTTTCCTTTGTTTTCTTTCACATTTCTAGATTTGCTTTCAAACACACATCCATGTGAACTGTGAACATGTGACTTCTCTATATTTGTCCAGGTCGAGGGGCAACCTTCGTTTCTGAAAAGTATATATATGTACATATATATGTACACCTTTACAACAGAAAGAAACTTTATTACATGCTTTAGTCTCATTAGCTAGATTTCCTGTTTATGCAAACTGCTGGGAGGGAACGACATGCATATATGCAAGTTGACACAGGATAACGTGTATATAAATTTACAGTAGGCACCACAGAATAAGCTATAGCTTGTGGGAGGTAACTGAGTTAGGTGGTCGGGTTCCAAACAACAGCCAGGCTCTGTGTGTTCTGTCCATTTGCCCATTAATGGAGTAACCCAGGGTTTGGCGGAGTGAGCTAATACCAAGATAGCAATGACCAGGGGTCCCACATCTCGGCTTTAAAACCACTCTTCAGGTGACGTCTCTGAGGATTTGTCCAGTTCTTTATATACAGTCTGTTGTACTGAAGACATCATGAAAGTGGATTAAGAGCAAATCTTTGTAGAAATCTGTAAAAGCATATTTTATTTAAATTATTTAAAATTATTTAATTTAAGTGTTGGAGCACACAACTTAATAACAAGAACACAAAATTCCATTTTTACAGTCAGAACATAACATTTTTTACCACTTAAAATTTCTAAATGGCACAATTCTAACCCTGTATGTAAGCTGTAAACTCTGTGGCTACTACTATTGGGTTGGAGGTGTTTCTCCTTCTTGTAACTACAGTGCATAGTCCATTTATCCATTCATTTAATAATACTCATGTGAATAATTCATAGTAGTTTTCATGATAAATATTTTAAAGATGAAAACTGAACAGTAAACCTGGCCAGAGAATTACTTTTTTGAAAAAAAAAAAAAAAATGGCTGCTGGGCCATCTGTTTCAAATGACTTTTGTGTAAACAAATTTGGGGGCGTTTTCTCTGTACAGGAAAACATATATGAGGGTGAGTCAAACAAATTCCCATCAAAAATGTGTGCAAAAATGGATACGCCACTTGTGATTTACACGAAAGAAGAGCAGCGCGCCGTCATTAGGTCTTTTGTGGTTTGTGGGTTGAATACTTTGTGTGCAGTACGTTTGTTTGGATATCTGCAAACAAAATGTAGACCAATACTTAAAAAAAGTTAAAGATTCTTAGTATAGAGTGGAAACGTCCTCATTTGCTGACCAAAAAAAATGTTAAAAGTCTAGCTGTATCAGTTGGTACAGTTTTCTGAGGTTCTCAAGGGCCAGTATTGAACTGTGTTGGGGGACATTTACTTTTTAAAGTAACTAATTACATTACAAAAGTACTGTCATTAAAAAAGTAATCAGTTACATTACTGCGTTACTTTCTGATAAAAGTGACTAGTTAGGGTACTTTTGTATTGCAGAAAATGAAAACTCCTTTGTGCATGTTGTCATGTAGAGCTGAAGACTACACTTAAGGATTAAACACAGAGGACTGCTATCCAAGGGCGTTGTCATTTTGCATGACAATGCACATCCACATATTTCTGCTTACACTATTGACGCTCTGCAAAAACTTGGTTTTGAATTTGAGGTGTTAAAAAATTTAAGGTGTTAAAACATCTTCTCCATAGTTACGATCTTGCTCCATCAGAATTTCACCTGTTTGTTCCTCTGAGAGCAGCCCTACAAGTTTTACTTCTGATGAAGAAATGAAGAGAACGATTGTATTCGTGGCTCAACCCAAATTTTTTTTATGAAAGTATATGAAAGCTTGTCGACAGAATAAAATAAATAATATAAAAAATAATAATATGGTACTTGTCTTTTCTAAAAGGTAATTAAAATAAATTCTACTGACAGAGTGCAGATAATTTTTGACTCACCCTCTTAGAATCAATGGACAGAAATCAGGTTCTAAATTATTTGCCTGAAGTTAAATTCTTATTTATTTTACTTTCTACAAGCAAAGATCTCAGGTAAGCATGTTAACACAAAGGAATGCCTGTGTGTGTATGTGTGTTTGTGTGTGTACGGATGCATGCATGACAGGTGTGAGGTCAGTCTACTGCTAATAATGAAAGTGGTATGCATGGTCACTCGACCATTTGGGTTCATTGGAGCAGTCAAGGTTCTAAGGTGGTCAAGGATAGAGGGTGAGAGAGAGAGAGAGAGAGAGGGGGAGGGAGGAGGAAGGGTAGAAAGGATGGATTAATGCACTGCTCTGCACTGTAACTCCCCTGGCCAGCTCATCTGTCTGATTCACACTGACACTCTCAGCTCTATCCAGGAACATTACCGCCACAGATTGCCCTCACGCCTACAGAGAGAGAGAGAGAGAGAAGGAGGGGAGAGATAAAGAGAATGTAACAGCGAGAGAGAGAGAGAGTAAGAGAGGGGTGTTCAAAACAGAGCACTAAAAGAGAAAAAGAAAAAAAACATGGATGAATACGGCTAGATTGAGGGCAGTGAGGAAAAGAGTGATAAATAACATAAAAGCACAGAGAGATCTGAGGTGAGGCAGAAATAATGATTAGGGGAGAGGAGTGATAAAGTGAGGTGGAGAAAGAGAGAGAGGAGAAGGAATGAGACTGGTTTAAAACTGCTTAGTCTTCAGTAAACATTTATATAGTGCAAGTGTGTGTAGAATATATTGGAGGTGAAATTAAAATGTGTCATTTCATTGTGGGGTTTTTATTCTCCATACATTTCACTCAAAAATCCAATCCAATCGATTTTTTTTTGTGTGTGTGTGAACTACTGTAGTAGCAGGATGATTTCCGTGCTTTGTGTCATATTTTATTCACTGCAGTTGCATCCAGAGTCTGTTTCATCTCATCAACATGACATTTTAAAATTTTGGGCGTCGTGTCATTTGAGCACTGTGGCCTCACACCTCCAGGACTGATGGTTAGTTAAAGTCCTGCCTCAGGTGTGCATGCGTTGGAGTACAGTATGTTCTCCCCATGTTTGTTGGGTTTCCTGTGGTTACTCTGTTTTTCTCCCACAGTCCGAAGACATGCAGACAGAGTAGGCTAACTGGTGCGTCCTGAATGCCTGAGTGTGTGTGTGTGTGTGTGTGTGTGTGTGTGTGTGTGTGTGTGTGTGTGTGTGTGTGTGTGTGTGTGTGTGTGTGCCCTTGTACTCTGCTATGGATTGGCATGTCATAAATGTTGTACCCCGAGTCCCCTGTGATAGGCGGCAAAGAGAATGAGTGAGTGATTATTCTCTTAGTATTATTATAATGTTATTCTTCTATACTGTAGGTCCCACAGTTTTTTTTTATATCTGCCCACAATATTTTCATACAAAATTTATACACATTAGTAATTTCCCACAATGACATATTGGAAAGTAACTTCCGTGCACTGTGGCCTGTCCAATGAACTCACATGTTCATCAAGGTGCTCGTTTTTTTGTCCCATTATCTGACCGTACACTACCATCAGACTGAATGAAAGAAAGAAAGAAGACACACATGCTCTTACATTTTTTTGAGCAGAAGTTGGATCCCATTGATCATCTAGGTACAGCAAAACAACAGGTGTTTTAGTAAAAATTTGTCTCTCAGTTTTGAGTGTACTGTAGCAGAATTCTGGGAGTTGGTGACATCTAATGAGATCTGTATACAAATCAGATATGCGACTGCGTCTAATGGCTAATTTGCATTTTACATTTACATTGATCCTGAAATGATTTGAAAAAGGCCCAATCCCAGAGATAGCAAAATTAGCAAAATCTCTAATTTGTCAAAATCTTTGAGCTCCATTTGTAACCTTCAGCTGCTTAGTCTGTATTTGGATGGTATTCTTTTCTCCATGCTCAGGATTTTTTTTTTTTTTTTTTTACTCATAAATTAAACTATTTCATCTTAATCATCCAGCATGACTAGTCATTCTGGACAGGAAAATGAGCATTTCCGCCTTTTCAGTTTCAAGCAGAGTATGGGAATGCATAATGCCCTTACCAGCTGTGGAATCGGGAAATCTCTGCTGGATGCTGGATTTTTAAGTGATTCTACAGCGATGCACAGTAAACAGTTAAAACAAAAACAACAACAACCGGCAGTACATTTCAGCATATAGTATTTTTCTTTTACAATTTGGCCAAAGAGCAGGCATTTTCACCGCACTGCTCTCAAACTGTCTTACACGTGTCTTCAAGCAGGACTACAGCATTTAAATTCCATTTGTCATTACCATCACAATTTAATAATTTTGGATCAAAAACTTTTTTTTTTTTTTCGATGTTGTTTTTTTTTCTTCCTCACTAATAAATAGTGCTATTAGATGTTTAATATATACTGTCTAATATAAGTTAAGTCAAACATACCGTACACTGACAGATTTAGTTTACGGTTCAAAACTTTACTTTGGCAGAAAGGGATGCTGCAAATCCTGTCTAGAGCTTTTGAGATGTAGGAAAGGGTGCAGGAACAGATGGCGAGCATATCAGCCCAGATTCTTATATCTATGGTATATTCACTTCACGTTTTATTGTAGAGAAAAAGACTGCTCTTTTGATCATAACTTGTGATAACTCCTACTAGCATACTCTCATTTTAAATTGCGTGAAGGTTGTCAGGACTACAGTAGATACGAGTGCTATGTAATATAAATGAACAATATATTTGTTGAATATTTGTTCAATATAATTGTTATATTGCCCAAGACTAGATACTGTATATGTTTAAGTCAATCATTGCATCACATTTTTAGAGCAGCATTTTTGTGAGGTCGTGGCAGCTATCTAGTCTGGCCTTGTGGTTCAAAGACTGCAGATTGAAACCAGATTAGCAGGGCAAGGCAGCAGGACACAATCTTCAGAATGTCTGCATCTACTGTACTGTATTACTGAAAGACTACTAGTCCTATTATACCGTTAATGCTATTACTATATAATTAAGTAATTAAATGCTATTACCTTCTTGCTGCTTCTTGCCATGAGTGCCACTGCAAAAAAATGTTTAAAAAAATCTGATAAAAATGCTGCTTGGTCATTTCTGTTATTTTTTTCAAATGACGTTTTAGTGCGATATGACATGTTCGCACATGACAGAAGGTGGTACATGGCACAGTGGTTCGCACTGTTCCCTCACACCTCCAGGGTCAGGGGCTCAAATCTCGCCTACGCACTGCGCCTGTGGAGTTTGTCTGTTCTCCCAGTGCCTCCGCAGTCCGAAGACGTGTATCGTAGTTCAATTTGCCTTTAGTGAATGCTTGGGTGTGTGAGTGTGTGTACACCTGCAGGATTGCCAGAGGTTCTGGTCCTCAGCAATGTAAATTCCCAAGTAGCAGTAATGATTGTGGCCTGATACTGATGAAAGCAGGGATGGACACATGACAGAAAGGTTTCATTTTGTGGCATTTAAATCTACAGATTTTAATCTACAGATCAGATCAGAATGAGTTGTTGCTCATTGGTCAGGGGTGATGGCCAGCTGATGGTGACCTTCAGATGCACCTTAATTTATGACTAAATCACTATGTTGATTACTGTGTCCCTTGTGTCTCCTCTGTTGTGTATGGTGATGAGGGAAGGACGTTCCCAGTGCACGTTCCTATTCAGTTCACCCAAAGACAACCCTTAGTAACGCTAGCAGCACACATCTACAGTTGAACATTAACTGATTGAAATCGACATGTTCCCAGTCTGTTTTTCTTAATGTCATCTTATATTCAACACTCTCTAATAGTAGTAGTCACCGCTTAAAAATTATAATATCATTTGAATTTGTGGTGAGCACTCAGCACAGCTTAAGTGCGTTTGTTTGTTTGATTATTAAAAGCGGCTCTGATTTAAATGCAGGTCACCGGATTGCTCCTCTCTCTCTCTCTCTCTCTCGTAGGTTTCTTAATGACTAGAGCGGCTAGAAGTTCATGTTGAGAAGAAATCCGTAGCTCTGCAGTAAACATTTTAAAATGAGGTCAGGAGTTTGTTTAGCTATGAGCAGGCAATAAGGTGTTAGTGGCTGTGCTGAGACACGCAATCCTGGTGTGGAGGTTGTTGTTTCTGATTTAAACATGTAGGCAGCAGTTCAGTAGTTCATTGTGATGTCCCAAGTCAAATAGTGTGAATACCGTACACCTTTCCTTTCAAGATGATTGAAAAGGAATGACATCATTTAACAATATCAGTTAGCTACGCTTCTTCACACTGTCTTTATCTAGGCTCACTTTGACATAGGAATGCACAAGCATTAGTACTTATCCAATAGATTACAAGAATAGATTACATTTCCTCTACGGCCGATAAGAAAAGGTATTTATTCAGTAACATTAACACCAGACTGACTTTAGCCTGACTGTTTTTTCCTTAGGCTGCTTGATTGGACATCTGGGTTTTAAAAAACAAAGTAAAAAACAAAAAAACCTGGCGAATGTTTTGCCTGTATTTTCTCTCAAATTGTACTCACTAGAAACATAATATTAATGCATGGGGATGTGATTGGTATTTTTCTTTGTGTCAGTGATATGTTTTTATTTTTATTTTTTCAATTTTTAACATACTAACGTGAAGATTAGGACTGCAAGATTCTTGCAAAAATCATGTTTCTTCTCTATGGGAAGTTTGTCACACGATTCTCAATTTTTCAACAATAACATTTATTGTGCTTAATAATAATAATAATAAACATGATCGCTACACAGAAATTTCAAAAATGTAATTTTTCCCTTATTTTACAACTTAAAAGCTGTTGAACATAAACAAAATATTAACAATAATAAATACAATAACTACTGGACACTCAGCCACCTACAGTACAGTACGTCATCACTGCTTGAGTTTAATCTGTGTTATTTTTATCAGCATAGGGTACATGTCACAGAGTTTGTTAGGGAGTTAGGAAGTAAGTTTAATTTAGCTTAATGTCCTTTAGTTTAATAGTTTACAGTATTAAATTTATTATTGTCTATGATTTTATTACTCAATCTTGACATGTTTGTAGTATAATTCTATGTAACTTAGTTTCCGATCTGTTCTCAGAGTCTCTGTGTAACAGCTAAAATCAATGCGTTATTTAATTAATAATATTGGTTAAAACTCAAGCGGCACAGATGCAACACGGCATAGGTCTAAAACGAAAAGTGCTTATATGGAAGCATTGCTGGTGTGGACGGCTTCAGACTTCAGTCTGCGTGTTTGGGTTTTCGGATATGTCAGGTAGAACAAAAGGTACCATTACTTTTATAAATTTGTTAAAAAGAACTAAAATTCAGTTCATCATATTGCCTGTTTTTCTCTTAAAAATAAAAAAACAACTCTCTATAAAAAAATGTCACTCTATATTGCGTAATCCTAAGCCCTGTATATCTTTATTCCAAACAGCAAAACAAATAATGGCTAAAATGCTCTGCGCATTAATGGTTACCTAATAGAGTCAGCTGTATGACTGAATCAGTCGCTCATCTCTGGTTTGATTGGTGAATTAATAGTCTTTTGTTTTGCAGTGTGAGTGACCAATGAGTGTGACTGATATAGCAATCTGTGATAGTTGTCAAGTAAACAAGTGAACACATGAATGCAGCATGATGAAGAGAAATGCATGAGAGTGATAAGCCTTAGTTTAGAAATTAGATGTGTATGTATGAATCGAAAATGTTATTTTATTTTTGATTTTTTCTTGATTAATCATGCAGCCCTAATGCAGATGACTACAAATAAGATGGCTGATAAAATATTTTGCACTATAGTTGCACAGAGTTTATTGTTTATCATGGTCACAGAGCAGTCTGAAGACAGAATGTATGTTCATCCCACCTTAGTGTGTGTGTGTGTGTGTATATGTTTGTGTGTGTGTGTAGAGTTTGCATGCTCTCGCTGTGCTTGGGGGGTTTTGTCTGGGTTCTTTAGTTTTCTCCTATAGCTCTTGCATTTACAAATTGTGTGTGTGTGTGTGTGTGTGTGTGTGTGTGTGTGTTTGTGTCCTGCCCATACTGCCTTGTGCACCAAGTTTCCTGGGACAAGCTTCCCCTCGTAACCCTACACAGGATGTGTGGTATAAATGATAGATGAGTGGATGGAAGGATAAAATCAGCTCACCCAGTACCTTTTACGCCGTCAGCACAGAGCCTTTCCTTTCAGCAACGTGCTCTAGACAGGGTACGTTAAAAAAAATACTAAAAAAAAAAAATCAGTCTTTACTCTCTGCCTTTTTAGGATTTTCTCATTAGGCATGTGTACATCATCTTGAAATATTGTTAATTGTCTCATGCATGAATGATGGATTAAAAGAAAAGAAAGCAGCAGTTTATTATAATTCCGTGCAGGATCACTTATAATCAAACAGTCCAACAATACCAAAAATGCCTTGTCAGAATTTCTGAAAAGGTTCTCACTTCCCATGTCCTCTCTACAAGGAATCCCAAACAGAGACTCTGCAGAGTCACAAACGCCTCTTTGAAGCCTGATAAGTGTGTGTGTGTGTGTGTCAGAGAGAGAGTGTGAGCCTGTGTCTTTTTCCACTTTTTTGTGTGCAGGGAAAATTTTCATATTTAAAAATGACTTTCCCATTATAATGACTTGTCCACGTGATACACCTGGACCCTGCTCATGGGCATTTCTAATACAGCCATTAGATATAAAACAGAATGTCATCATGATAAACTTTTAATAATGTTAATAAAAACATAATGTAGAACACATGAAGAAGCCTTAAAAAGACCAGATAACTCTCAGAAGGATGTTTTTTCGGATGAGAAAAAAAAGTATTTTCATAACAATTCCAGATTAATCAATTGCACCGAGGGTTCAGGATTAATTATCGCACAATCAAGAAGAGATCAAATGAGAGAAATGCTCAAAAGCCATATTATAAATATTGAAGCTAGCATGCCGATTTGAGCTGCTGAGGCTTTATACCCTTCAGCACTTTATGTTAGTATTAATACTGAACACAATCAGACTCAAAAAATGCAAATTGTGGAAAAAGCGTTTTGCTAGTGTTGGCTCACTTGCTCAGTTTGACTTGCTCAGTCAATGTTGTAATAAGTTAGGTCACAGATTTAGGTCAGAGTTAGGTCTGAGATTTTGTGATAATAATGATGTGTTTTTATAAAGTGTAAAAAATAATTTCTACACAAATTAAATTTTAAATCTGACTTGAACCAGATGATTTCATGTTGTAATTTAAAATAAAATGTAAAAAAAAAACCTGTTTTTTAAAGTAAGCATCATCTAAATCATCAAACATTTCTTTTTTAAGTCAAACTCTATTTCTGGGGCTTTGTGAGAGCAGATCTGTACATTTCTCAGTGGTGTTCACAAACACACACGCACACACGTACAGTACGCATGCACACACATATATGTTGAGTGATGAATGTTCAGGATCTCAGCTGGATGTATCGCAGCAGTACATTCGGACAGCAAACAGCTGGCAAGTTGAACCAGAGGACACTCAACACACTCATTAGACTGTAGGACCCATTAGACTGTGCGAATACACACACAAACACACATATTCCTGCACACACTGCAGCATCGGCATGGGGGCAGACTCAGCCGTGCCGAACCAAGCTACATCCACCACATGCCGTGTGCAATCTGCTCCCAACCCCATACACACAACACGCGCGCACACACAACAAGAATGCAGGGACATGCAAGGAAGATTATGTAATTTAAAAGCGGTTGTGGGTGGTCATTATGAGCCCAATCAATCCCAATGCCACATCCTGCCACTGTGATTTCATGAGATTTCAGTCGTTTACTCATCTTGTTAAGTTCACTCTTTCAGAAAATCATGTAATTTAATGTAACAGAATACAAATATAGTGTTTTTTTTTTTTTTTTTTTTTTACAGGAATACAATTTGAATATACTTTATATGTATATATAGTATCTATAAATACATTTTAAATTAATTAATTATGCAATATAAATTTGACATATTGTAAGGAAATGCAAAATATTGCAACATGCATGAAAAAATAAAATGCAGTGCCGTGCAAATGTCTTGAGCCACCTCTCATTTCTTCATATATTGCTTCCAAAGAATCAGACTTCCTTGCCTTTTTTTATTAAAGTAGTTTTGAGGAATAATTCTCCAGGCTTCCTGGAGGACTTTTTTGTCTTTCATTGTTAGTCCAGTTCTTGTACTTGAGCAGTTTCAGATGAATGTTTTTGTTTCTTAATACTCAAGCATAAAAAACATCTAACTTAAGGCATGAACCAGTGAGAAACAGGTGCAGATGATCAAATGATTAGTATACTGGTGATGCTGAATGCTGAGTGGTTGAAACAGACGAGAGAGGAAATGAGGTCGCTGCTGAGGTTGTTACCTTATCTTTCAGCACTTTGCAGCCTGCCACAGTAAAACACTCGTTCCCATTTCTTTCATTTAATCTACTCGATATATACTGTGTCATTTACCGAGGCTGGCTCATGTCTTTTGCACAATACAGTATTTTACCTTTTTTTCAACATTTTCTCAAAAATCTGTCATTACTTTCACATAGTGATTTCTCAGTGGATGAAGGAGGCCGACTGGGTTTTTAAAATAAAATTAAGTCTAATTAAAATTAAGAACAATAAAATTGCATCTATCCTTGAAAAATAGATCATGGCACAGATATTTTCATTTCTCTTTCTTCAGATAAGGATACTTACTTATTTTAGTCAATTATATATTTTCAGTTGTTTTTAAAAAATCCATTTTATGTTAGGCGGCATGGTGGCTTAGCGGTTAGCACCGTTGCATTGCACCTCCAGAGTCCAGGTTTGATTCCCTCTACTGTAAAAGTAATATTTTAAATTGATTGTTTTAGTTCCAAAATGCAGAATTTTGTTTCACTTAGGTGTGTTTGTTCAGCACATGGCAGTTTATGTTGTTAATGGTCATTTTTGTGCCAGTTAGATTTTCCATCAAGAGTGAGCTGGCTGTTGATGCCCTTGACTGTAGCTGAATTTCTCATTTATCGGTTTTCACAAGTTGAAATCGCAAAGCAATGCGGTGATGCAATTGCAAGCCGGTGTGTGTGTGTGTGTGTGTGTGTGTGTGTGTGTGTGTGTGTGTGTGTGTGTGTGTGTGTGTGTGTGTGTGTGTGTGTGGTGGTCAGTGAAAAGGCTCACAAAAACAATAATGCGATGGCCCAACAGGGGGCCCCTCTCAGTCCGAGGAACTTAGGTGGCCGTGGCCTCTTCCCCCATGGTCGGTCTGCATGAAGTGGTGGTAATTAATTCTAGAAGAAGGTTTGAAATCTATGAATATTCGATTAGAATTTTTATTTCTGATTCAGAAGCTCCACCCCCTTTCCACCACCCCAAGGTTTCCTAATGCACCAATAATCTTTTATAATAAATATAATAAGCTTTATATATTTTTTTGCATATTTTCTGTTTCACATTAATTTTATGAGGAAGAAGCATACCAAACCAACATACTTTACAATCCCAGGTAGTGGAGTTGAATAGCCTAAAATCATTCACTTTGTATAAAAGCACCCAAATTTGTTGTACCAGTATGTGTATTATTCGCTTCCTGTTGATAAGAGATTGTTCACTTTTGGCCAACTGACTTAAAAATGGTGGGTTTCTTTTACTCTTCCTCTTTTCATTGTTCTATCGCATGCACCTGCGGTGAGTGCTGCATGCTTGAGAAGGTGCGGAGAAGGTTGAAAAGGTTATTATTTACAGTTACAGTTTAATCATAAATACTCAGTTCATTTTAATTCATCATGAATATATGATATTTTACTGGCCAGTGTTGATTGGGGGTTGCTTTACAACCCTTCCATCTCACCTATGAATTCTGCCTATAGACTGACTATTCATATAAAACCTCGATAAATGAACAACATGCTAGCACACACACGCAGCAAGAGAACTAGCAAGAAATTGTTTCGGCAAAACTACAGTGACCGACAAGGTTTGTAGCTACAGTAAGCACACAGAATGTTGATTTGGCCTGGCTCTCGCTTCCTGCTAATTGCCAGATCACCCTGACAAAATTACACCTTCGCTGGGCTGAAATCACATGATGATGTTCAAATAACTTAAGCATTAGAACTCACATTAGCTCAGTTTTATATATACATACTGTGTTTCACAAAAATTTGTCTACTTTTATATTAAGCCCCACAGACACATTTTCCAGCCCAGGATGATGAAAAAGTAGCCAAACTGGATGGAAAACACCACAGTTTGGCAACACTGCCCTCCCCTATCCTGTGCACAATCGTACCTCCTGTTGCTGATCAGCTGGAATAGTGTTGTGTGGCACAGTTCACACTGTTTTGGTTGTTTCTCATTCACAGAGCCAGATCTGTGTATGAGCACCAGATTTCTTTTTTCTGGCCACAGGACTATGAGGGGATATTTGTTGAATTGGACAGAAAGCATATTGGATTAGAATCTTTAGCTCATCCTTTCATGCTGTTTTCACCTAAAGCTTGGGAATGTCTGGAATTGTCAGTCCCAGACTCTGAAAACCCAAACATCCACTGAATAAAAAAATACCCAGAAAATGGAGATAATATGGTCTCATACTGACATATCAACATGGTTTCTCACAGCAGCAACCGTAAAAGAAATTACTGGGCGAGAGTCATTCCAGGAGTGGTGATAATGCACAGTAACACCACTAGGACGTTTAACTATGTGTATCACTCCGTGTCCCAGGTGTTCTATAGTCATTAATTACACTGTCGGTCGCAGCACAGAGTCTTTCCGAAATACAGAATCTATGTGATGTTTAAATGTTTTATGCCAAAGCCGAGCTTAAGGCTAACTAGCTTCTAACACAAGGCTGGATTCCGAATCCCTCTGTAACTTCTAATCAAGGGCACTACTTGGTGTGTGGGAGACAAGTCAATCGAACATGCTACACAGCACACAAGCTTTTCATTTAACGCTATTTGGGATTTAACTGTGGAACCTGGAAGTTAACGGAGCTGATTTCCTAAAGTGGAATAAGTGGAAATATAAAGAGACACTTATGAGATTTACAGAACTGTCCACCATGTCCATGGTTTATTCTCCTTACCCTTTGGCTACATCAAATTTAAAACTAGTTTCACCCCTGGTTTCACCTGCGCTGCCAGTTGCGGTTAGTTATTTCCACCAATTGTAGAAGGATATGTGTTGGTGGAGGGAAATAACTGGTTAAATAAAGAAAAAAAATCATAATCCCTTGATAATAAATTGTGTTTGTGGAACTGTTGTATAAATGCAATATTGCTTGATATTGCATAAGTCTATTTTATGCTTATTCATTTTATAGATTTTTACTGAGTTGGCATCAACTGCTGTTGTTTTAAATGAGCTCTACAATGATCATTGTTGTATTTACTTATGCAGTTTGATGGTGTTTGATGAGGTAAATATAAGTGATGAGCTATACCCTAGAGCACCTTGTTAAATAAACTAATAGTGTAATGCACCTGGAATAGTATTATTGAAGTAAAGTACATACAGCATCACGCAAAAACTGACTGGACAGAATTGAGTGAAACTTTGCCAGTCCTTCGGTATTTGCCTAAAGTTAAACCAAAATGTTAAGTGTAAGTCAAGTGATAAGCAGTTATGTGCCAGATTCTAAACCGCAAGTTAGGACAGCATGTCCTGCGCATGCGTAAAATCAAACGCTAGGCAGAATTTAATTCTACTTTAATCTAATTAATCTAATTAATCTTTTGCAGTACTTGGATATCTGCTTAAAGGTTAACCTGTACCATAAATTAAATGAAAATGGTGAGTAAAAGCGATGTTATGAACAGTTATGGGCCGGATTTAATAATCTACTTTAAAATAAACTACTTGCTCAGTGTAAACAAACACCTGCACCATTAGATAATTAGATTTAATTAGAAAAGCTAAACTGGATATTTTTACTGAGATCAGTTAATGTTTTCGTGGCTGGGATAACAGCGCTGACGTGGTATAAGTGAATTTTTACGTGCTAGAGTTACTTTCAGGCTGAAATGTTAACATTTTGATTTCTCATCTGTAATTCATTCTCTGATTACATTAAAGCCGACCTGCTTATTTTTAGCTTCAACCTTTTACCTATTTCTAAAAACTCTATTCAAGTCTAAGACAGGTATTAACATTGGTATATACTGTAATACACAAACGCACACATGAAAACATAACCATTCATACTACAGTATAGTAACTCACACTGCTACAGTCCACATAGACTTAAACAGTTATTTTACTAATTACTATTGTTTGATTAACATGCTTTTTTTCACAAAACATTATAAATGTTATAATTTAATATTTCTTTTTTCTTAAACTCAGATCTTATTTCTGATTCCTTTGTCACCACTGCTAAAGTCAGTTTTTTTTCCTAATTTATAAAGACCACTATTTTGGCTTTAATTACTGAAGATGATTTAAAAAAAATGATTGAACTAAGAATTTAAACATTAGTTTTAGGGAAATTAAAATAATGTTGCACTAACAAAAACAAACAAACTGAACAGTTAAGGCTCGTCGTGTGAACCTTAAACGGTAAGTAAGGGTACTTGTTGCATGCTCCCTCACAGCCCGGCTAGCTCAGTCGGTAGAGCATGAGACTCTTAATCTCAGGGTCGTGGGTTCGAGCCCCACGTTGGGCGGTTGATGTTTTCTTTGGCAGCTCTGCCTAGAGCTTAGAGAAGGAAAACATGCATGTAATGTGTTAGCTGACAGAGACAGAATTAACACATTTCCGAGTTGCTTTATTAGTTTTTTTTTTTTTTGTCTCTGTGAAATATATTACACACACTCCTACAAACATTAATGTTGTGCATTATGAGATTCAAGATGAATCTTGTGTTTATTATTCCAAAACTAGCACGCTGCCGCCTACACTCGAGCACCTGAATAACTGACAATGGGTTTAAGTGTTGATTAATTCAAAAGGACATTACTTCAGGTGTCAAAAATGCTACCTTTACCTCTGGTTTGAATTTCAGATCAGAAGAGGATTTCTGCACAACCCTAGAGTTAACTGTGAATGATTGTGACTGGCGAATGCCTAATATTTATTATAAAATAGGATCGGTGTCATACAAAGACTTTTAAAACCTTATGGTACATTTCTGCTGAGATGTCGCTGTGTGTTATTAATGTGGATGTGAAGGTTGTTCTCCATCAGGGTGGCAGAGGGGTATTACTGCAGGAGGGTCTGACTGATGTCTCTGGCCTCACTCAAGGCTGCTGAACAGGGCTGAGCCATTAGGAAGTGTGTTTAAGACTTCACACTCTATTACCAATAATATAGGGGCCATAGTGCACAGTGCTTTTACTGTATTAGAAGCTTTTAGACCTGCAGTGTGTGTGTGTGTGTGTGTGTGTGCGCGTGTGTGTGTGCGCGTGTGTGTATGTGTGTGTGTGTGTGTGTGTGCGCGTGTGTGTGTGCGCGTGTGTGCGCGTGCGTGTGTGTGCGCGTGTGTGTGCAGACATGCAAGAGAGCTCCCAGTACGTATTTATAATATGGCTCTAGCAGGTCGGAACATTTGCCTTACGGGTGATTTTGTGCGTAAATATTTTTGCTGAACTGAAATTCCTGCTGGATTTAGAAATATATTTGGCTGTCTTCCTTTATATTCATGTGTGTATATTGACAAATGAGAGTAAAGGGAAAAAGACTGAACATGTTCATGGCACAGATTATTTTTCATTCATTTAGACAGCTGTACAACTGAGTCAAAAACAAACATTCGTGAAAGTGACAAAGTGGTGAAAGAGCACCCCCTAGGTGCAGCCTGCAGTAAATTCTCCAGTAATGCACCTCAGCCACTGCAGAGCCCACAGGAACACAAACACTCTTCCTTCCTAATATATATATATATATATATATATATATATATATGTTAGTTATTAATGTGAAACTAAGAAATTTCACACACACACTAAATTAGATTTTAAAGTGCGATTGAAATACATAAATGATTTAGGCTTTATAGTGTAATCAGTAACCCCATGTACGGTATTGTAAAGTGTATATATATATTATATTATATTATTATATATATATATATATATATACACACACAGTTTTATATATATATATATTGCAAAATCATGAATGAACCCATATTTCTGGGCTGGGTTTAATTTCACTTGCCACACCCAAGCCTGATTACTGCCAGACTTGTTAAATCAAGATATCACTTTAATAGAATTTGTCTATTGATGAAAATCTGAAATATCCTAAAAAGCAACACATCATGCCACGATCTGAAGAAATGTAAGAACAGATGAGAAGCAAAGTAATTGACATGCATCAGTCTGGAAAGGGTAATATTTGTGTGTGTGTGTGTGTGTGTGTGTGTGTGTGTGTGTGTGTGTGTGTGTGTGTGTGTGTGTGTTTATTTTATTTTATTTTTTTGGTTTTTATTTTTTGGATGATATGAATTATTTAATTTTGATAAATATCTGGAAAGGGGGAAAATACTATTTCACAGCACTGTAAATATATATAAATATATAAATGCTTCCAGGTTTGTTTGTTTTTCTGTGCTTCTCCATGCGTTTCGTTTTCAGCGAAGGAAACGAGGCCATCACATCACGTCTTAATGATATTTATCTTGTGTGATTAATCATATCAAATGTTGAAAACACATCATGATGCATATTGCATTATTCCAAAATGGAAACGAGCACTTCTCAAGTACAGTGCAAATAAATATAAATAGTGGTTCTGTTGTAGTCAGAAATTTCGGGTCTGTTGTAAAGTTGCAGGTTTTTCAAGAGCTGAGTATGTTTTGGGGTCATGGCGTTACATGGAAAGAGTGTGTTATTATGGAAATTATGCTTCAAAGCAGCTAGTTTCAGTTCAAGTCTGTAAAGCATCTGCCTTTGGAAATATGGTTCCTGTTATTTTTGGGAATACTGATAATGGAACATGGAATCCTCCTGGCTTTGGGAATACAGCAGCCAGTTCCAGTGAATCCAGAGGATATAATCTTGTCAGTAGTTCTGAAGTGGTGATATGTCAGTGATTTCCAGCACAATCTGCACTCATTAAGATGTAAAAAGGATTCATTGTGTGAAATTACGCTCCTTTGTTTTGCGTCTTGTGTTTTTGATACGACTACAGCATGCCTCTCGTGACAGTGACATGTCACCGAGGTAGAAATTTTTTTAGGGAGGAAAGAGCGAGAGAGGGAGAGAGAAAGAGAGAGGGGCGTGAGAGAGGACGGCAGGGGCATAAGCCCGAGATGATGTGAGAGAAATGGAGTTTATAATGATAGAGCAGGAGAGATGGAGAGAAAAGCGAGGAGGGATCAGAGGAGCTGGGCAGAAGAGACAGATAAGGAGACAGAGTGAGAAATGATCAAGTGAGCGAAATGGAAGAAAAAGAGCAGTGCTGAATTGAATCACACACACACACATAGAGAGACGAGTGGGGGGTGAGGGACGGAGAGGGTGTGTTGTGAGCGAAGGAGAGCGAGGGAGCAAGTGAGCGTGGGTGTGACAGAAAGGAAGAAAGGGAAAGACAGAGAGAGAGAGAGCAGTTGAGTCAGATTTCATCTCCATCACTCACACTGTGCTGGTTGTCTGCCTGCTGAGACTGAGTGTGTCACCAAGACCAATTCATCACACACACAAATGCAGAAACACACACACACTCCCTCTTTATCAGACTCTTTCTGTCTGCTTGCTCACACTTTATTGTCTTTAGTTTTTTTGTATGCTCTCTCTGTCTCCATATATAAATATGTCTTTCACTTGTTCCTATTTTGTGTATGTATAAGACGCTTGTGTAAAATATCCACCCTATAGCTGGCTAGTGACAAACTCAAATGTTAAACTCGGTTATATCAGTGATGTCGTCTGGTGCGTCAGCTTGCCTCCGTGTGTGTATTTATTACTCTGTGGTTTAGCTAGTGGCTCGTGCCTAATGTATTTGACAGGCTGGGAAACAAAATACACAGATCAGGTAATAAAGTACACAGAGAGCACAGACCGGGTAATAAACATACGCACGTCGGAAGCAACCAGAAGTGATGGATACGTCTGTTATGCTGTATTTTAGATAGAGTTAGTGACCTCATTAGTGGTTCTGCACATCTCTGACACCAAGGCATACAGAGCAGCAGCAGCACGCCGGGAAAGTCTACGTTCATTCGGAATAGTGAGCAAACTTATGCAGATATTTATGTGCTCAGAACTGCGAATTGCAGCCCAAACAGCGGAGTATTTAACGATCAGTTCACCCCTGGTGTCCTTACTGTTTACGCATACTAATTAGTGCACATTATGTGATTTAGGATGTAGCCTTGAAATCTTTTCTATTTATTTATTTATTTATTTACTTGCAGTTATGAAAGAGCAGCACAAGTCATCTTAGGAAATTTCACCCTGAGTAGCTTGCAAGAGCAATGTTTTCATAACTGTCAACATGGTTATCAAAGTTGAGATTTCTGTGGAAGTCTGGAAGAACTAGAAGAAAGTTTAGTTTGTGAAAGAGTTAAAAAAAAATTTTTTTTTTTAAAGTAATTCACCAACATTAAGAAAATTTCATAGTCATGTAATTAAGCAACAAGTCTGTACATTCAGTCACTCATCATCTACACAGCTTTATCCTGTATACAGGGTCGTGGGGGGCCTGGAGCCTATCCCAGTAAACTTAGGACATGAGGCTGAGTACAACCTGGACAGGGTGCCAATCCATTGCAAGGTACACACATGCAGTACACGTTCACACACGATGGACAATTTGGACCCTGGGGGTGCAAGGCGACAATGTTAACCAGATAAATTTATTTTCCGGGGTCACACTGAAATGACAAAGCTGCAATAGGTCAGTATTTATTTTCTATATCGCAGCAGGCACAGCAGAAAGTTAACTCTTATTATGTACACAGCCTGGCCCGCCCTAAAAAGTTGCCTTTTCGGTTCAATCAAGAAAATAAAACGTCTAAGGAGATTAGAAATTACTGGAACCGTTATGAAAACCTGGGTGGATAGTGCTGAACCATCAGCTTTGTGGAGGAAATGTGGTAGGAAAAAAAATATCTTAAATGGAGATCACTTAAACACTTTGTGAAATTGCATGGTGAAAAAAATACAATAGAAATGTGATATGAGTTCAGAGTGACCCGATTCCAGAGTGTTGGGTGGGTCAGGGTAAGAAGGAAAGAGCATGAAGCGATGCACCCATCATGCATGGTGTCTGTGTTTTTAGTTATTTTTAGACATTTAGTGTGTCGCCAGTGTGCATGTACAACATATAGAGGAAAAAAAACATTCTGTGCTTCTTGTCCTTTTATCATTTTTGTATCGGCCAGGGCTTAAACAAGCCATTTAGATTTTCTCCCACTTGTGACCTCATATAAGAAAATACCCTATCGCAGCTCGATGGTCCGCTGTGCTTCTCTCTGGTGAGGCAGGACTCAGCAGCAGCTCGTTTACATAGACACTAAAATTGGTCATTTGGAGGAGGAGTGAAATAAAGAGATTTTGAGGTATGGAAAAAACACATTATCTGAGAGTTAATAATTAGAAAAAATGAATCATAGAAGGGAGTAGCGGAGATTGTGGACTGGTGAGTAGAGGTAGCTAGGTTGCTAGCATACTAGTTATTGCTTTTAAATTTTTACTTTTAGAAGCTTTATGTAGCTACAACCCCAGCAATATGCAAACCCTCCATGCCTCCTAGTGTAAAAATGGTCAAATACGACTATGGGTTTTTACACATTTGAATCCGACGCTCTGATTGTTTGCTTGGTTGTGGTGCGACCTGTGAAAGACAAAAAGACTCAAACCTCCTCCGCAAGGTCATTTTATACATTGATGGAAACCAATCTCCATGCAAAGTGACAGAGTGAACATGCCACCAGGTAGTGTAACAAGCTATGTGTGTTTTATACAAAGTGAAACAGCAGTTCGATGACAGAAGGAAACTTCACACTAACACACTGGCATGTGCAGGGAAACACTCAGAAAAAAATGAAAATCAGCAATGCTCGAAAGACAGTGTGGATTTCATCCTGCCGCCGGGAAGGCAGGGTGATGGGGTTAAAAATGCCCTTATTACAGATAAATGATCTAATAACGGGCTTTTAAAGTCTCAGGCTTTCTCTCTCTCTCTCTCTCTCTCTCTCTCTCTCTCTCTCTCTCACTCTCTGTATAGATTGTCATTTATCCTTGTCACGTTAGAGAGGCTGCAGTTTGATTGATGATGTATTCATTAGTCACGTTCATTAGATGCACTGTTGAATAAAAACCCTGTGTTTCTTTGTGTTCACAGTATTATGAGATGTCCTATGGACTTAACATAGAGATGCACAAACAGGTAAGTGTGTAAGGTTGTGTGTGCATGTGTGTCTGTCTGTGTTTATGTCTGGACAAATATCTGACAGCTTTGACCTTGTACGGACATACTGTACATCTGATGCGTTTTTCTCTTTTCCATATGAACATACAAGCATTTCACATGTGCTACACACACACACACACACACCCACACACACAGACGCACACAGACGCACACAAACATAGAGTTCCCTTCTCCCTCATTTCCTGCTGCTTTCCAGCTCATTGACACTGGCGGATGTGCCGGGTGCTGGGCTCTATCTTATTCTTCAGCTGATTGATGCTTTACTCTGGGAGGCTTGAGGTTTGTGATGAAATGATGTGTGTGTGTGTGTGTGTGTGCGTGTGCGCGTGTGCGCGCGTGTGTGTGTGGGTTTAGTGATGGTGAAGCAGAGCTTGTTGGCTCAGTGTGGCCAGGATTGATCCAAGTGCAGAACAACTTCAGAGCACAGGATCCCTTCACACTGAATGTAGGTCAAGATGACGCAGTTTAAATACAGATGAGCAACATATATGAGGAATGTGTATCAGTGTAACAACATACATGGAGAGAGTGACACGCAGACCATGGAGCGTGTGACACAGGACATGAAGAGTGTAACATAGATACCATGAGGAGTGTAACACAGAGGACGTAGAAATTATAACATATAGGCTATGTGGAGTGTAACACAAAGACCATATGGGGAGTATAACATGTAGGCCATGGAGAGTGTGACACCGAGACCCTGGGGGAGTGTGACACCGAGACCCTAGGGAGTGTGACACCGAGACCCTGGGGGAGTGTGACACGAGACAGTGGATAGTAAGTTGGTCATGGGAGCCAGCGATAGAGAAACAGAGAGATGTTTGTGTAACTTTAAACACAGCTGGTTTAAAGAGTTAGAACGACTGTTTGAAAAATGTTGGCAGTTTGCATTAAAGGTTGGTCTTATACTTGATGATTTTAACAGATTATGACTTCTCACACTGCGTAAGATTATGTTATTAGAATCGTAGCCGAATTCTATACCAGACTCCGTGGTTGCGTGTTCTCCATGTCTTCAATCTAAAAAAATATTATCTTCTGTTTAAGTCATCCATTGGCACAATCTACAGTAGATTTGTGTTGAAAATGCAGCCGCATAACCAGAATGAGCCTGAGGTAATAATTATATAGTGCATCTCAAAACTTGAAAACGTTCCTTCACTTTGCAAATGAATTAAAATTTTTTAACTCACATATAATCTAAGTTCATTACATGTAAGTGAAATATTTCAAAACTTTTTTTATTTAATGATACACTCACTCACGCACGCACTCATCATCTATACCGCTTAATCCTGTATTCAGGGTCACGGGGGGCCTGGAGCCTATCCCAGGAGACTTAGGGCACATGGGAGGGTACACCCTGGACAGGGTGCCAATCCATCGCAGGGCACAGACACACACACATACGCTCACTCATTCACACACTACGCACAATTTGGGAATGCCAATTAGCCTAACCTACATGTCTTTGGACTGTGGGAGGAAACCGGAGAACCCGGAGGAAACCCACCAAGCACGGGGAGAACATGCAAACTCCATGCACACAGAGACGGGAATCGAGCCTGGCCAGGGATCAAACCCGGACCCTGGCGGTGCAAGGACAGAAATCTTGAAAAATTATGTTTATTCATGCACTCAGCTCTTGAAGTCTGTGCTCCTTTATCATAAATGATCCTGTGGCACTGCTGAGGAGTTACTGAAGACCAGTTTGCTTTGATAGCAGCCTTCAGCTCATCTGTATTGTTGGGTCAGATCTTCCTCTTGATAATAATACCTCACAGATTCTCAATGGGATTTAGGTCAGGTGAGTTGGCCGGTCAAAAAAACAGTAATATCATGGTCAAACCAGTTAGCGTTAATTTTGGCACTGTGAGCAGGTGCTAAGTCCTGTAGGTCAAAGAAATTATATCACTTAACGCTTGTAAGCAGACAAGCTTTGAGTTAAGCATCTGTGGAGCAAAATCATCACCATGGACCAACTCCACAGTGGACTAACTCCAATAAAAATCACAGAATGTGAAAAACTTCACAATGAACTTGAAGCAGCTTGGATTCTTTGCCTTTCCACTGTTCTTCCAGACCATGAGACCTTGATTTTTTAGATGAAATTCATTTGAAAAGAGCAACGTTCCAGTTCTTTTTCCGATTAGCTGACATAAGACACTTCTGAAACTTTTCTCTGGTAAAGGTATACATCTTTATGTGCATTCTTTACATGTGCATGGAATTATGGGTAGTTTGCCAGTGTTTACAAGTTTGTACAAGTTTATTTAGTTTACTTTGCTGTAACGAACCATAACCTCAGAATCGAGGTACATGATGAACCGTGACATGTGGGTACCATTACATCCGTAATAAATAAAGTGTTCTGAATGTACATTTCACCAAACTCGTTGTACACCTACACAGCCATAGCATAAAAGTTAACTTCTTTGTTCTTTTCTGTTCTTTTGTTTAATTGCAAACCAAGTTGGTGCATATCGGTTCTACTTACTGTATCGGAAACTGTAAATGCGCAAGTGCGTACGAGAACGGAGAGCAAAAACAATGCGAATGCTGGGCACCGGTCAAGTGGGATTGAAGACCAAGCGTTCCCGGGCACGGTACAAATCGATCATACCGAAGTTGAACACGCCCTAAAAAGAGTCTATCGCAGCAGCTGTCCAGGCCTGCACCCCTGTGAACTCTGTAAACTGGATTGACATGGTCTGCTTACATTTGCACCGTTTAGTTCTGGTGAAAGAGCATGAGGTTTAATATTTGTCCAACTGAACAGCTGAGGGTCAAGGACCTTGCACAAGGGCTAAGCACCTTAGCAGTGCAGGGATTCGAACTCATCTCCTCACTTTTCCTGGTTGCTGAAGTGATTCCCGCGTTCACCAGTACGTACTGACTCCTTCAAATGGATGAAGCTTTACAGCTCCAACAGCAACATGTCTCTTCCTCCACATCAGCTGGACATGGACACGACCTCAAAACTCCCCCACACCAAACACACACACACACACACACACAGTACATCACATAATCTCGTTTTCTCTGTATGTATGTATGTGTGTGTCAGGGGAGGTGAATAGAATGTGATGGGGAGAGAGAGAGAGAGAGAGAGAGAGGGAGGGAGAGACAGATGGAGAGAAAGAGGGTGAATTTCTCTGTGCTGTCTGCCAGCAGCTGCCTCTCTGTTCTATCAGTCCAATGTGTCACATGATGCAGAGCAGGCTGGCTGTGTGTGTATGCATGTGTGCGTGTGCGTGTGCGTGTGCGTGTGCGTGTGTGTGTGTGTGTGTGTGTGTGTGTGTGTGCGCGCGTGTGTGTGTGTGTGTTCCTGCCTGTTTGAGCCTATGTTTGAGACATTTATTTTTGTGTTTGTGTGTCAGTGTGTGAGTATGTCTGTCTGTGCTGGCATCCACCACAGTGTGTGAGCATGCTCAGACGTGTTTATCTTTCTCTCACTGTGCGTGTGTGTGTGTGCGTGTGTGTGTGTGTAGAATATAGCCAGTATATACTGTGGATGTCTTTACTGATCTCTTCTCTCATTAGAGATGCAGTGGTGTGTGTGTCTGTGTCTGTGTCTGTGTGTGTGTGCGTGTGCGTGTGCATGCATGTGTATGTTTGTGTGAGCAAGCATGCGCATACGTGTACGTGTGTGTGTGTGTGCGCATGTGGATGTGCATATGTGTATGAGTGTGTTGCAACAAATTGATTTGCCTTCTATCAGGACTCCTCACCCCCTCCTCCTCCTCCTCCTCCTCCTCCTCCTCTTCGTCCTCTCTCATTCTCATTTGCTGTTATCATTTCCATTTTTCTTCTGTCTGCGTTTCTCTCTTTATTCTTTTTGTCTCTTTCCCTCTCCTTTTGTCTTCCCTCACACTTTCTAGTTCATTTTCATGTCTCCTTTCTTTCTTTTCACTCATGAATTTTTGCTCATTTTTCTTTTCTCTGTATCCTTTTCTTCCTCATCTCCTTTTCTCCGTTTTATCCTTGACTCGTTTTATTTTCGCCGTTTTATTTCAAAAAAAAAAAAAAAAAGAAGAGAACATGTGAAGCAGTGTGTTCACATTAATAACTCAGTAGTACGTTGCTACACGGCCTCTGTTTACTAAAGAAAGAAAAGTGTAATGTTGAACATGGATTTAAATATTCATATAAAACTAGCCGGAGTTCCCGGCGTTGCCTGTGCTTTTCATAGTTGAATCCTTGTGGTGGAAAGGTAAAGAAAACACTGTATTAAAATTATATTTTCTTAAATTTTTTATACTTCTATTACCTAAGTTTTTATTTTAGGAAAGGGTGTCAAGGCCTGCGGTAAAAATTCTTACTGAAGGACAGTATAATATATTCTTAGTTTGGCCGCCTGGGGCAAAAATAAACAAATTCTTTTGGGAACCCACCCTCTAGCATGCAACATAAAGTTTCCCTGTAAGAAAAACAAGGAGACGTCAGATTAATTAATGTCTATCAGTAATAAAATAATGATAATAATGCACTTCTTGCAAACAAAATGCACAGTTCAACTGTCACTGAAAAACTGATTACAGTGGAACCTCTCCATATGAACACTTTTCACCTTAAGAACTGAAGTTTTGCATGAAATTTGCATCGGCATATAAAGCATTTTCGACATACAAACGAACGAACCGTGCCGAACCGAAGACCAGATCTGTTCAAAACTTGTTTGCGTTAGTGGAAAGCCAAGGGAATACTTTTTTTGTGGGGTTTTTTGTTGTTGCATTTTGTGCAAGATTCAGTGAAGACCAGTATTGGGGAAGTTACTCTAATCTATGACAAATTACTGATTACTATTTTAAAATGTAAATTTTATTACATTATTGATTATTACATGTAAAAAGTAACCAGATTATGAATTACATTACTTTCAAGTTACTTTGAAAACATCCGTCACTGCGTGCGCTTGTGATGGCCGTGTGCCTCAACCTGTTGTCGCTCCTCGCTCACTCCGTCGGCTCCCTACGTAGGCGTCGCCCCATTCTGCGTGAAGGGGCGACGCCACCAGGTCGGGCCGGCAGGCGATAATTAATGTTAACGGATCTCGGGCTTTCTCTGCGTTAAAAATCCAGATCTTTTCCCCCTTCCTCCCTCTTTTAAGCCTTTTCCTTCTCCGTTTTTCTACATAAAATTACCGCTTTCCCTGCAAGACCTCGCCTCGTGTCCGTGTGTCTGTGGTGCCGCCCAGGCAAAAAGAGTGAACCCGTTACAACATCAATTGTAAAACTACAAAGCTCTCCGCGGCCAAGCTCGCCGCGTTATCAGGAAAAGTAATTAGATTACAGTAACAAGTTATACCCAACTCTGGTGAAGACATAGCACCAAGAAAGTTAGCAAGGACAGTTTCAAGAAGAAAAGGGAGTCACTTTCCGTTTAGTTTTCTAAACACACACTGACCCAGCATGTGAAGAAAGCTCCAGATGTGATCTGGTCTCAAAAATGCTTCATCTAAATCCTTAAACAGAAGGAGAAGGAAATAAGGAAATGTCTAGTTCTATCTTGAAGGCTAGTCATTAAAACCCTGGAATTTCTGAACACCTTCAGTGTTTTTCCAAGAACCACTGACCTTTTTTTAACACCCTCAAGTTGCTGCTTGCTCATTTGGAGGACAAGATGCCCCCAAAAAGACGGTAGAATTAAGTATGTTGCTGGAAACGACCAGAACTGTCAGCACTCAATCCCACAAACACACCAATGAAAAGCACTCCACTTCGACTGGGACACGTGTGGTGACTGGGGACAGTCCCATTAGACCATGAAGATGTTCTTGGACTCCGCTGATGCAGACAGATGTTCTTGGATGCCTTGTGACTTTAGTCATTTAGTAGTTCAGGGCTGAAATTCCCACAAACAGTTTTGTATCTGAGCCTCCAATAACAAAAGTGGACTTTATATTAACTTAAACACGTCTCCTGTGATACTGAACCTCCAGCCTCATAACACACAGTATGACTGCATATCAGTCCCTAAGGAGGGGTTCCCTATTGAGTCTGGTTCCTCTCAAGGTTTCTTCCTATTGCATCTGAGGGAGTTTTTCTTTGCCATTTTTGACTCATGAGGGACAATTCTATAATGTAGATGTATACATATTTCCTCACACTTTTCAAACTCATTTTCTTTTGATTCTGTAAAGCTGTTTTGCAACAAAGACCTTTGTTAAAGTTGTTATTTAAATAAAACAGAAATTTCATTGAAGTTTCCAGAGAGGACAGAGACTTAACAAAGAACATGGAGGAGGCGGTGACTATTTTCGAAAGGAAATCTTCATTCAACTGAACCTGGGGTCATGAGATCCCACTTATCCTTCTCTAACTGCTGCGAGGGTCACATGACTTCCCGAAGTTGGTGATGTAAAGTTGCGGAAACATTTCAACTTGGTTGAGACTCAACCCCGACCTCAACACCTTCACACACCTTTGTGGTAAATTGGAATTCCTACTTGAACTTATTTCCTAATATCAGTGCTGGACCGCACTAATCCAGCTGTGTCTGAGACGAACACTTAAAATATTTAGTGGCAAGTCTTCCCAGAAGAGTGAGGCTGATGGAGCAGCATATGTTCGAATGGGACGTATGGGTGTGTGATGGTCAGGTGTTCATATACCATTCCAATGAACAATAATCAGCTTGTTGATTTAATGCTATCCTCATGCTTTGAAAGATTATCTGTTAAATGCTGCAAAAATTATTACTAATACAGTGGAACCTTGGATTACGAGCATAATTCGTTCCAGAAGTGGGCTCGTATTCCAAAACACTCTTAAACCAAATCATAATTTCCCATAAGAAATAATGAAAACTCTTTAAATTATTTGTTCCACAGCCCCCAAAAATAAATACATAAAAATAATTAATACAATCTATAAAATGAAAATAAAACAAATTAATCGGCACTTTACCTTTAAAAAAAAGTACAAATAAATCCTGACAGATAAGTGTTTCCATTGGTGCGCACGCGCGCCGTGTGTGTGTGTGTGTGTGTGTGTGTGTGTGTGTGTGTGTGTGTGTGTGTGTGTGTGTGTGTGTGTGTGTGTGTGTAATTAGCCCCTTCCCTCGCCTCGTTTTACACAGTAACATTACTCCTCCCTCTCCCCACCTCGCTTTTTCACAACAGTTTCACAACAAACACACACGCACGCACGCACACACACACACACACAACGGAAACACCGTTTTAACAGGAAAAAAAGAAATCTCTCTGAGACTGACATGAGCGTATATTAACAGACACACTTTTTAAGTTTTACAACAAGCGCATAAACACAGCGGAAACACCGGTTTAACGGAAAAAAGCGATACTGGCACGAGCGCATACTAAAGGAATCACTTAAGTTTCCCAACAAACGGACACACACACAAACACGGAAAAACCGTTTTAACAGGAAAAAAATGAAATCTCTCTGACCAGGCGTGAGCGCATACTAAGGGAATCACTGCTGTAAAGTAAAAAAAACAAAAAAAACAAATGAACCAGCACCTTACCTTTGAAAAGAATCGCGACAGAGCAGAGTTTCTGTGTCTTTGTGAAGCCGGGAGGGGTGAAAAGGGGAGAGAGCGTCTGTGCGCGTGTGTGTGTTTCAGTGTCAAATTGCGCACGCACTAGCAGAGTTTCTGTGTTTGCGAAGCCGTGGGGGGAGGGGGGGAAGGTGAGAGAGTGACGCTCGGTGTTAAAATAAGAGTCGCATGGGTGAAGCATGATACTCGGCGCTCGTAAACTAATACTTGCTCGGTTTCCGAATAAAAAATTATTTAAAATCTTTGCTCGGTTTGCGGAACACTCGTAAACCACGTTACTCGCAATCCGAGGTTCCACTGTAATTATTTTTTGTGATTTTAAAAAAAATAAATTTGTATCAGCCCTGATTAATCAATTAATCAAAGAGGAAAAACCTGATAGATCTGCTTTTACCTCTCCTAATCTCAACAACGTCTTCTCTCTCTGTCTCTTGGGATTTTACTTGGGTCAATACAAGCGGTTCCGGCAAGTTCAAAATAGCTCAAAATGAGTCTGAGAGCAGAAGTGATGTCACTATTCTGGAATGTGATGGAAATGTTTGTGTGAACGTGCTAGTGAGCGTAAGAGACTCGATGGTGTGTGTGTGTGTGTGTGTGTGTGTGTGTTGTGCATCTGTGAGGCAGCCGTTTAGCATATCCGGTCTGTTTCATCAGAGTAACTGCACGTTCCCTGTTGTGTGTGTGTGTGTGTGTGTGTGTGTGTGTGTGTGTGTGTGTGCGCGCGCGCACACATGTGTACTTACTGACTTACATAGAGCTAACACTTGAGACTCTGTAAATGTTGAATAAATGCGAAATCTTTGTACGTTTATGCTTTGGTTTTAAAAATGCGTTATTCCGGCCTCCGAGTGGCGCAGTGGTTAAAGCGCTCGCCCTATCATCCGGAGATCGCTAGTTCGAATCCCGGGTGGTGCTGTAACCTCTCGCAGCCGGAGGTCTAGAGAGAGCTGATTGGCCGAGCTCTCTCAGAGGGGAGGGATGAGAGGTACTTAGTGCTCCCACATTAATCACGGCTCTACAGCCAATCAGGGGCGTCTGTGAGCTCGCGCAACGGAGGGAGCGGATAGCGCTGTCCTCCGAGTGTGTTACGCCGCCCCCAAAGGTGCGCGAGCGAGCAGTTCGAAAAGATGCGGTCGGCTGGCGTCACGTGGTTCGGAGGAAACACGTGATAGTCTTCGGCCCTCCCGGCTGAGTGGTAGTAGTAGCCTTAATGTGGGAGCCCCCTAGTGACGGGGAGGAATTGGACACGACTAAATTAGGGAGAAAATCGGGGAAAAATCAAAAAAAAAAAAATAAAAATAAAAAATGCGTTATTGCTAGGCTTAGAATATGCTTGCAACAGAATAGGAATAGGCTTGCAACTCGCTGTGTGGAAGTTATTACTATAGCAACCGCGACCTGTTAGAAGGAGCGCATTAATACGAACCGTACAGTCCAAACAGTACGGTTATAGAAAATAAATCTATCCATTCGTTCTGATTAACAAAATTTACTGCATTGTTCTAGAATAAACACAAACAACACTTTTTACTATTAATTTGATGGATTAAAATAATTATTCAATAAGTATTAATAATTAATGAATAAATAGTGGTTAGCATTGTTGCCTGGCACCTCCAGGTCGAGGGGGTTCGAGTTCTGACTCTGGTCTGTGTGGGTGGAGTTTGCATGTTCCCCCTGTGCTTGGTGGGTTTCCCCCAGTTACTCAGGCTTCCTCCAGAGTAGGTTAATTAGTGTTCCCAAATTGCCCATAGTGTGTGTGTCTAAGGTGCGCCAAAGTCTCCTGGGATAGGCTCCAGGCCCCCCATGCCTCTCTACTAGATAAGCGGTATAGAATAATTTAGATTACGGTGGTCCAGGCTCAACAGAACGGTCTCTCCCTTACAGAGATCGCGAGTGTGAATCTCGGTCATGTTCTAGCTGTTTGTTCAGACATAGGGAGCAAGTTGGCCGGAGGAGTGTCGCACTATCGCTTCCATATCAGTCTCGGTGACACTGGCCGATCATGGCGTGTGTAACCTCTCCCTAGACGAAGTGGGTGGATAGGAGGGCTTTCCTCGAAGTGTGTGTCGTCGCCATCTAACGGTGACCGAGCTGCAAGTTCAATTCAATTAAATTTTATTTGTATAGCGCTTTTAACAATTGTCATTGTCGCAAAGCAGCTTTACACAATCAGTCAGCTGGACGGTAGCTGAGCGCGCTGAGACGCAGCACGAGTGCCTGTGTGGATTTCTCGCTTCGACCCGGAGTTGATCCCCCAGCTGCACGACAGCGCGTTTCAGATGCGTCTACGTTGCATCTGCTGTGTAGCCGCTTCTGGTCCACTTCTGAAGCCCACCAATCAGGTTGCGCCAAAAGTCGAGTCACTCCGCTGCCTCCGCACTTCTGCAGCGCCCCCTGTGGTTATGAAGCTGCGCAGAGGAGGAAACAAAGGCGTCGCCGCATATCTTTCTCCTGTGGAATTACAGTGCGAGACTGAAGATGAGGGAGAAAATCAGGAGGGGAAAAAAAGACTTGCATGTGCCACCTATTATGGTTAATAATTATTATGATTATTAATGATAAATGATTATTGCACACATGCAAGCTAATTGTGGAGCTGAATGTACTGTATTGCCTGGATATTGATTTCCATTGTGTATCCTGAAAGGCATTAAAAAATGTGTATGCGTGTGTGTGTGTGTGCGTGTGTGTGTGTGTATGCAGAACAACGGAACACAACAACATTCCAGAAATCCGGATGTAGTTTCTAACGAGTAAACCAGTGAGACGGAAAACTTCCTGAGATGACATGAGGAAGAGATCTTAAGAACCAGCAATGTGTGTGTGCGTGTGCGTGTGTGTGTGAGGGTGAGAGAGAAAGTATGAAATGAAAGTTGTAATACTAATGTTAGTGATATAAACACTCACTGTTTAGCTTGGCCTCGGGACATTGCTTGCCTTCAAAAGGACTCTGTGCGTGTGTGTGTGTGTGTGTGTGTGTGTGTGTGTGTGTGTGTGTGTGTGTGTGTGTGATTCAGTGATTTTCCATCTATTTGTGTGGATGTGTGTTCACATCTTTGTCTCAGAGGACAGTGTAATGTTTTCCATTCCAGTTTAATTATGAGTGTGTGTGCACATGTGTCTTTTATGACTCTGTTTGTGTTTCACCCTGAAGACCTTCTTCACACGTGTGTGTGTGTGTGTGTGTGCGTGTGTGCGTGTGCCTCTGCGCTTTACTGCTCTCTTTTCCTCTCTCTCTCTGTTTCGTTTCCTCCTTTTCCCAAATGGAGGGGCCATCAATCAGAGAAAGAAAGATGAGGGAGGGAGAGACGGGGGGACGAGAGGCAGGAGGATGTTGGCTCCTCGCCAGGAAAGAGATGCTGGCTTTCTGCCTGGAGGAAAAGAGAGAGAGAGAGAGAGAGCACGGTAGAGCGAGCCAAGACCGTGAGGGAGGGAGAGAGAGAGTGAGAGAATGAGGGAGTGTGCTGAATGATAGAGCGAGTGAGGCAGAATGAAAAGAGAGAGAGAGAGAGAGAAGAGAGTGATGGACGAGGGAGAAGCAGAACTGAGGGAAAAGAGAAAATGAGGCCTTTATTGAATAGCTCTGTGGCTGTGACCACAATCAGTGATTAGCGCTCCATCGCTAACAAATATTTGCCTTTCAGTGTGTGGAGTGTGAAAGGAGCTGCTCTATTAAAGTGCTGGGAGGGGGACAGCTACAGGCATGTGTGTGTGTGTGTGTGTGTGTGTGTGTGTGTGTGTGTGTGTGTGTGTGTGTTCTGTTTTCTGTCTGATCATTGTCTAACATCCCTACATGTCATTATATTTCAACATTTCCCTCCTCTGTTTTAATCCATCTTTGCATTTTTCTGTACTCCAGCTCTCTTTGCCTCGCTCAGTTCATAAACACACACACACACACGCATGCACGCACGCACGCACGCACACAGATGGCAGTTTTGAAACATACCTTGAAGGGTTGGCTGTGACTATAATGCAAGGGCCATTAGGGGAACACTTTCACAGCATAGAAAGAACTCCCATACATATTCATTTAATCCATACTCTCACTCTGTTACACACACACACACAGACACACACACACACACACACACATAGGCAGAGAGTTTTGCATATTTGTGCCACTCAGTACTGGAAAAAAAAGTTTATATGTCTACAGTCGGTTTTACCGGCTCACTGGTGTTTTAGGGGATTACTGACTACTGGTTTTGATGGATTTACTGAATCATTTTGATGGGATTTCTGACTTGATGTAGGGGGAGGGGTTGCGGTTAATACATTTGCTGCCAGGGGTCGATGTGTTTACTGGTAGGTGTTTCTATCTACAGTATCTATCTATCTATCTATCGATCTATCTGTCTATATATCTATTACATTTTAATGTTATTACATTTTATTTGCACAGAGCTCTTAACAGTGGTCATCGTCACAGAGCAGATTAACAGAATCAAAAGGAAATTATGGAGCTATGTAAGAAAATGTATCAGATCAGATTGTTCCCAATGAGCAAACCGAGGTTGACAGTGTTGAGGGAGAATCTCCTAAGATGTCAATAAGAAGAAACCTGAGAGAAACCAAACTATCTGTCTGTCTGTCTGTCTGTCTGTCCGTCATTCTCTCTGTTTATTTGTTTGTCTATCTTTCTATCTATCTATTTAACTATGTGCCCAACACTCCATCCGTCATTCTTTGTCTGCCTATCTATCTATCTGTCTGTCTGTCTGTTTCCGCCGTCCCTCCATCGTCTGTTTTTCCATCCATCTGTCTGTTTCTCTATCTATCTATCTATCTATCTATCTACTGTATCTATCTATTTTACTGCTTAATTAGAATAGAGTTTCTGATATCTGGAACCATGTTTTTTTTTTTTTTGCTGCACTGGTTAAACCCAGATTAGAGAAGTGCATTACACTATTTTATTACAGGAATTAGAAATAGCAGAAAGAAAGAAACCATTCTTCTTACTGAAAGCTACAGCTTTGCTTCCTTTGAGATACATTCAGCCACCTAAGCAGATCTTATGAAGCTGCTGCCCGTGCAGCGACACCAGGCAGCGAGACACTCTCAGAGGAAACCGCACTCGGCCCTCTTCCACGTACACAAACTCACAGACGCTAACGGCTGTGTCCAGAGATTCCTCCTCCTCCTCCTCCAGGGAGCACGGCCAGTACTGCTCACTTTATCTACCAGCCGTGGATGCCACAGTAGGGAGAACTCTGTTCTGTTAAACAATGCTGGATTTAGAATTTTGAAGGAGGTAGAGGGAGCTTGGGTTACTGTTCTGTATGTCACAGTTTTTGGAGAGGACTCTGATCAATTTGGAGATGTACTCTGATCACCCATTACATTAAAACCACCTGCCGGTGGTCAGGCAGTGAGCTGTGGGCAGCTATGCCCCTGTGACCATCCCTTCACAGGACCCCTTTTGGTAGATGATAACCAGTGCGTGTGTCAAAGTCTTTCCTTACACGTGCTCATTTTTTTCTCCTTCCATCACATCAGCTCTGAGAGTTGACTGTTCATTGGCTGACTAATATACCCCATCCCTTGACAGGTGCCACTGTAATGAGATAATCACTGTTATTCACGTCCTGGCAGTGGTTTTAATGTTATGGCTGATGAGTGTATAGAGCTCGATCCTATCATTTAATAATCCGATAAATAGTAGTTAGTACCGTACATTAAACATATCTACATGTTTATTTTATATGCTTATGTACGCGCTTGCGCCAGATTGCTGGATTTGCTCATATATATTTCTGTAAGTGTGCTTGGTGACAGTGTCTATATGATTCACTTAAACAACAAATCCTGTAAATTTAAAGCAGGTACATTAAAGTGTAGAGCAGGAAAAAACTCGACCATTCTGTGTCTGTTGGATTCCTTTAAAGAATATATATTTTTGTCAAAGTCCTTTTATTTCTCCCCAGTGTCTCTCTCTCTCTCTCTAACCATTCTGTCATTCTGTTATAGTCTTCGTCTTATTATGTCATTTTAACGCCGAGCGGATCTGAAGCCCTGATAGCGTCTAATCTCTGTGTCGCTGCCACGGTGTCTCCCACTCAGTTACATGCTGGCACGGCACCAAGAGCAGACCGAACCTGAGGAATGTTTGCATACCAGAGCACCATGCTTGAAGGATGCGTTTGTACTGATGTGTTCCTGCTTGGTTTTTAAGAGCGGCGATGGTGGTAGTGTCGGGTGCGGAAACGTTTTGCGCGCACGCAAATGCATTCACGTTCACACCTGCTTAAGAGAAAATATGGAACATGACTTGCGCGTATAGACATGCCTCTTTTACCATCATGAAATGTTCTGGATATTGTGTGTGTGTGTCCTTGTGTGAGTAAGAGAGACAGGAATAGAGAGAGGGAGAGAGAATGTGGGTTTCTGACATGTCTGTCAGAGCTCCATGTTGCTGGGAGTGTGAGGAATGAGAGAGAAGAGGTGGAGGGAGAAAAAAAAACAGATGAAAGGAAAATAATGGCTGTGTGGGAAGATGGTTAGAGCAAGAGAGCCCCTAAGAGGAGAAATGAAAGAGGAGAGACGAGCAAAACTGCAGAAGGACACTGTGAGTGTGTGTGTGTGTGTGTGTGTGTGTGTGTGTGTGTGTGTGTGTGTGTGTGTGTGTGTGTGTGTGTGTGTGTGTGTGTGTGTGTATGTGTGTGTGTGTTTATTTGTTTGTTCTCGGTTATCTCTTTTTCCCCGAGTGAGTACATAATTAGCGAATGTTGCTCTCTGAGTGTGTGTGTGTGTGTGTGTGTGTGTGTGTGTGTGTGTGTGTTCATGTATTGCTCTTGCAGGAGATCTATTCAGACCCACTACATCAAGAATACACTCTGTACTTTTATACTGCACATCAAAACATATGAATGAATCGCATTTCAGATCATTCAACAACACCGATATGCTCAGTGGCTTCACTTTCCTTTTCTCTTTCGTTTTCTCGCTATCTAAATTTTTTTTCTTGTGTTATTTAGATGTTCTGTGATTACCAACTTTACACTGATGCCCTTTGTTTGTATATTAATATAATATGTTTAATAATTTATAATACATTGTATAATATGAGTAATATGATATATATATATATATATAAAATTAAGTAATCTGATTTTATATATACAGTACCATGCAAAAGTCTTAGGCGCCATATTATCTGTAGTACAAATTTTGTTATATAAGTTTATTATGTCTGCATTATTATGTACAAGACCATTCCTGTCTAACAGCTGTTTTATTTACAGTATTGTGCAAAAGTCTTGGGAACATCCAAACAAAAGCCATATGCAATGATGCTTTTGAAAACATTTCTACATTTAAAGAAACTTCTATAAAAAACACTAAGCAATAACATAAACAATAAACAGTCAATATTTGGTGTGGAAACTCTTTGCTTGAACATAAGGGGTAGTGTTCGATACAGATGTGTGCAGTATTCCAAGTAAAACAGCTGTTCGGTTTTACTGAGCATGCTGGAGAATACGAGTTCTTTTGGTAACTTCGTCACACTCGCTCCTTTCTATTTTCATGCAAAACCCAGAAGTCTACATTATTATTATTTTTTTGGATTTATTATTTTTTTCCCCCTATTTTTGTCCCTAATTTAGTCGTGTCCAATTCCTCCCCGTCACTAGGGGGCTCCCACATTAAGGCTACTACTACCACTCAGCCGGGAGGGCCGAAGACTATCATGTGTTTCCTCCGAACCACGTGACGCCAGCCGACCGCATCTTTTTCGAACTGCTCGCTCGCGCACCGTTGGGGGCCGCGTAACACACTCGGAGGACAGCGCTATCTGCTCCCTCCGTTGCGCGAGCATGCAAATATTCTTCTGTAATGTTATTTATTCATTAATTTTAGTGTATCTGTGTAGGGAATGGTCTTGTAGATATTAATGAAGACATAATAACCTTAAATGACAAAATTTGAACTACAGATAATATAGCACTATTTTAAATTTATATTTACTATATTAAACATACAGTATATATATATATATATATATACACATACACACACACACACACACATACCGTATATATATATATATATATATATATATATATATATATATATATATATATATATAGCATTATCAACATTCGACATGCACAACCTGCACTTAAACACTTAACATGCAAAATTACCACTAAAATCTTAACATCTACTTTAGGCGTCACATTAAAATCATTAATATGATTATTAATCCCCCCCCTCACAGGTCCCCGCCCCCTCTCACTCACCCACCCCACAGCTCAGAAAATCAGTTTTCACGGGAAAAAATACGAGTTCCCAATTTGTAATTACAATTTGTACACTGTGGCGGTGTGTATTTCTGACAGGACACGAAGGCGACATGATGGTCTGGTGACTAAAGTCTTTTCTTCCTCTCTGTTCCTTCCTCCTTCTTCCCCCTCGTACCGTGTCACTGTTCTAGACAAAGGGCGTGACATTGTCTATTGTTCCACTCCTAAAAATATCTTAAAATATTTCTCTCGATCCTTCTACAAGAGTATGTCTTAAAGCTTTTCCACATTTCGTAGTGTTGCAGTCTGGGCCTGATGTAAATGCACTGCATAAGTCATGAATAATATGAGTCATAAAATTCTATACAATTTTATTTATATAGCGCTTTTAACAATAGTCTTAGTCGCAAAGCAGCTTTACAGAATACTTATTCAATCCACTGCATATACATTATATTGCCAAAAGTATTCGCTCGGCTGACTTCGCATGCATATGAACTTGACTAACATTCAGTTCTTAATCCATGGGGTTTAATATGATGTTGGCCCACACTTTGCAGCTATAACAGTTTCTACTCTTCTGGGGAGACTTTCCACAAGGTTTAGGAGTGTGTTTATGGGAATATTTGACCATTCTTCCAGAAGCGCATTAGTGAGGTCAGACCCTGATGTTGGACGAGAAGGCCTGGCCCACAGTCTCCGCTCTAATTCATCCCGAAGGTGTCCTTTCGGGTTGGGGTCAGGATTCTGTGCAGTCCAGTCGAATTCTTAAACAGCAAACTTGCTCATGTCTCCATGTCTTTGCGGACGTTGCTTTGTGCACTGGTGCGCAGTCATCTTGGAACCGGTGTGGCGTTGTTTTTCAGGAGTTGGGATTGCCCCCCTTACTTCCAGTGAAAGAAATGTTTAATGTTTCTCCATACTAAGACATTTTGGACAATTTCATCCTCCCAACTTTGTGTGTACAATTTGGGGACGGCCCTTTCCTGTTCACAGAGCGGAGACTGCGAGCCAGACCTTCTCGTCCAACATCAATGTCTGACCTCACAAATGCGCTTCTGAAATAACGGTCAAATATTCCCATAAACACACCCCTAAACCTTGTGGAAAGCCTTCACAGAAGAGTTGAATCTGTTATAGCTTCAAAGGGTGGATCGACATCATCATAAACCCCATGGATTAAGAATTGGATGTTACTGAAGTTCATATGCATGTGAAGGCAGATGAGCGAATACTTTTGGCAGTATGGTGTATTTTTTTTGTAGCTATATACTGTAACTGTTCAGCACTCTAACAAAAGCATCAATTACGTTTCCAAAAGTCCCACATCTTTATAGATTTAACCGTTGTGTGTGTGTGTTTTTTTTTTGTTTCCTCACAGGCAGAGATTGTAAAGAGGCTCAGCGCTATCTGTGCTCAGATCATCCCTTTCCTCTCTCAGGAGGTATCCTGGCAATGATTGACGACTCTTCTCTCTCTCTCTCCCTCTTTCTCTCATACACACACTGACAAAACCACACATACACATACTCACTCACAGGCAGGTTGTTTCATCATCCTCATTGAGGACAACGCTCAGATTTCCTCTCATTTCCACTTATTTCCAGCTATATCAGCGCTTTTCCTGACAAGTACCATCTAAATAGCAGACATTTGTTTGTCATCACAGCACCTTAAAAGCAGCTATTATTTTTTTATTCCAGACAGAAGTCAGGTCATTAAACCGAGCACTGCTTGGCTAGAGTAATTGCGGCCCGCTGGCCCTCAGTAACTCACAACGCTGGAAATTGACTCATTATGTGTAGTTGTTTGAAAATATGCTTTTTTTTCCACTTGCGCTTCGTCTTGCACCAGCATTGCTTTGAAAAGATCAGACGCATGCGAATCTTCCAATAACTCACTTAAAAAAAAAAAAAAATTGGGGTGAACTGTTTTTTTTTTTCTTCTTCTTCTTCTTCTACTGATTTAGTAGTATTTCTAGCCGCTTTTAGTTAATCACCATCTGCATAAGGAAAGTTTTTCTCTGTCCACTTAAATAGCAGTCATGATTTCTGGGTGCATACTGGACCGACGGAGAACTCAACGGCCAACGAGTAACTTCTCATAGCTAGAGGTTTATTACCATTTGTATAGCTCTAGCTTAAAAAATAAAATTTCACTATTTTAAAGTTTGGATTTGTTTTAACATCTGTCTTGTTTTCGTTGTTGAGATTCCACAATGGTTTTAAGAGAATGGAAATTATAAATTTGTTAGTGTAATATTTCATTTCATTAAGGCCCTTTGAGAAATCTAATAACATCATAGGCCGGTAGGGAAGGCTGAGAAAAAAAATAATCCTTATTATACACTGCAAATTGTCTTTTTTTTTTCCCCCCCCTGTATTTCTTCAGAAAAGTCAAAGCAGTTCCTCATTTAGCTTCTCAGCGTCTGAAGTTCTATTTAATCGCTTGTCTTTTGTGTTGTTCGAAACAAAAGGAAATGGAAAACAGTCGGATTGTGCTCATATAATTTGCACAAGCCAATTCAGACAGGAAATATCAAGCTTATTTTCACCGAGTGATCTCTTGAAACGGTTTGACCCAGTGAAACTGTCGGAGGTTTTCTAGTTCGGGAAACCACTACGCCAAATTTCATCGAAAACTGTAAATACTGTATAGTTGCATGAGGCAAAATGTGAACCCACTTTATCATTACAGTTTTTCTCAGTCGCTTCTTGAATCAGTCTTATCATTTACAAAACTATATGTGTGTTTCTCAATACAATTCCAACAAACAGAACAACATAATGGAAGAGCCTCAAAAGTACTGACTTTCTCAAGAGTAAAATTTTTATCTCAGCAGTACAAAGTTACACGTTGCTGTATGTGGAATGCTGATCGCAAGAAATTGGACCGGATTCATCTTTATGCTCATTACTGATTGTACTGTAATTTATTGATGAACCGAACAAGAGAAAAAACGACAAGCCTGTACAGAAAAGAAATGCACTGAAAGAATATTTCAGAGCGTCTTATCCAGTTTCTGCAGACGCCCTCACGTGCTGCGTCCATGGCAGAGAAATGTCTGATCATCAGTCGCTCTAATGCTTTACACATTCCTCTCCGGTCAGGATTCACCTGTGAGCAGTCCATCAATTCAGGACATGTTTACAGGAAGAAGAAAAAACAAACGTCTAATAGAAACGTATGGAAAACATGCGTGACAGATTATGACAGCTGGTTCAACCATTGTGCATTAAATGATGTACAGTATATAATGAACGAATGCCTTTGTGTTCTGTGGGAGAGACTATTCATCATAGAAGCAGTATAATACATTTAGATCAACGCGACATAAGCAACTGATAATGTCGGAAACAGCAGACATTTCTGCATAATCATGTGACAAGATGATGTGAAGATTGTACAAATTATTCAGTTCTGATCTGAGAAATGCAGCCAAGCGACTGAGAGAAACTGTCAAAAATGTAGATGTTTCCATAGGTTTTTTGGGGTCTTTTTTTTGCGTGTGTGTGAATAGGTGTATGAGAGTGTGTTTGGACCGAGTGTATTTTCATTCTCTCTTCCCCTTATTAAACATGCGTTCACCATTCTACATTTTACCAGTATACGTTTCTGTCACCTCATCATCTCATGTCTGTTTGGATTATCTTTTTGCGTGTTTACAGTCTCTAACCCCGTACGTGTGTTTGTGCTGGTTGTTTTGTAGCACCAGCAACAGGTGGTGCAGGCTGTGGAGCGGGCAAAGCAGGTCACCATGGCAGAACTCAATGCCATCATTGGGGTTAGTGACCTCTGACCTCCCACACTACAAACGCACAGAAATAAACAGATATGCTGGGTTGACGAGTTTGTCTTATTGCTTTATGTACAGTAGTTATCACGATGCACATTAGAGTCAACTGCAATGTTTTATTTGATCACTTATTATTTTTGTTTGTACAAAAACCTTAAACCTAATTATATAATGTAAAAAATCTGGATATACCTAAATCTTGCACGGCTCTGTACACGGATGATGCTGTAACCCCTCGCAGCCGGAGGTCTAGAGAGAGCTGATTGGCCGATTGTGAGCTCATGCAAGAGGAAGGAGCGGATAGCGCTGTCCTCCGAATGTGTTACGCCGCCCCCAACGGGCGAGCAGTTCGAAAAGATGCGGTCGGCTGGCGTCACGTCATTCGGAGGAAACACATGATCGTCTTCGGCCCTCCCGACTGAGTGGTAGTAGTAGCCTTAATGTGGGAGCCCCCTAGTGACGGGCAGGAATTGGACACGAATAAATTAGGGAGAAAATCGGGGACAAAAAAAATTTATAAAACATTTTAAGTCTTATGAGAATACATACTCATTTATGTATGTATGCATGTATGTATGTACAAAGTACTGTATGTGTACAAGTATTTAACACTGGGCTGGATCATCAGAGTTTTATTTTACTGTGTGTTATTAACCTGGGAAAATGCATGTAATGTGGCACATTTAAATATATAATTCGATCACTTTTGTCCCCTCTCATGGTGCTCTCCTGCCGTTAATCTAAAAAATCAGAGTGACAATTTCTGTTGGAATTATTTGGTCGCGCTGTTATTCTGCGCAGTATAACAGGACGAGAAAATGAGACAGACCTGGAAATGTACCCAGTGAAGCATTACATTTATTGGCGCGAAACAGAACACCAGAAAATCTTCATAAATATAGCGAGAACTCATAAAAGTCGTAAAATCCGTGGCAAATCCATAACTCTTTAATGATCATTTTAAAACAAACCTCAAACATTCAAACAAATGTCAGTATTTTGCGAACTCTATCCAGTCTTAAATTTTCTTTGGCTTCTTTGGCCCAGACATCCAGAACAAATCAGGGTTCTACAGCTCTCCGTCCTCTGGCACACATCTCACCCACCTGCATCCCATAACACAGCAGCTTCGCTTCCTGCAGTCGGGTCAAATTAGAGATGAATTGTGTCCTCGCTGCAATCAGGCTGCCCTGTGACTAACCTGAAAGTGGACTCATGCCACCTCTTGCAGGCTGGTTGTTTTGGTCCATCGTGTTGCTGCCAAAACAAACTGCAGTGAGGGTTAAACACAGCAGGCTTCCATTCAAACAGGATACGAGTCCTTTCACATACACAGCGTTTCGTCCGTTCAAATCAACCAGTGGTGTGTTTCCCCACTCAGTACGGTTTGTGTATGCACGTCAGAACACTGCAGTGACACTCTGGATCGGACCGATTGAGTGACGTGGTCTTGGTCTGGTTCCCGTCCAACTCTAGTGTGGTCTCACTGCAGTGAGAATGTAATTTGACCCAACTTCAGGAAGTGTGCTGTGTATTATTGGTCCAGGAAACTTTTCCTGTCTATACTGTACTGAGGCACAAACTGAGCAGAGACTGACAAACAAAAGAAGAAAATAAATCTGTAAATTATGTAAATATCTAATCATAAATCATAAACCTGCTCTGTGTTCTCCCTGATGATTACTGTGAATTTGTGCATAGGTTTGCTTATCCTTTTTCCATCGTTGTATTTCAGACCACTGAATGAAAGAGCTGCCAATCAGCCACCATTTTTCATTCTTTGGTTCATTTAATTATGTGCAGTGTGAAATTAAACCAAAACTAGTCACCAGTACGCCAAAAGTAATTTGATTTGTTCTCAAAAAATGATGCAAAGGTGGCTTAAAATATTGCACATAAAGTGTTCAAAGGATACATTTACATTTTTAAATCCCCCGGTTCTTTCTGTTTCTGTTAATATTTTTTTTCATATTCCTCTGTTGTTTTTGTCTGACCTCTGATCATAACTGTGATGAGAAAAGGCCTAATTTGACCTACAATAAACTTTTTGTGATTTTTTTTCCCCTTGTTTTTCCCCTGTCTCTCTCTCTCTGTCTCTCTGCTCCACCTGTGCTTGTGGAACAGCAGCAGCAGCTCCAGCACTTGTCTCACCACACCCCGGGCATCCCGCTAACCCCCCACCCATCAGGCCTGGCACTGGGGGGCGCCTCGGGCCTGTTGGCTCTCACTGGGGCGCTTGGCGTTTCTGCTCACCTGAGCAACAAGGACGAACGCAACCACCTGGATGCCGAGCATCTTCGAGGTACTGCACATGTTTGTACGCTTCACACAAGTCATCAGTTGAGATATGTTGATCATAAGATGACTGTTATTTTTGGACTTGAGCTATGAGCTAAATGAAATTCTGCAATGGTGGTTTAGGACGAAATGAGATTCATGTATTTTACTTCATGCAGTTTGGAATAAATCCATTGTATAGGCCTGGCTCCAAAAAATGTAATGTCAGCAGAAAGCTGTAAAGTTGATAATATACAGTAGTTTGAACTTGCTACTTATTTCACATAATTACTTTTTTATTATTATTAACTAGCTTAATGATGTTTTAATGATGTACTTGAAGCAAATTTGGGATATGTATTTAAAAATGAATGGGTATGTATTTGGAGACCATCTCAGGAGACTTAGGGCACGAGGCAGTGTAGACCGTGGACAGGGTACCAAACCATCACAAGGCACACACACTACAGGCGATTTCAGAACGCCAGTTAATCTAATCCGCATATCCTTGGATTATGGGAAGAAACTGGAGTACCAAGAGCAAACCTTAGACAGGAATTGAACCTTTGACCCTGGATGTGTGAGGCCACAGTGCTAACCACTACCACGGTGCTAACCACTGATCTGTGTCCTGTCAGTAAAAACTTGAAACTTTCAGCGTTGCACTGAAATAGCATTGCATGAATTATAGAATTTCAGCATTGCACTAGTGTGATAGGCATAACATTCATCACCACCAGGCAGAAACAATGAACATGCACTGCTTGTACAATACTCAATTAGTGTTTGATGTAAAAACTATATAAGAAACATACATCTGTCCGTATGCAAATTATCCAAGGTGACCATAATTAAGTACAATCTTTGCTTGTCAACAGCAACCGTCACTAAATGTCTCTTATTTATTCGTCCTTCTCTTACTCAACTTCTCTTAGTAAACGTACACTTTATTAGGAACACTGTACTACTTTGCCTCAATTCTCTATAGTTGGAAACAGACAGTCCTGTCAGATTCTGGTCTGTGTTGACATGATTTGCATCTTGCAATTCATCCAGATTGTTTAGAATTTCATACTGTGAATCTCCTCTTGTACCGCGTCCCCAATGAGTTCTACAGGACACGGATCCAGTGACCGGGGGACACACTGAAGAACACTAAACTCATCGTCATGTTTATGAAACCAGTTTGAGACAATGTTTTCTTTGTGACATGGCGCATTAGGACGCTGGAAGTAGCTGTTAGAAGATGGAACATCCATTAATACACATGGTCAGCAACAATATTCAGCTAGGTTCAGTTGATAATCGATTTGTTGCAATGGATCCAAAGTGTGCCACAAAGCATTCTCAACACCACCTCCATCAGCCTGAACAATTGACACAAGGCAAGCCGCTTCATGAATTCATGCCGGAGGTGACAGATTCTGACCCTCCCATCTGTTTGCTGCAGCAGAATCTCCGAGATGCATTCTGAGACATTTTCTGCTTACGACAATGGTTTTGAGTGGTTACTATAGCCTTTCTGTCCACTCAAACCCATCTAGCCATCCTGACATATGTTACATAATTACATAATGTTTCATCTTGTCCTTTTAATTCCTGAGATCAAATTTTTCCCTCATTCTGTGACCATTACCTGATACTACTGGCTATCTGAGTGACCTTTATACATTGTGCTTCAACCATGCAATTGACTGATTAGATAACTGCATGACTGGGTAGGTTTACACATGTTCCTAATAAAGTGCCAGGTGAGCGTATAAGCAACATGTAATATACTGTAGGAGTGTCGGTTATGAGCAGTGTGTGTAAGTGCATGTGTGCTCGATTCAAGGATGTAGCTATGATGAGGAGACTCATTATTACTCCTGTTGGCGAACATAACCCGTGTGCAGTAGGGGCTGTAGAGAGGACATCGGTACAATAGATGTATTTTTATAGCCGGACAAGGCTTTTCACTGTGACCTTGACTTGCTCTCAGTGTTGTTATTATTATCCAGAGTGACGTCAGTTCCCTCACTTCCTTTCTTTCCCTCTTTCTCTAATTATCTCCTCTTAACTCTCCCTCTCTCTCTCTCTCTCTCTCATTCTGTCTTTCTCTGCTCTCAGAAGGTGCACCCAGCAGGGTGAGTTACAAACTTGTGTGTGTACATAGATATGTGTGTATGTGTGTGTGTATGTGTCACTACTTGTGCTAACTGTTTCCAAATATGGAGTATTTCCTTTTTCTTTTCTTTTTTTTGCAACCCTTTCCATCCAAATCCAATAAAGGAGCATGAACAGTAACAACAGCAAAAAAAGAAATAATTAGCAGCAATTGACAGTGAATGTAATCATCTTCATCTTCATCATACTCTTATTCAGACAGCATTTTAATCAAGGAAAATAAATGAATCGTTTTTATTAACATTTTAAAAATGAAGCCTAGTATAATATATAAGACAAAAATGAGTAAAGGAAACTGTCACTGACAGCAAGCCCTAATAAGACTTTTATAGCTCTGAAGCATTAAAAACCTAAACTAGCATCAGCACTTGTTTCTTCATCTTCGGATCAGCATCATAGCATCTTGCAGGGTTGACCTCTGGCAACGCTTGAAAGATTCTCATTATCAGTGTGTGCCTTGAGCAATAAAACCGAATGATAATGCATAGACTGAAGCACCTTTTATTTCCATTTCTCATTTACAGTCGGTATAAAAGCTTCTTTTTTTTTTCTTTTCAATTAAACTAGCAGCACTAACAGAAACAGCAGAGAGAGGGAGAGACTCAGAGAGACAGATTTGGTGAAACAGAACTAAAAGTTTAAAAGAAGAGAGAAATGTGTAGTTCTTGATGATCCGCTGATAAAAGGTGTTCAGAGGGAAAATGTGCAGCTCAGAATAAAAGAGAGACCATGGTGTCCTAATCAATTCTTGTTCATCATTTCAGTGTTGCTGAACGGAGACGAGAGCGTAGGAAAGTGAGTGAGACGGAGTGAGAGAGAGAGACAGAGAGTCTGAGACAGATAAGACCACAGACTCAGGCTTGTTGAGAGTACTGCACTTCTTTGTGCTGTTTTTCTTCTCCCTCATCTTTGTCCAACTCACTTCCTGTTTGGCCCAGAAAGATCACAGATGCACAGAGACGGAAAAAGCAGATCTTAGAGCAGTTGCGCTGCTACAGTTGGCGAAGATACAGATTGGCTTTTATACAAAGAATCTAACTGAGTCTAACTTTTAGAGGAAACTGGGCTTGATGTAAAAATGTACGTTTTGCGCACATGCGTGACGGACTCATCAGTGTGTTTGTGTGTGTGTGTGTGTGTGTGTGTGTGTGTGTGGTATGCATGAACTTGTGACATTATCATCAGTGTGCTTTGCATTTGTGTGTGTGTGAGTTAATTCACTTTCTCTCTTTCTCTCTGTCCCTCTCTCTCTCTTTGTAGAGTAAGTCTGTGTCATCAACAGACAGTCAAGCGATAGAGGAGCGTCAGGGCCCCTCGGGAGTCTTCCCCTCTCACACCAGCAGTGACGCCAAGAGGAGGCGCTGTGAAGATAAAGACGGCCCGTCACATTATGTATGTCAACATTGCACAGTCAGGACCTCACACTGATCCCATATTATGATTAGTCAGTCACTGCCATTTACCAGAACTTTTGGCAACAGGAAACCAGAAGTACGCTTTTCCTGTACTGAACATTGGTTTAAAAAAAAAAAAACACCAACTGATGACTGTTGTGGTGACTGCTGATTATGTCAATAATTGTTAAAAATAAAAAAAGAATATAATATTTATTTGTTTATTCTTTAAAATCTTCAGTGAGTGTTTTAAATTGGGAAAGTTTGCAAATTTCAGCTATTACAAAATGATTCCTGCCTCGTAGATTTAGGAGGAGTAATGTCTCCTTTCTGTCTATAATGGAATCTCTTTAATTAAAAGCATCTCCTCAACTACACAATGACAAATAGAGGAATTTCCTGATTTGTGTCTCGTCTTACGGCATACAAGACATGTATGACAAAGTGGTATTTGTTTTCAATTTTAACATGCAAAATAATATTGACTGTTTAAAGGTACTTTTTTGTGTCCATTCTAGATTATACAAGGTGTTCCTCAAAATGTGCTAGGACCCGCTCATGTTTAATCACACCCTGGGTCTAATTCTTCTAGGGTGACATCGTTACGAATTCTTCTAGGGTGACATCATTTATAAGAGTTTTGTTACTCATCATTATTCGCAACATTCTATTCTCTTTAGATTAGTTTCCCTAAAGAAATCTGTATCTAATTGTTGTTTATCAGCTGTGAGATGGTGCACTAGACTCTGCCTACATAAGAAATGTGTCCACTCATACGTATGTGTCCACCCACCATTCCGAAGTAAACTTTGCAGTGTACATAGTGATCGATTCCAGCTTGACTCAAGGGCAGGAACTTAAAGTATATTTAAGATCTATGGACAGTGTAATAGTGCAGCATCTTATTTAGGGAAAAACAACAATTACATGAACTGCCCTTGGTGTAGTGGATCTTCAGGTAAATCTCTGGACAAGGATGGTGAAAAATTCTGCTGGATCTCTCAGTAACTATCCTCAAAATTCTATTGTAGCCGGAATAGCATCCTGTTCAAGCTCGATAGAAAGCCGTATGAGTCTTAGTTCTTTATTTAACACAGCGTCTGAAATGAACAAATGATGACACTATTTATGATCCTCAAAGTCCTCCAGACCTTAGCAGCAATTAGATACCATGAAAGGCTACATTCTGCAGCAGGCTGCCAGCCATCCATTATGTACTACACAACACTCTAATGATAATAACCCAGCAGGTGCCATTATCTAAGAATGTCCCGATGAGTTTAGTCCTTTTTGGTTTAACAGAGTCTGTACTTTGATCCTATCCACTAGACCAACCCCACGTGTCCTTCAGTCAGTATCATGTATTTAATATTGGAATTGTGGGGTTACTGGGAAGTTTTATTTGAGCACAATTATTAGGCCACTTCTAAAAAGGGTCCTGTTGTGCAGAATGTGAATGTACTGTGAGAAAACAAAACGCTGCTTTTTGTCCTTTTTACATTTTTTTATTTGCTTAAAAAAAAAGAAGAAAAAAAAAGATTTTTGCTCTAATGTGACCTTACATAAGAGAAGCCCCTCCTGAGATTGTTGCTCAGTTGCTCTTTGGTAGGGCGTGGCTCAGCATCAGCACTCGCTCATTTAAATACAAACTGAACTGGTGAATTTGGAAAAAGAGGGAGTTTCTGGTATTAAAAATGCACTATGCAGGGGGCATTCCAGTTTGAACATTAGGAGACACACGTTGGGTGATCTCTGAGACCTGTGCTAACTTGTCTAAAAATGAGTCTTATAAGGGACATTTTAGAAACCACATCATGTTTCTCCAATTTCATCAATTACAGTCCATTCCCCATTCATCATACTTTACTTTTCATTTAAGCAAGTGAATAAGGCTGTATTCTGTACAGTGCAGTGGCTTCATTAGAAAAGATAGCAATGTTTTACTTGTATGCATCTTTCTATTAGGACAGTGATGGGGACAAGAGTGAAGACAATCTCGTGGTGGATGTCTCTAATGAGGTATGTTCTTATAGTGATTCTTTTCCAAGTTCTGCATTAGATAGAAATGTATTTTTGTTTATTTATTTATTTATTTTTTACATTTGAAAATAATTGCATCATGCATTTAACAATTTGTATCTAGAGGAATAGAAGGTAATGGCAGGTTTTATGTAGATGGCTTCAGTAATACAGTGTAGCCGATTAGCAATTTAATGTGTAGAAATTATGTAGAAACCGGTTGTATCGCAGCTGTGATGTTAACCAGCACAACAGCACAACCTTGAGTGTGATATTGCTTTTACACAGTTCCACAAACACCATTTATTATCTACAGCTTAGGATTTGTTTATTTATTTGTCTGTAAGTTATTTTGCTTCTTTAACACACATTCTTCCACGACTGGCGGAATAAACTAACCTCGACTGGCAGTGAGCGAGTAACAGTGTAATTAACAGGCTTGAAAGTAGTTTTAAATTCTTACTGGTACTATGTAGCGAAAAGGTGAGAAGCTTAAACCATGGATCATGGCAGTGGACAGTCCTTTAAATCTCATAAGTTTCTCTTTATATTTCTATTTATTCCGCTTTAGAATGTAAGCTCCATTAACTTCTGGGTAGAATTCCAAAAAGCATTAAATGGAAAGCTAGTGCTCTGGCTTGTACATTCATTTGTCAACACACCAAGTAGTGCCCTTGATTAAGGGTTAGAGAGGGATATGGACCGCGACTTTCTACCGCGACAAACTAGGGGTCACTATGCTTATCACTCATCATGGAAAGCCTCTCGCCCAATCAGACTGCTCGGTCCGAACGAACTCTTATAATAGATTTTATACTAATTAGGCTTTAAAGTGGACTAATGTCTTATATGTAAATAAGTGGCACACTGTCACACTTTATCTTGTTATTGTCTTGTTCAGCTCTCTATGTAAGTTCTGTGTTTTAGTTTGTCTGTTAAGTTTCTTAGTGTTAGTGATCTGCTCCCATTTGTGTTCTGCTCTGAGTGTATTTGTTCATGATATCTATTAAAGAGGATTCTGAACCTGCATCCGGCTGCGCTCTTAATCCTGACACTCATATGAAGCTACTTAGTCTATTCCCTAAAGCTTGATAAATAGGACATTTTGTTATGATTAAATACAATTTACCACTGTCTTCCAGCACGGGGCTGTTTTTTCTTTTTTTTTTTTTCCCAGTGAGTTAACGAGGCCATGGTGTATTCCTTTCATCGCTCAGCAAAGGCTGTGTTATTAGTTTAGTATAAGCTCACCATTCCTCTACAATATTTTCAGCCTTTGAAATTCCTCATGTGGCATAACGAAATATGTTTCCTCTCCATAATTTGCCTTACAGACACAAAACAATATACACACGCTCTCCCTGCGTGAGTGTTCTGCAGTCTTGAATAATAGATAAACAGTGAGCAGAGAAAGAGCGACAGAAAGAGGAGACGTGAATGAGATAAAGGATGAGAGATGGAGAGGGAGAGAGATTATGAAGCTATTAAAATGCATGATATTTGAGACCTTATATCGTAGGTGTCCATGTTATAGCGGAATCAAATCAATTGTATGTAGGGAATGGAATCGATTGGATTTGTTAATAATGGCCATCTTTATGTTTTCTGATTACATTTCCCTTACTCCCCTGTCTGCGTTTCTTTTATCCCCGTTCTGTAGGACCCTTCCTCTCCTGTCGGCAGCACTCCTCACTCTCCTCACGGAAATGGCTTAGACAGAGCACCTACACTGAGAAAGGAGATTCCCAGATCACCAAGCCTCCCTCCTGCCCCCTCACCTCCTGATCACAGCCCCGCTCCAGGCAAGAGCAAGGACCTGGCACAGGTAGAGCCTGGCACAGATATTGCACCTCTGCTGCACAAGCCATTCTCTACATTCACATAAAAATAGAAAGAGTACCGTTAATATTCTGGCTAAAAGCGTGGCGTAATATAGGCCGCTTAAGAAAGAACAGTCGTAATTATAGAAATATCTACTTTAATATCAACCTACACACATAAAAAGATCCTAAAATAATTTGAACACATAAAAAAAAGTTTTTAAAATACATTGCACATTCTTACAGGAATTGCTAGCTTAAACGTGATAAAAGTGATATTTATTGAAAATTATATTTCATACTGATGAATTGAATTTTTGTTAATCCAATGTAAAGTGCATTTCGAATACACATCATGTGTATCTAGTATAAATTGGCAAAATTTTCATATTTTGGCTCTGACCCCCGTACAGTATTATGACTGCTGATAACTGAATGTAGGATCACCTTGCTTTCCTGCAGTCAGAGAAATGTCAGTCGCCATCGTCAAAGTCAGGCAGTAGTTCCCCCTCGCACCGTGAGGCCCTCACCCCTGGACCCAGCACTTCCTGTCTACGTCTCGTCACTAAGCCTGTGTCCTCAGCAGATCCTATGGGTAAAGCACAGCTGGTCAACCAAGTTTTTGCATATTACGGTTAGTTTTTTTTAGTCACGCAAAAAATTTATGGACCTCTGACCAAAGTATGCGTTTTTTTTTTTTTTTTTTGTAGCAGCTTTGCGCAGTCCTTTGTCCATGGCGCCAGCTTCTTATCCAGCTCATTTTGGTGTCGTGTCTCACGCTGGACTGAATGGAGAGCTGGCCAGTCCAGGCAGCTTTGGTGGATCAATCACTCTCTCACCCCAGATCAGTACTGCAGCTAGTGCCTACACACGCAGCCCCATGGTGAATACACACACGCACACACACACGCGCGCGTGCGCACACACACACAGAAGGATCATTAGCTTGCTGTTGTGACTGCATGCCACTTTATTCTAACATATGCTTATTCCTGTCTGACTTTCACAGTCATTTACACTGAGTAGAGGAAAAGCCAATAAAAGGTCTCCTAAAAATAATCCTGTACTTCACGTTGTGTTCTACAGGTGGCATATGAATCACGCTCTCACCTCAGGCCCTCAGGGCTGTCCTCCTCGCTGCCCGGATCCAGTGGGGGCAAGCCGTGAGTTTCTCCCTTTAAGGCTTTTGCTTCAGCCTTTCTTCCTTAACATCTCTCCATGTTTGGATTGAATTACACTGATGTTCCCAAACTGGATAACGTATGGGCCGTATGTTACAGCACTAATGTTTGGCTTATAATAATGCATATTTTGCTGAAGCACTTGATTAATGACCATTGTGTGGCATGCTTGTGCATTTTACAATTGTTTCACACACGAGCACATAAACACACTTGATCAGACTAATCTGGCGTTCGGTGTTTGCTTAAAAGGGACGCTTTCCCATTTGACGCTATGTTTTGTCAGTAATTGGTTAGATCATTACATGACAAATTGGTTACACACAGTAAACAAATCATATATTTTCACCTCAGAGCTGCTCATCCTTAATTTGTGGAACTGCTGTCATTTCTAAATGCCTTGTTCTGTTCTTGCCCAGGCAGAATCTTTTTGTATGTATTTACTATATGTGTTTTGTATTACATGTAAATGTAGTAAATGTTACTGTTAAGGTATAGTTTATTAATATATCACATTGACGTGCTTCTACACTAATCCCATATTTGGTCAGTCAGCCAGTACATGTTGTGTTTTTCTTCTTTAGTTTTGTGCCCGGGCTACAAGGCGATGCATTATAACCCTGCGGCATTCAGCTACACAATGAAGTTTACTTCTTTTTTTCTATTGCTAACTTTTTAAGTCAGGCTGTGATTTAAACAAAAAAAAAAACAAAACAAAAAAACAATCGTACCTACAAATCTGCATGGCTACTTAAAATAATTTGCACATTTTAGGTATTTTCAGGAGTCACACTGATTACTAAACACATGCTGGACTCAGTTCTAGTGCAAAGCTAAAGAAGAAAACATTAGACACCAAACCTTTGTGCTGTTCAACTACATCTGGGACAATCGGTGTAGTGAAGGGGTACTTTTCCTGCTTGGTGCTCTTTTAGCCACTTTTACATTTTCTACAAGGACAACAGCTCACCTCAGACAGGTACAATCTGTCTTGATTTTAACCCTCACATCTAGGCGACCTCATTATCGGCCTGATGATTGGATGATGAATTTAATGCGTTTTTTTTTTTTTTTTTTTTTTCGAGAGGAGAGAACACTACTCAAGCAGTCTACATGATTACAGGACACCCATTCATATGACACAGTGCTTTTAAAGAAAAGCTTCACACCATGCCACCAAGCCTATTGAAACGTGTACCAGAGACATTTCAAAACCGCTATAATGCATTTATTCTGTGGAAAGAATACAGTGCATCTATTTATTCTGCAGTGGAAGTACAAAAAATATCACTTGCCAATGCCAGTTCTGTGATATTGAATATATTTCAAATAAAAGCGCATGCCAGACTGCTACACACAATGTGTCACTGAGCCTTATCATCAATAAAATTTGCAGATCCTTTGTTCAGATTTGTTCAGATCATGCATTGTGCCTTGATTGTACCGAAGCTTTGAATGCCTAATCTACACAGCTCCATAGTATCCAGAATTAGATGGAATTTGCTAAATAGCATCATGGGGTGCAGAATGAGATCCAATGGATTTAATTACAGATGTAAGCACACAAGTCCACCTCCGGTTATTAATTATACCTCACGCTGATGCGTCCCTGTAGAGTCTTTGGGTTATGAAGCTTCCTGGAGCAATCGTATATTATGGCCACTAATTATCTTGTCAAGACAGCTTGACTGATGTTTGTTTTATGGATTAGTCAGATATCTAATTCTTATAACACAATAGTGATGTGTACAGACATCTTGTGTATATTACAATCTGATCAGTGGAATGTTTTTTTTTTTTTTTTTTTTAACCAGGCAGCTAATAAAATTGAACAGTCTTTCTCGTGTTCTATTTATTTATTTATTTATTTATTATTTAGCTATGTATTAAGATGTTCCATCTTTTTTTGTTGTTTTGTTTTCTTTCTTCGTTTTTTTTTTCTCTCTCTTTTTTTAAATAACTGCTCTATTTGACAATCTGGTATATCAATCAATCTGGTGAACTTTTTTGCAGTGAGTGCAAAAAAGAAAGTTCTGAGTGAGCCACAAATAAATCATGCAGAAAAATGGAAATATGTAATTTATTCTCAGATGGTAGGAGAACGCCCAAAACATCTGAGGACTAACACTTCAGAACTTTACAAATGTCAGAACTGAACAAAACAACATATGATGTAATTTTATCCACAGGCTTCATCTTTCCTAGTAAATATGAGTAGACATGACAGATGGCCCATGCTGAAAGCTTTCATAGTATTTGCTCAGCAGTAATTTCTTTATATTCAGTTTCACACAAGAACATTTTGCTAATTGGTAGTTCTTTATACGAAGCCTTTCTCAGCACAAAGGCGTTTTAAAAATGTATTTGCCAAACATTAATGGGACATGAATAAATGTCTCATTATGTCTTTCTGAAGGTTGGCCATATACAAGCTGTCACACACAGACCAAAAGGTTCGAATTTAAGGTGGACCATTCGCCAATTACAGACCAATTATTAGGTCTTCATGAGGCAGGTCATGTCAGGACAGAATGGCTTAGACAGAGATGCCAGTCGATGTCTCCTAGGTTAGTCACCATCCACCGTCAACCAGCTTTATGTTCATAAATCATCCAGGATATCTATTACTCTGTCGTGACTAATATATTGTTTAGTCAGGTCTGTTCAGGAATCAGCAAATAGAGCAACTTGACTTCACAATTTCATGGTGATCTACTGACTTTTGTTCTGTATAAGGTCCAGAAGAACAAGATTACGTATATGTATTAATATATGGTACACAGATCTCGAAATACTGCCTCTACCATTTGGACTCTTACACTGCTCTTCATCAAATTTCTCACAAAGTCCTGACCACTCATAGGAGGATAAAGCCAGCCTACAGGGTAACCAATGGAATTTCACCGGCCTACATGGATAACTCATCAGTCTCTATGTTCCATCACGAGCACAGAAAGTCTGTAAATAATGATACCATGAGTGTGTGTTTAAAACCAGACTGTTTCTACTGGTAGCTCATGCAGTGAGACTGAATTGCCCAGCTTTGTTCACACTGCAGATCCCCACATATCTTTCAAGAAATGGCAGAGGACTCAGAAGCAGAAACAACCTCAGAACTCGCCATCAGAGTGTATGTCTGTGTATTTATTTACCTACAAGTAGGTATGTTCTGGCAAATGTAATGGTTCATAATGGTTGCTCCTTTTGTTAGTGTGTGCGTGTGTGTGTGTGTGTGTGACTGGTGTTGAGCAACAGGTTGTTAAAAGTTATTAGTTTACCTACATAAAGTAATTAAGTAAAGGATAATATTATTGAGGGTGTGCAGTTAAAGGAACAAATAATGTACAATGACAGTGTGATTTATGTGCTGTTACACCATCAACCTGCTTCATTCCCCTGATGTCACAGCAATATGGCAAATATATTTATTTATACGAATAAAGAATGCCACGTCATATTTTTCATCCATTTATAGTAAATTAATATTAATATCAATGATCATCAAACAAGTTCCTAATATTTATTAACGTACAGTACCAGTTGAAAGTTTGTACACTAATTTGGATTTATTTATTTATTTATTTATTTATTTATGACTTTTTCTCTCTTCTATAACAATCCTGGGAGTTTCAAAACTATCAAATAACACACATGGCATTAGGTAGTTAAGTAACAACAACAGACAGTTGTCATGGACATGAAGATCAGCTGTTCTGGAATCGTCCTTGCAAGTTATGATGAGATTGGCTCAAGAAGGTGGTCCAAACTTTTTGACGGGTAGTGTGTACATAGCTACATGTATACTTCAATCCATCCATCTAGGACCCTCAGTACTGTAGTTCAACTAGGGTCCGTGGAGGCCAGTGGTGGACTATTGTATTTATTCACATTTTTAAGACCATGGTGGGACCTCCGGTCAACATTCACACACGCATTTACTGTACACACTATGGGCAATTTGGGAATGCTAATTAGTCTAATCTGCTGGTCTTTGGACTTTGGGAGGACACTGGGGTATGCGAAGGAAACCCACCAAGCGCGGGGAGAACATGCAAACTCCATGCACACAGATCCTGAGGCGGGAATCGAACCCGGACCCTGGAGGTGCTAACCGCTAAACCACCGTGCCACATATATGCTTAATGCATTCTATCCCATGCTTGAAAAATTAACGAATGGTTTTAAAATTGATTTTATCTCGACACTGGAATCACTGACTAAGAATGCTAAATAAATGTAGAGGAATGTAGAAGAAACTTCCCTACATGTTTGATTTAATCCATTTACATGGAGTGACCTCCATTTGGTGTCTCTGTGTGTTATTCCATATATAAGAAGGTATTATAATGTGTCACTGATAAATACTTAATCAGTAGTGATATATTTTTCTGGCTGTTGCACAATACACAACAGGTCTGCTCTGTCTCCAACACTGGCCTGAGATGAATAGAATATCTGAGCTGGTAATTAGCGTTCTTTGAATTCTGTGAAATGAATGCTAATGAGCGAGCACCGTTGTTTGTCCTTAATAGTATGCAGTGTGTTTTGGTCGGTGTTAAATAACACGCCTCTTCTCTTTACAAACCACACGCACACACAGTTTGTTATATTGCAGGTGGATATAACTGTTTACTGTATGTCTTACAATTTTCCTATGACATGGCTTTTGCTGAATGCAATGGAAACAGCACCATAGTTGTGTCCAGGAGTTAGTCATTAGACTTCCCATAGGAAATATTTGTGAAATGTTCATTATTATTTATAATTAACAGGAGTGCTGTTATTGGCTATGGAGCTTTGATGCGTTTGTTTGTATCAGGTCCCATTAGAATTCTGTGAAGGCTGGCTTTATTGTAGCAAACTTTTGTGAATTTCATTCATCTGGCTTGAACTATCATGTGCTGTCCTAAATGATGAATTGTTTTTTTTTCCATGTTATTAGAATAAAAATGTTTTTAATGTCATTATACTGGGTACAGTGAGATTTCATGCCATCAAACCACCTACTAGAAACCATTCTGCTGTTTTTCCTTTTCTCTCCAGTGCGTACTCATTCCATGTGAGTGCAGATGGACAGATGCAGCCTGTGCCCTTCCCTCCTGATGCTCTCCTGGGACCGGGCATCCCACGCCACGCCCGCCAGATCCACACGCTCAGCCATGGAGAGGTGGTGTGTGCAGTCACCATCAGCACCTCCACACGCCACGTCTACACTGGTGGCAAAGGCTGTGTCAAGGTGTGGGACATCAGCCAGCCGGGCAGCAAGAGCCCCATGGCCCAACTCGACTGTCTGGTCAGTTTCTAACGATTACGCTTTACAAAAAGACTGTGTCTGTTTGATGCTTCTGGAATCTGTTTTACGCCTGTCTTTAGATTGGTTCGCTGTATGCGAAATGTATTTGAAGTCAAGTCTTTTCTTGAGTCTTCAGTTCTTTAAATGTGTACCTGAAGTATCCATTCTCTAATCAGTACAATACGCATCAACTTGTCCTGTGTGTTCATCCAATCAGAACAGGGACAACTACATCCGCTCATGTAAGCTCCTCCCAGACGGGAGAACTTTGATCGTTGGTGGTGAAGCCAGCACTCTGTCCATCTGGGACTTGGCCACGCCCACTCCACGCATCAAGGCGGAGTTGACGTCCTCGGCTCCGGCGTGCTACGCTCTGGCCATCAGTCCAGACAACAAGGTCTGTTTCTCCTGCTGCAGCGACGGCAACATCGTGGTGTGGGACCTTCACAACCAGACGCTCGTCAGGTAGCTGCGCTCTACATAACCATGCGGTGTGTGATGATTTACGAGGGTGGCTTTTGACGGATGTGGTTCTTGATGCGTGTTCCTTCACAGGCAGTTCCAGGGCCACACTGATGGAGCTAGCTGCATCGACATCTCCAACGACGGGACCAAATTGTGGACCGGGGGACTCGACAACACGGTGCGCTGCTGGGACCTGAGAGAGGGCCGACAGCTCCAGCAGCACGACTTCACCTCCCAGGTACGGCAGCACCAGAGAATCATGGGAATTGGAGTGAATATTTGATGGATGTGTGTTTTTCTTAATCACACACTTGCTTCTCGTTTGTGTGTGCAGATCTTCTCCCTGGGCTACTGTCCTACAGGAGAGTGGCTGGCAGTGGGCATGGAGAGCAGTAATGTGGAAGTACTGCACGTCTCCAAACCAGACAAGTACCAGCTGCACCTTCACGAGAGCTGTGTGCTGTCACTCAAGTTCGCCTACTGTGGTACGAGTAAACACTCACATAACCAGCCAAACTGTGCTGTTTCTCCGCTCATAGAATAACTAATTATAGAAGTACATCGTGCCACCCATTGAGTCCTTTCCTGTGTGTGTCTGTCTGTCTTTCTGTCTGTCTATTCGTCTGTGTCTCAGGTAAATGGTTTGTGAGCACAGGAAAAGACAATCTGTTAAACGCATGGAGAACTCCATATGGAGCGAGCATCTTCCAGGTAAGTGGGGGAAACCAAGATGAGATGAGAGTCAGAAATCAGAAAATGCAACCTTCTGTCTTGTCTTGTGCTAAAATTGACACACGTTTTCCGTACTTGGTCTTCCTGCGAAGAGTGCACGCCATCTCTTTTCTTTCCTTTAAAATCCTTTGTGTCATGATCACCGAGTAGTCGACATTGGTTTCCTGACACGACAGCCTAATTCTCTGACGAAAACACTTTGTTTTCCTTAGATAATCACAGATTAATTCGAGGTTCTGAAAAAGCACGTTGCTTTCGCACGATTACAAATTAGATGTGCAGAAGCCTGTTGAGATTTATGACGCATTTAAAATCCATCGTCTACTGATTGAACAACGCCCTGAACACTACAAACGTAGGAGCAGTCCTTCATTAAGGAGGGAGAGAATGTTGTAGGAACTTTTACTATAGCATGGCAAAAATCTGGTGTTGTGAGCGCTGGTTTTATAACGAGCACCAGCTCCATTTTTTTCCCAGAAAAAAAAGTGACCACTTTTCATTCTTTTGCGTTTCTTTGCATCATACTTTCAGGTTTTCTGACCGTTCGTGTGGAGGAAATTAAATGCTACAGGACAAAATGCTAATTCCTTTTTGTCTCCCATCGAAGTGGATAACTTTTTTTGTTATTGTGATCTTTAATTAATTATGCCATCATCTCAGGAAAACCACATTTGTTATCTTGAGCGCTTGAGGAAAGTATATCGTCATGTCAGGAAAGCATTTAACTACCGATGATGCTGTAAATAATTTAGTCTTATGAGAGAACATTAACTTTTGGGACAGCAAAATCAAAAAACATAATTCTGGAAATCTAATGCTCTTTTTATGGCTTCTGCACTTCTCACATTATCACATCTCCGGCATCTCTTTAATTTCTCTGCCGAGTTTGTAATTAATGTTTGTTTGATGGTCTGAATGAGCGTTCGTGATTTGCAGAAAGTTATTTAGAGCTAGAAAGCAGTGAAGATGACTTCGCTGATGACTGGGACCGAAATAAACAGATCGCTTATACAATACAACAAAGTTTCAAATGAACCAATTGCAGAGTGGTTTGACGTGTCCTTTTTTCTCTTCCTTCTCTCTCTTTCTTTCTCTTTCAAGTCCAAGGAGTCCTCATCCGTCCTGAGCTGCGATGTCTCCCCAGACGATAAGTACATAGTTACTGGCTCTGGAGATAAGAAAGCCACCGTGTACGAGGTGGTCTACTGAGCACATGAGAGATGGATGGATGGATGGATGGATGGATGGATGGATGAATGGAACAAGAAATGAGTTGAAAGAAAAGCAGGGGAGCTCATTCATGGCAGCTGTTGTGGGCAACCATAGGTGCTCTTTCCGATCTCTATTCCCCTGCTTCTTCTCACCATTAGTACCATTAAACTCCCTTCCCATCCCCATTCCATCCCTCTGTAAGTAGGAAAGAGAGAGACAAACAGAAAGAATAAACAGTGGGAGTATAATTAGCACAGTGTCTAGATGAAACGCCCAGCGGCGATGAGAAAGCACACAGGAGACGGAGTAAGCACTTAGGGAGCTGCAACTCACACAAACACAGATAGCAGACAATCAATACATTACTGTAAAAGAAAAAATAAAAATCACACTTTAATGAGCCCAAATGCAACAGAGCTCGTTACACAGCGCCTCCGAGAGCAGAAACATCAGACCGAGCAGCGTAGCGCGGGCTCTGGCTTGAGAAACCGGTTTCAGTGTGTCTGCATCACTCCAATTACACATGCACATGGATTACACAATTCCCAGCTGAATTCTGCATCACACGTTTGCGTCTCCTGCGAGAGTCTCCCTGGAGACTCTAATGAGGAGCAGCTGGACCTCTCGGTGGGTTCTATGTTGAAGACTTTAAACAACAGCGTTTTCCATTTTTCGCTGAAAACGTCTAGAAAGCGTTCTTGGGTCGAGCAAAAGATGGCAAAATGACGACGACGTGTTCTGGAAACCTCCTGAATGTGAACTACACTGCAGGATCCGCGACAATTTAAAGTCGAGAGTACCCGCAGTGACGCAGGCGATGAATCTGACATTTCAGAAGCTGGCAAAACATATATCACATGCCACTAAAAGCGTGCACAAGTCTGTACAATCAAACATTGTGCAAAAGTTCCACCGCCTCTTCACAGCATTCGCTTTTAAACTGAAAGCAGAGTTTTTATGTCAGGGAAGGGATTTGGTGAAGCTTGATCGATCAGCAATGTTAAATATCATCACTAATTTGTTGATTTAAAAGACAACAAACAAAAATCATTTATTATATCCTATAATTGCATAAAGGACAGTTAATCTGTAACGCAATCTGTAAACTGTTCTGGCTAGCCAGGTGATTTGCCCTTCTTTCTGACACTTCTCATTCTAAAATAATCGTTCTATACATGATCATTTGTGCCTCATCAGTAAGCCCATCTCATTATATCATATGATGTGGAAGCCTGAGGTTTATACCTCTAATCACTACCTAATGGTCTGCAGAAACGTACTCACTCTGAAACAGGAACGAAAATGGTTCCTGGGTGTTCGGCCAAAAATGTAAAATTGTCCCTGACGTCTCATGGGACAAAAAAGACTCAAAGTTCTTGACAAAGATCTTGTACTGCCAGTTGTTTGGTTTTGCAGTTAAAAGGTTCACATTAAAAGTCTTCTGCTCTGATGTTGTGTAGTGTAATATTAATGCCACCTCACATCTCCAGGGTCCTGGTAAATCCTGAGCCTGGGGTTACTGTCTGTTTCACATGCTCCTTTCACAGATTCCTTCAAAAACATGAAGGGAAGCGTGGTGGTTATGTCAAATTGCCCCTAAATGAAATGAAAATGTGTGTGCATGTCACTCCGAGATGGACTGAGCTTATTCCTGCAGGGAAAAAACGTTCATGGTTAACATTCATGTTTACCTTGTGTGAACAAGTGTCGGCCCTGAAATGAGGACTTTTCCAAATCGGTAAGTCATGTTCCCGAAAAAGAAGCAAAAATACCACAATCCATCATTTCAGTCGCGCTGAAATGGACGCACTAGCAGCAGTCTTAATTAGATAGGTGATTTGCTCTAAAGGTCAGTCTGAGCTGATCAGCTGCTGGCTTTGCCGTGTTTACCGGCGCTGAGAGAAACAGCGGTCAGGTACGCATGCAGAGTGCTGTAATATAACATAAACATGGCCTCTGATATGTCTGTCATTTGTCATTACAGTTGCAGACCTTGTATCAGATATGTATTCAAACTAGGACAAGTCACGGAAAACAGAAATACAAAAAAGCCAGTAGAGTGTCACTTATAACATTTCTAACAAAACGCTATTGTAACAGATTCCTTGATGCAGTGTTCCCAGGCTGTGGGTAATACGCGGGCTGCAGTTTAGTTTGCAGTAATCTTTGCCTTTGTAATCACGCCAGAACACAAAGACAGTACAGGACAACTTTTCTTACTTTCCTATATCCGCACAATCCACTCACATTATTTCCACCCTCTCACAAACAAGTTCTACTTAAAACTGTCCCTCATGACGCCAGAGCTGATAACAACGGCATTGCTCTTAACGGAAGGGAACACCATTAGCTAATTAAATGTTACACATGTAAAGATATAAATAAATTGTACAGGATTTTAAGAAGAATACTAAATTCTATGGCGGCACGGTGGTGTAGTGGTTAGCATTGTGCTAGCACTTCAGGGTCGAGGGTTCGATTCCCGCCTCGGGTCTGTGTGCATGGAGTTTGCATGTCCTCCACGTGCTTGGTGGGTTTCCTCTGGGTACTCCGGTTTCCTCCCACAGGTCAAAGACATGCAGATTAGGTTAATCGGTGCTCCCAATTACCCTGTAGTGTGTGTGTGTGTGTGTATGCGCGCGCCCTGCGATATATTGGTACTCTGTCCAGGATGCACTCCGCCTTGTGCACTAAGTCAGCTTGTATAGGCTCTAGGCCCCTCACGACCCTGTACAGGATAAGTAGTTTAGAAGATGAATCAATATTCAACATAAATACATATATACTTTTACAGTGTGCTGTACATCATAATAAATAACTTAAATCAATAAAGTAACCTTTAATTAAAATAAAACAAAAAATATTGTGTACAGGAATCAAGGTTAAACTATCATTAATAATAATAATAATAATCCCTGCAGACATGTTTCGGTTTGTTTTTATTCCGAAGTCACCCCATAATACACCCCTGCTTTATCCTGCATCTTAAAGCGCTGTGGTTGCCCACCCAACCTGTGATGTCTGAAAGTGATCCTCACCGTGCTTTTAATTTGCTCAACATGTTTCTGGGGTTTTGTTTATCACATTAATCTGATACGTGACTCAGAAGAAGACATGTCTTGGAATCCGAAATATTCTTTCGCTTGCTACTTTTACAAACACAAAAAAAGAACTGTAAGATTTTTTTTTTGTAATGAAAATAAGTAATAGTGCTACAACTGTGTTTTGTTCTGTTTATTGTTATGCATATAGTGTATTTGCTCCTTTCTATAACCGGCTCAGATGACGGCTACCCGAAGACGTCGGGATTTTAGTCTTGCGCAATCCAGACCATATCCACTGCCTTATCATTACATCTTACCTGTAACAGGAATTGCATCACATCTGGTCATGCTATGGGAATCTCTGTATCTAATGCTGCCTGAGGCTTTGTTTCTACAGTATACCGACAACAGCGTATAGTCTCCAGCAATCTCGCTCTGAAGCCAAGGACTCTTTTTTTTTTTTTTTTTTTTTTTCAAAAAAAGGCACAGTTGTGATATCTCTCTGTAGCACTTCATATGAGATGTACCAGACATGCATATAAAGACAATTAAACTTGTGGTCATCTTTTGAGTTCTTGCTTTTTTGGTCTGTCACTACAATTTAATTCAATTGAACTTTTTTAGAATATGGAAAGAAACCCTTTTTAGACAAGTTTAGATAATAATCACTAAGCAGGGACACATCATGAAAATAGTCCACATGAAATAGTGATCTCTGTATATCTCTACCCATCTCAATCTTAAAGTATTTCCATGTATCTTCATCTGTCTAGTTTTTAAGTTTTCCACTAAATACAGTTCTGAACATTCTCTTCGGCCTGTGTCTCAACCAGAAGGAACATTTTAGCATTAAAAAAAAAAAAAGAAAGAAAATTGCATTCCAAGTTTTAATTGCGACTTTACCGAATAATGCCTCTCCTACTGTACCTCTACATTTATAACCTCTACAACTCATGGGGAAAACATTACTTCAAAATTGGAAACATTTAAAAGTTTTCAGTGAAAAGTTTTGTATCAAAAGTTTTATTATGAGCAGCATCCATACAAGTCTCTTTCTCTTAAATCACTCAACACAAGCTTCATCAGTTCATTAGTCTCTTAACAATGGATTAATTTAATCAGTTTTGTTGACTAAATGCTTCGTGGACGTTTTCTTTAAACCAGTGTTCGCCATCATCTGTACAGTGTTACTGAATTCTCTCAGTAGTACAGACAGTCTCACCGTTGGTATCTAATTACAAACTAGTGATTAGTCCATTTTGTTAAGGCATGCAACTCTATAAAAGGAACCATTTGAGACATTTGGATTTGTACAAGGTAATATCAAAAGGTTTTGAGACTAGTTTTGTAACACGTCAACAGATGGCAGCACAAGGTTCAGTCACTGACTTTCATAAGTCAGTGTGCCAAAAGACATTGTCCTGTGTATATCAGGAGCTGTTCGACTGGAGCTATTCTGACCACGTGCGCTACCATGTCTGGACGGCAAGTTACAACAAAGAGCGAAGATGAAATTCTGCATGAAACTTGGCAAATCTGCTACAGACATATTTGACATGATTCGGCATGTTTACAGCAATGCTGCAACGAGTCGTTCGAGGGGTTTTGAGTGGCACACGCGCGCTTCAATAAGTGGAAGCACATCACTGGAAAGAGGACAAGAGATCAGGATAACCTTCAACAAGGTCAAACCTCAAAAATGTCAAAACCATCCAGCAACTTATGCACGATGATCACCAGAGAACTTCCGACCCACCTTACTCAACAGATGATAAAATATTCACAAGTTTTTAACAAGTAATAAAGTACTTTCTTGTAAACAGAGCTAATCTCGAAACTTTTTGATATCGCCTCCTAACCTTGCAGAATAAAGCAGAATTATATTTTCTACATTTTGTTAATGTAAAATAGTGGATAAAAACTAAATTTAGTGCCTGATTAGAATGATAACTCTATCAGAACAAGTGGTGTGTAATGTCTGGAATCATCGTTGTGACCAGCAGATGAACCGATTCGATTCTGGAATTAATCCAAACAGGGTAAAGCTCGAATGTTTGCAACAGTCTTTCTTCAATAGTTTCCTGAATGGTTTAAACTTTAAGAGTATTCCAGGCATACAAATGAGTAAACATCGGGACCAGACCACAGCAACATCCGGCAGGTTTTAGCCGACTAGCAGCAGCAGCTCCAGAATGAACAGTAAGTGTTACTGAATGGCACCTAGTGGTGTGGGGAAACATGCTTGAGGCAACTGTAACAGAATTCTAGCAAATACCCAAGAGTAAAAAAATAATAATAAAGTTTGACCAACAGCGGGATTTTTCTGGACCTGTTTTTAGAAACCATGAACACATTTCACCCAGTAGATTCATAACTACACAGTTTGGTCCAAAAGTCTGATCCATAATCAGAAATGTATTCAAAAGTCTAACTTGCAGCAAATGCTCAAACTGACGGCCTCTTGCTTCACAGTACTTGTGTATACACTGAATACAAGAATGTTGAACATTTGTATCAGAACTGATGCTACATGCGCTGATGATTTCCTCCTTCAGTGCACTGATTGTTCGAGGATGATTCATATTCAGACTACTGATTCAGACTATTAACTCCAGATGACAGGAAGAAAGGGGAGAAAAAAAATTGAAAGGCCCTACAGTTGGTCTGCTTCTATTTGTTCTTCTATTGGTTGTTTAGAAGCCATCTTGGGTCTGAAATAAAAAGAACAATATCTAATTTCACATAAAGAAAAGGCCTATGGCTTCAGAAGTGAACTCTCAGGATTGGAACTGAACCTGAATGTACTGACTGACCAAGTTATCACGTCTATGGAGTTTATCTTACCTGATCGCACATTCCAGAACTTTTTTTTTCATGGGAGAAAGAGTGGTTCTGGGAGCGTGAGGAATTATTTTCACTCAGAAAATGGCACCAGATTTCACTGTAATCAAAGCGAAAGGTGGTCAAATGGACATTTTAGTGCGCATTTCTTTTGGTCAGGCAGTGTATGTGGAACATGATGAACAATGGATTGGCCTTGGCTAAAGTATATTAAGTCGCTGAGAAAAGCAGTTTGAGGAAACCGGTAAGACATTGTTGTAAGGCATTTCTCCAAATGAGCCTTCCTGTCAGCTATTTCACAGACAGGATGCTCTATAGGGCTGAACTTGAATTTGGAGAGGAATCAATCAGCTATTGAACGCATCTAAACACTGGGTTGGGGAAGGATCCTATTGGTTCCCTTTTAAATAAACGCATTTAATTTTAGAATGCACTTGCATACATATTTATGTACTAAATGTTTCCAGGTCTTCAAAACAAATGTCAGACACTGCCTCCAATTATTAGAGGTTTGCTTTGAAGGAGCTTTATTTACAGTTCATACACACCTAGTATCCAACAAAAGCCAAAATACCGGTCATTGTGAGCAGACATACAGCATACACAAGAAACGTGCTAATGTTGACCATCTCCCTGAAGTTGTTACAAATAATAATAAAAAAAGTAAAAGCATGACCCTTGTTAGCCCAAATCTGTCACCGTGTCACTATACAGTCGTACTTGCTGCATACTCCGAGATCCTTTAGACGCTGAAGACCATCAGTATAGACTGGATGAGAAGAAATGGCAGAGACATTGTCGTAGTCTATTTCCTCCAAATGTCTTGTACCTGTTCAGTGCACTGCTGCTCCTCGACTGTCCATTTTCCAGAAGCTAAAAAAAATATTCTCTTTGCTATTTCATTCACTACAGAGAATTCATCTTGTTATAAAAGAACAAAAGGAAAAACAATAAAGCAAAAGAGAAGTCTTTGGAGGAATCCCACATCTCTGAAGCTAGCTTTCTCACAGCATTAAAAAAACAACAAGGTCAATCCTGTTGTGGAGCTCCACAGTCCTCCCTCAATGCCTGTCC
>CM059219.1:18733188-18928188 GCA_030347435.1 Clarias fuscus
AATCATTTGGACATTTACCTGAAGAAAATCTGTGCTCTAACTGCAAATTTCACTTGAATGATGATTTTTTTCACTGTAGATTGTCCCAGCCTAGAACTTTGCCCTTTTTGATTAAAGGCACGTCATCACAGCCTTGCCAATATTTGCACAGCAATTGCAATTCCCCTCACAAGTAGCAGAAAGACATTCACAAGGACCCCCACATGATAGTAAAACTTTGCATTCCACCCAGTTATCATCATCATTAAATCCCCATTATTGCAACAAAAATAGCACAAACATACAGAACAGTACTTACGAGGGGTGTTCAAGTGAAACCGAGACTTATGACATTTATTGTGAACGAAGGAGCAAAAACTGAAGACTTCAAGCACTGTACATTGATGAGCCACAGCAAAATAATTGAAAAGGGAAACATTTTAAAGAAGGCTGTGCGTCACTGAATGATGATTCAGGCCGAGGTGGCCCAGGGATGCTTGAAGAATTGATGGATAACTTTACGGCAACTTGCGGAAGAGACGTGCCTGTCTGCGGGAACTTTACACACGATTCTTCACAAACACTACTTGCACGTTACAAGAACTTGCCTGGGAGTTACTGCTACATCCACTACACAGTCCTGATGTTTGGACCGTTAAAGGAGTTCCTGGGAGGCACGCAGGCTGATCAGTGCTGTAAAAGGTGTACTGAGACAACGTTTCACCTTGATGGTATACAAGCACTAGTGAAATGCTGTGTACATTCAATAGGGGATTATGTAGAGAAATACTGGGAGTTTTTACTCTTGTAACCGTGTTCTGCAATTAAAAGTCCCTGTTTGACTTGAACACCCGTCACTCATGAGGAGAAATATCAAATGCATGTTTCAGCAAGGGCCTTAATCCATGTGTCCACCGAAACCTGGTGCTCAGGTACTAAAGTCACTCTTAATTAAGGCTTTACTAGAGCCAGCAGGCCATGGAAAGTAAAGTAGCTAAGCTTTTGTACAAAAGATTCAGACAATCCTAATCAGTTCTAAATTATACGTTGCGGCCCAGAAAAACCCAATTAAAATGGCCAAGAAATAGACTTGCTCCAATTATATCTATGCTGTTCGATAAACCAAGTTACAACTAAACACTTCTGATTTTAGTGTCCGAAACTTCCGTCTGTCCCCCATCTGTTGCTTAATTTTCACTAGAATTGTGCATTCTAAAACAGCGCCTCACCACAGGGGAGCGTCCGTATCCGGCGGCGGCCGCAGCGGCAGCTACGGCGGCGGCGCCGTTCATCTGCGGCGAGACGAGGTGGAGTCCAGCACCATACGCTGCGGCTGCTCCAGCAAGCTCGCCATTCACCCCTGGAGGAGGCAGACCGAAAGCACCAGAAGGATACACACCCTGCACCGCCAGTGGGTTCCTCACACCCAGAGCTGAGTAACAACAGACAGAGAAGTCCAGTTTTCACAGGGAACCATTTAGCAGAACATCAGTTTATCTTACTATATACATGTTTAGCGAGAACGATTTTTAGTGCCATGATCTGATGCCGTTCATGATGATTATATGATGATTAGCCACAAACAGATATTCAGATAAGGTCCAAGTGCTCAAAACAGGCAGCGATACTTAATATTTTAATGCCGGGATCATGTTTTGAAATGACTTGGCTGAAAGACTGAGACCGAGGCTGTGTATCAGTTACAATGAGAAGCTTTTTAGCACAAAAATACATTTGTTACACATGACTCAACAAAATAGCCAGAGTAGAGTGATGCAGCTGGACTAGCCATCAGACTGCAACGCACACTGCAAAAAAAAAAACAACAACACAGATGACACTGTAGATCACTACTGCCCTCTGCTGGCCTGTTTGTCCACTGCTCTGCTAATGAAGACGTCTCACAGACACGTGCGTTTCTCTCCCTACACTACAGCAATATGGGACTTACCCAGAGGGTCCACACCTGCTTTGCCCGGAACAGGGCGGAACTGGGGTGGGCCGCTCGGGCCAGGGGTGGAGGAATCTTGAGACATGGGCGTGCCTGGTTTTAGCCCTGGGGTGCTAGACTTCTCTCTCTGAAAAGAGGGAGAATAATAAGGAGGAGTGTGCATAGCAAGTGTATGTGTATTTATATATATATATGCTAATTGGTCATGTGTGCATACTGGGGGAGGCTCTTTGCTGCGAGACGGTGAGGCGCTGCTGGAGGACGAGGTCAGGGAGGTGGGGCTGGCCTGAGGCAGAGGCTCCTTCCTCGAGGGAGGCAGCTTGTCCAGACCGTTCTCTCTGGAGGAGTACGAGTGCACGCTGCGGGGAGATGAAGGATCCTGCATATACGGAAAAGAAAAAGAAAAAACACACTCCTTTACATCAGTCCCTCATCTCCTGTACCACACAAATGCAGTGAAGACAAATAAACAACCGTACCTCATCCACTACCAAGTTGTCATCACTTTTGTCAGCGTCACTACCCTGTGGGACATGGGGAAAAAAAAAAGTCTTAGAGCCGGATTTACAAAACAAACAGTTCATTTACATGTTATACTTAAACAGCTTATTCCTTAAACAATGGCTTTAAAAAAATGGTGTTTGTGACGCATTTATAAACATTATAAACACAATCATATGACGAGACTCTCGCTTACATAATCTGTGAATTCCTTCTCATCGGATTTCCTTTTCTTTCCATTGCTGAGGTAGTCTGATGGGCGGCCTTTGTCTCCATTTGATAAGGAGCTCTGAAAGACAGAAGGGCAGACGAAGCAAAATCAAATCAGCTTCATAAGTTCTGGACCCGAGGGTAATAACGCAGTTTAATGCATGGCTGCCTGCTATATGGGATACAGCGTGAGAGGGCAAAGAAGGCGGAGGCACCAAATTTTCCACTGGACAATGCGGACTGTCCACAGACCAGATTTTGTTGTTCTGCCGAGTCACTGGCTTCGCAACCGAGTACTAGGGTTGAATTTAAGGTGCCCAGAGTACGACGATGGAAATAGTGCACACGCGATAATGACAAAATGGTGCATAATATTTGCTATATATCAATCTATAGTAATAGTGTCTGATATCATGTACAAAAGGAAAAAAATAAAATAAAATTCTGTTTGTTGAGTGGATTAAGTGTCTGTATAAAACCAAACAGAGGAAGAAGTAAATAAAAAATTACAAGCTCTTTCGATGTTGCTAAAGGTCCCAATCATGCCAAAAACCAGGTAGGGGCAGATATTAATTTCAGTAGTACAGCATTTTCCAGTGTCAAAGCAGCAAAATAGCTCTGACATCATGATGACACATGAGGAGAGTGACCAGATACTTTAGGGTTAGATCTAGAGTGAATTAAAATGGGTTTGAAATTTTTAAATAGAAATAATTATAACATAATAGAAAAAGAGAGATGATGGTAAGTAGAAGCAAAGACAGCAGAAAGAAGATAACAGTGTAAAATAAAGAAAGTGAGGGTTGACATGATACTCACCGGTCCCGCCTCACGGTCTAGATGAGTCACGTCCCAACAACCAATCAAAACAGACAGACAGTTACCATCTACTCACTACTATATAACAAACGCATTAATAAGATTAGAATTCAAGGGAGGTCATGTAGCTCTGGCTCATACCCCGGTGATGTTCAGCAGCAGCCGCCGCTGCCGCCGCCGCTACAGCTTCCAGATGTGCTCTTTCATCCTTGGCACCAAGCTGTGCCCCAAGCGCCCCTGAGAGAGCCAGCAGGCCCGAGCTGCCTCCAAGAGCCAATCCTGGGTGGGGCAGCCCCGACGGGTGAGGGGCCATGGGCAGCGCCTGGGCAGCATGCTGGGAAAGATGCTGAGCCTGCAGCTGTTGCTGGAGAGCCAGACAGAGGAAGAAAAGAGAGAGAGATAGAGACAAACAGAAGAATGGAGGATCATACTGAGGTGAGCGATGGGGCAGTGCGTCTGTGGTGAGAAGACACCAAGGCCAGGAGGGCAGGGGCAGCCTGACGGATGGCATTGCGTTACATGCCAAACACACACATGCATGGCAGACGTGAAGCAGAATCCTAACACAGCGGAATGACAGGCTGAGAAACTAAAACATCAAAAACAAAAGGAAAACCCGCAAAACAACTGTGAGCAAATTTCCACCTAATTATGGATTGTGTGCCCGAGAAACGTTAGAACCAAACATCATTATAGTCAGATGCTTTTCCTGGATTATTTAGTGGCACATGCAGCTCTATAAACCTCCAGAATTTTGAGCATCCATGGCTCCTCACGAGTGCTGCTGTACAAAGCCCATTTCACCACATGAGCCGGAAATGCTCCACGACGCTTATAATTCACATTAGACATGACTCACAAGTATCATCCAGAGCAGTGTGGAGCCCAGGAAGATTTTTGCTCCTCGCTATGGTTACCGCTGCTGTAGTAAATAGATCTAGACTGCACAAGATCACATTAATATTGTTTCTAACTAGACACCATTTGGTGTGGCACATACAGTAAGCACGTCCAGTGTAAGTGTTTAGACTGACTTACAAACAAGCACACAGCAAGCAGAGGCTTTTCTGAGTAAAACAGGCTTAAGGTTTCATTTCATGACCACAACTGCAGTCAACAGCATCTGTAACTGACAAAATTTTAATTTTGGACAGTTTGGTTTGGGCAGGGGGTGGGGGCACGGCCTGTTTTTTTTTTTTTTAACTTGTGTACCATTTGTACCCCAGAATATCGTTTGCATAAGACTGGGCACCATAATGTACTGCCTTTATGTACTATCATTAATTATCCTCAATGAGTTAGTCCCCTCTAAAAGTACTGGAGCAGCAAGGACAAATCTTTAGTTTTTGCAATATACTGAGCCATTTGGGTTTGAGATCATTTGAGATGTTAGGTTGCATATCACCTGCTTGCAACCAAATGCATCATTAAATTCCTCTGCTGTCATGCTTTTTAGAGTTTATGTACTACAGCTTTTTTAGGTTGTTGTTTTGGGGTGTTTTTCCCCAAACATCTGAATTCATTCTGCTGCTATCATCATGAGGTTTATCGTCTATAAGAAAAGGTTGGATTAGTGAGCCTGTTGCGAAAGCAGCCATGCAAGCCCGAGACATGACATAACTTCACCATGCTTCATGATCTGATCCTTTCTTTCTCTACGCTCCGGTCTTTCCATCACTGACTGGTTTAATGTTTTGCTTTATAGCTTCCACAATATTTCTGAGTTTAACGGCTGTTGTGTTGCTGGTTTGATGTCTGGTTGTTGGCACACCAGAAGTTCCTTTTTGTTTCCTTGTTTTCAGGACACTTTTTCTTGCTATGTTGGCTTGTGCATTGGCTCTAATGGATATTTCCTTTTTTTTTTAACCTTAAAATTGCATGCATTTCTTCCATAAACAGCTCTCTGGTCTTCACATTGGTTTGATCAGTTTAGCAACAAATGCAGTCTGTACAGCTGAAATACAGGTCCCAAAATACTTTAAATAATTACTATACTTGCCAAACTACCATGACAACCTGAGCAATAAGACTCATGTGTCGGTAACATGTTCCATTATTTTTGATCCCTTGACATGATTTCAGAGTATAACAAAAAGAAATCGCCTTGCTGTTCCAATACTTTTGAAGGGGAATGTATTTCAGAATGGTAGACGGCATTTTCAGACAAGTACATGGTACAATAGGTAAAGCTACTGGTTTAAAATTGGCTGGGTAAACTGCTACTGGTGTAACATCGGCTGAGGCTGAAGTGGGCCAAGTGATGTTCCTTACTCCTTTGTTTTACAAGCATGTTAAACCGCAATATGACGTTGAGTCAAGATACATTTCCTGTGGTTTATATCTGTTGTGACCCATGTTCTTGCAGCCTAAAAAACATGACTTTCATTCACATGAAAAACGAGGTGCAGCCTTCATGTGCTGTCAGTTTCATAATAAAAAACACAGCACATTACCTTACAATGATGCAATGTTGGAGGGGGATTTGAATGCAACTATTTTGCATTTTGCACCAAATCAATTCAATTTTAATTGTAAAGTGCTTAACAGAATTAAACATGTATGGAAATAAATTAGAGAATGTGTGGAATAAGTATAGACTGTAATTATCAGTTTGTCCCTGACGAGCTAACCAAGGGGCGGCAAGGAAAACACCCTGAGATAACGGTCTCAGTGTGGATCTTCTTCTCCTTCAAGAAGAAGAAACCTTGAGTGGGACTCAAAAGGAACCCATCATGAAGACAGCAAAACACTAAGAGACTAGAATCCTGCTGCTCTTGCACCACAATCCATATCTCATACTTCATCTATTTAAAAAAAAAAAAAAAGTGGATGAGAAGATGGAAGTACACACTGTGGGAGGCAGAGGGGGGAGTCCACGTACCCCTATCGACGCATTCAACTCCCCCATAGTCACCTGTTTGGCGCGTTCCATGGCCTGGACCACCTGCTGCTGGTGCTGAGGAAACAACACAGGAAACAAAGAGCAATTAAACCAAACTTCAGCACAAGCCAAACAACTGTGCATTCATACAAGAATCGAGTAAAAGAGAGTCTGTTATTCTCAAAACACTTTCCAGAGACACCTTGGCATTCATTAGAAAATGCACCAAAATGCGTTATTATTCGACTGCAAGTTATTAGTATAACCACAAATCATCCTTTACAGACATGGGTCTGTAAAGCATAGACGGGGATCCTCTGACTTTTTTCCTGCAGAAATCACAAACCATAATTCTCTCAGAGTTCTTATTATTGTTGTGTGCCTGACCAGTGGCTTGAATTTTAAAGTAGCAGTCCGAAACTCAGAAGGATGAAGTAGCAGCCCTGGTACCAAGTACCTGAGATAAAACAGAGTCTTTTAAGTGACCATTCAGGAATAAAGCTCTAAACAACATCTGGGATACTGTTGACATTGAGGATCGTATTGGAAACCGATTAGGTTCAGAAAATATGTGTGTCCTAGATATGTTACTCTGGCTGCAAATAGTTTGATGGTTTTGACTCAGAAGAACCGTTTGAACAGATGGCAAAGTGTTATTTTGTCACGTTGCCATATAATGGGTCATGCTGTCCATCAATGCGTTGTTCTCAGTGGCAAATCAGCCAATCAGGGAAAAGACATGCATGCATCATCAGGCACAATATAGCAAAAAAGGATAAGGGAGAGAGAGTATATGTGAAAGAGACAAAGAAAAAAGATGTCAGAAAAAAATCATTCTGTTTCAAGTAGGAGGAGTATGACTCAGAGTGTGTGTGTGCGCGCACGCGCGGGCATGTGTGTACGCGTCTTACGTCTTACCTCCTGTGAGAGAAATGGGATGAGCTGTGCACAGATCACATTCAACCGCTTAGCAATCTCGGTCTGGAGAGAGACAGAAGGAGACAAAAAATAATGAGTCAGTGTATGTGAGGGAGAAAAAGAGACAGAACGAGTGAGGATAAGGGAGAGACACGTCCAGAGAGAGATAACGAGCGTGAGACAAAGAGAAACAGGACGAATGCGGTTGTGTGAAGAAGAACGAGTGAAGAGACGAGTGTGAGAGACAGGGTGTTAGCGTGTTAATACACGAGAAAGACTGATAGTGTGCCGCTTCCTCTGTGTACACACACACCTAGTAAATATTTCAGCTCTGCACATCTGGTTAAGACTAATTGCTGCACAGCGAGCAGGGGAGGTGTGTAAAATATTCATGCCAGGCATCTGCTGTCCTTCTTCCAGCACAGAGAGCCGACGACCTCCTCCCCGAGAGCCTAGTTGTTTTCCAGCTCAGTGCGGCTAGCATTCGTAGAGAAGACGCAGACGTCAAAACTCGCTACCTCGAAAACCAATTATACACAATGTGTTGATGTTGTGAATCGCCTCTGGTTAAACCTTGTGCACTCTCAAAAATGCCTGTTTTTTTTTTTCCCCTCAGCCACTACATCTCATTTCAGTTCCAACACAAACATGTTGCTTGTCTGGAAGCAAGAACCAGGGGCTTGTTACCATGACAACATGATCATCAAGTCGGTTGGGCTAATTACATTAAAATAAGACCATGCATAGGATTTGAAGATTATTGTCGAGATTTAAATGCTACGGGCTGCTGTGTGGCACAACAGAAAAACATTCTCCCCTTTTCGAGACGGCTATTCCACGGCTGGGATCCTATAAATTTGTCCTACCGGTCTATCAGTCTAACCTACCACGCATGCTAACCATGTCATGTTTCACTGCTTTAGCATCCCGCCCATAAATCGGTGCTACTACTCCTAGCTTCTCGTGTTTAGTATTTAACAATGTTTTTATTAATTGTTTGTTTTTTGCAACAACAAAAAAATTAATTAGCGTGGGTATTTTTTAAGTCGATTGGTGGACTGACAGATAACATTAAATTAACGTGTTAGAAACCGCTACCAGTGTTCAGATAACATTAAAAGCAACGTGTCACAAAGTGCTACCAGTATGTCAGTTAATGTTACCTCCAATAAAACTACTATATATTTACAGCCTTTAGGAACTACAGGTAGTAGATACTGAGAAGGTAGCACAGACTGATGTAATTATAATTTTTTGCTACCTATAGGAAATTCTGGAAGTGTAGGAAAGAAATAATAGAACACCAGGAGGTTTACACAGTAGAATGGGCCATGCTGGAGCATTCGCATGTGCTTGAAGATCCAATCATGAGTAAAGCATACGTTCAATGAGAAAACAAATGGAACGGTCCAAACTGCAATAAACTTCATTATGTGTTGATTGATTCACGTCATCCCATGCACTGAATAATATGCAAAAAATTATATATTGCGACAGTAAAATATGTAAAGGTTTCCACAGGAAATGAAAGCATGTGCTGCGTCTTGCTATCCTAGCCTATTAGCTGAGCGTGATCATCTTTGAATGGAGCTGAACGTTTGGCTTACTGATGCATAACCTGCTTAACATGATAAAACTATTCGGTCTAACATTTGATCAGGTGGTCAGTTATAGATGACTAACGTGTGTAAAGCCGCAGCAGTAGAAGCGGTGCTTATGAAAACGAGATACAAATTAACCATCAATCACAGGACGCACATCATAGGTGTTCTTTGGTTACTTCGGCAAATAACACCAAACATCTGCTCGCTCGTTCTCAAGCTAGCCAAACATGGGTATCTGTGAGATCATGTGCGCTGGGGAGAGTATCAGCACTTTCCTGGTGTTGTGTCATGCTGCCCTGTGACACAGCGTGAGCAGCGGTCGGAAAGGGTGCAGCGGCTTCAAGTTTCTCAGAGGATGTACTGCTGATCGTGGGATAATGGCGAGCTATCGATGAGAACTGGAAAATCACCAAAACTGGAAGAACACTGGGACTTGCTTATTCGGGAAAGCCGCACCAGTTTTATGACTGATTACACTGAACATAAGGGTTATATTACTAATGACTATACCAAAAAAAAAAAAGGTATATGAATACGTAGGAGCTTAAAACAATTATAATGTCTGATAAAACAGAGAGTCAAAGTAGATTATTGAATTCCAGACACTATGGAATCGATTCCATAGCTTAAGGGTTCTGTTTCCTTAAGATTTAATTTCACGCAAGTGCAAGAGCAAAAGGTTCTGTTTCGACAGAGCAACTTTAGTCTGACTTATAGCTGTGTGTTGTGAGGAGATGCTGAAAGTGGATGGTTTGGTTCTCCAGTGCAGCATCACCAATCAACATGTCCGTGGAAAACACATGAGTGGGTCTGTACAGAGCACAGTCAGAGCAGACGTGCTGGAGACCTGCCGGTTCCGAGTGTGTGCTCAGACTTTGTTGTTTATCAGCAGACTAAACAAGTGCTCCACTTGTTCATCTCTGTCCCTCCATCCATCCGTCCTTCATCACCCCGCTCCCCATTTCCCACAGGACACAATCACTGCTTGTTAGAAAATGGCAACTACTAAAAGCAGCGGAGAGATGGAGAGAAAGGGCAAAAAGAGGGAGGGGCTGAATGCCAGAAGATGGAAGGAGGAAGAGCGGAAGGGATAGATGTAGGAAGAGCGAGAGGTGTTGATGGTTTTATTAGCAGAGGGATTTCATGATGCATTTGGCCGAGCTGAGCGATTGAGCCAGGAGAGGTTTGTGTGTTTGTATGAGTGCAAGAGAGAGAAAAAGAAAAGAGGGGGGAAAAAATTAAAAACTGGGAGAGTAGTGACCTGATTTAAAGTGAAAATCAGCAGGGGGGCAATAATAGAAGTCTAGCAAGGTCAGGAAATACAGATGCACAGCAAGAACATCTTACACACACAGCACAGAACCTGTACATCAGGTGTAAACAGATTTTAACCAATTGCAACTATATATAATAAAAAAAACCTGCATTTATCAAACATTATAAATTACTAACAAGGTGCCAAAAATTGCATTCATTTTTTTATTTCGATATTGCTTTTTTTGACTCGTGGTGCACAGGTTCACACGTTCGGTGACCGATTTTGCTTCTCTATTATTGACAAAGCCAGTTTGTTGTCCCTCTGACAGACTCCGACATCAACAGCATCTAAGCGCTAAAAACAGCACTAATACAGACACTAAAAATCCAACTATTTGGTATAGTCACAACTGTTACAGCTCTACAGGGTCTCATAAGAGCGTCTACCAGAGAGATCTGCAATAAAGCATCGCATTCAAATACTCGGATTTAGAATCTCATGTTAATCTCACTGACTTTTTATTAACATGGGGATGATAACTTCAGATGGTCCTGAGGTTATCACACACACACACATCTCATCACCAGAGCTGCTCTCCGCACAACAGCCGTAGCAGCATCTGCTTCTCCCAAGCCAGCCCTTAGAACACCGACTTCAGGAAATGATATACAGAAACCCATGCGGTCAAACTCACCTGTTTATGCATCTCGATGTTCAGGCCGTACGACATTTCATAGTACTGGAACAAAAAGACAAGAAAAAAAAAAAAAAAAAAAGATAATTCATTGTTTTATACTTAACTCACAAAAGATCTTGACCTGATAGAAAACATAATTAAATAAGCAAGCAGACACAAGATTCTGTCCTGATTAATTGATTAGTAGTTTTTTCCCTGTTTTCTACTCTGAGCAGATTTTCTGCTAAAATGAAGGAAAAAAATGACTGACCCAAACAGCTCGGTGTGTGTGTGTGTGTGTGTGTGTGTGTGTGTGTGTGTGTGTGTGTGTGTGTGTGTGTGTGTGTGAGAGAGAGAGAGAGATCAGACATGTGCAGAATTAGGATTGGTTTGGTCAGGTGGACACACACACACACACACACACACACACACACAGGGCAGCAGGGAAGTGTGTATTTGGATAAAACAGTGAAAGGAAAAAAAAAAAAAGCTCAGGCAATAAAAGAAGCAGTGTGACAGCTGTCTGTCATACGCCCCTGCCTCGCCAAAATCCCACACTGTTGCTAGGCAACACCACGTCTCCGAAAATTAGGAGCCTAAAAAAATAAAAATAAATAAATAAAAATAGTGAGAGTGAGTGTCAAAGAAATGCTGGAGTTTGCACACAGATCTGTGCTGGACTGAGTGAAAAAGAAACGTGTGTATTTACAATTGTGCTCAAGCAATAAGATTCAAAGTAGTGAAGCTATATATATATATATATATATATATAGTCACATGTATGCACTGTATTTGTATTCATGTTTCTGGGCATACTTGTGTTTTTTAATGATTAGTTTTGCTTTGTGATTTATGTGTGTGTATGACTTCATAATGCAAATCATTATTGTCGACAATTGTGTAGGTTCTCCTTGTGCCACCAGGGTAGCTCTGGCTCCTCGGGGAATGACTGTGGTGTTGGCAGCGTCTGTCTGGTGCTTGATCCGCTTGAGATCTGGGGAATTTGGAGGACGGGTCAGCAGCTTTAAGCGCTTTTGCGGCGAGCTGTGGTGCACTGGGTGTTCTCGTGCTTTGCTATCATGGCAAGCATTTTTGCTGCATAAGCATTTCTGTGGGATTGGACCAGACAGGCTAGCCCTTGCTCCCCATAGGCATAAATGATCCTTGGGTGCATATGATCCTGTCACCAGTTTACAGTTATATATAAACTAATCATGTGGCAGGAGATGCAGGTCAATGACCTTGAGTTAATGTTCAAAGTGTGAGCTCTGTGATTTTAACTCTAGCATGGCTGTCGGTGCCAGTTGGGGCTGGCTTGAGAATCTAATAATGTCCTGGGATTCCACAAATACACACACAACAGAAACCATAAATGACACAGAAAGGTGTGTGGGACATCATGTGGGCAGAAGATCAAGCCTCATTAAAGAGACAGATCAGAGGAGAAGGACCAGACTGGTCTGAGCTCATACCAATCATGGTGTGCAGAAAAGCATTTTAGAAACAACAGCACATCAAACCTTCAGGTGGATCAAGGACAATGTTCTTGCGGAAAGTGTACTGTGTGCGTGTCTTTGCTGCACGTGTTTGAGAAAGTATAGTACCCGGGCACTTGCATGTCTCTGCATATGCGTCTCTTACCATCACATAGTGTCTCTGGATTTCTGTCTTCTCCGTGGCCAGTTTCTCACACTCGAGCTTTAGGCTGTGAAGTAATACCGAGATAAGCGTTAGTTCCTGCTACATTTCTCACGTTACAGGCTAAAGACAAAGTCATTTGGTAACAGGCTGTAGTGATCTCTACATCACACTCACGCGCATAATGAGACGCATGAAGGACAGGCACATAAAGATGCACAAGATTCGTCAACCGATTCCCTCTTCTTTAAGTTACTTCGAAAATAACTTTCACAGTAACGAATCAGAAATCTATTCAATCGTCACCTGTTATAGTGAGTTAGCAGGTTAGGCTTACTTACAGAACATAAATCATATGCAACGTCTACAAAAAACTAATACTAATACACACACTCTTTTAGAGGGATTTTACAGCCTCAGGGTTTGGTGAAGGGCACCGCACACACCAGACACTGTATGTGCGTGTGCGTGCGCTGTATAAGGTGCCCTTCATCAACAAGCCCCAAGGCTGTAAAGAACCCTAGAAACAAGCAAAGTCACTCTGTCAGGGTGTGTGATGAGCTAGATGACCCCAAAACCTCAGAGCACAGCAATATCTACACCAGGTGACATCTCATCAATGTCCTCTAAGCCACAAACACACACACACACACACACACAGACAGCAGTATTTCAGTAGCCCGCTGACTCGACTGCGAGCAGTAGATTTATGCGCGCCGAGTGCAAGGGCCTGGGAAAATTAGAATATGATTAATACTGCGACATTAGCACGCGGCAACAGGTAATAACGGCACATCCGCTCCCCTTCTGCAGGGGCGCACGACTGCCGATAATTGACTCATTTATCACCACCCGTGAGGAGGGGGAGGAGAAGGAGGAGGAGAATGAGGAGGAAAAGGAGGAGGAGGGGGGCGAGGGGTGGCAGAATGGAGGAGGGGGGATTAAATTCATTCCCCTGATAAATTTTATTACTGTGGAATTGCCTCTCTGCAGAAGTCACAGCCGTCGCAGGATTTCCGAGAACTGACAAATCTATCAGCGTGCATTTACACACACACACACTGCCTCACGTTATTTATAATTGTTGCCTGTGCAGGGTCAGAGACATCACAAACTCTTGGTTTCGGGGGGGGGGGGGGGGGGTGCTTTTGTTTATGTGCCAGCGTTGGGCAACACGACAATGTAAGATTGATATTGTGATAGGCTAAATTAGATTATGATTTTTTTTTTTTTTAAACACTACTGTAAAACCCAAATATCATGATGCAGCTCATGTATAATGCAGGGGTGCACATCGCCCACGCTTACATATCTTTGGATATTTTTATTGTTTTTGCAATATTGATTTCACCATTTTTAATCTCGTGTGTGAATCCAGTGTCAATGTTGTAGAAAGTGACCAAGTGTCTAGTCAATGGGTAGTAATTCAACTCAACACATTTACATAGTGTTTTACAACATTGGTCACTGTCGCATAGCAGCTTTATAGAACCAAAAATATAGGGAATGAGTTTGAAAAGTCTGAGGAAATGCATGCATGTATGAATCAAAATGATCAGATTGTCCCTGATGAGCAAGCCGACGATGAGGGCGACGGTGGCAGGGAAAAACTACCTGAGATGGCAATAGGAAGAAACCTTGAGAGGAACCAGACTCAACAGAACCCATCCATTGTTAATTCTTTCAATAAACATGCCTTGTGTTTATTAATGCAGAACAATCTTCAGAAGGTTTGACTGAATAAACAATACGTTTGGCAATATCTGTAAATTTTTAGGTATGTAACATAATACATAATTCCTACACATGCTTTAAAGGACAATGACCTGTAATGGGATGGCGTGAATGTTTACATTCTCTTATTAAACATCCGTTTGCTAACGATTAAATTTCTTAATTTATTAATAACCATCGTAACTGTGCGATTAAATCGATTATGCGGTTTAATCGTTTTGTGTTGCCCGATTCAATAAATTGATGTGTCGGGTTTTGATTAAGAATCGATTCTCACTTTTAACATTATTGAGAAAAACATGTGCTCTAAAATTGACATTTCTTGAAAACATATCACAGTTTTTGTATGAAGTACAAACGAATTGAAGCAGGATGTTGCTGCAATAGCGCCACTTACTGGTCTGGAGAGCAGAAGATTGGCAGGAGACGATTGCTTTGTATCAGAAATTATATTTTCACAGCATTTCAGTGTTTATTAGAAATGCTATTAGATTATCTATAATACGTCAAAATCTGTAAAAATTACATCTGCTTGACATGAATGAATGCTGCTGAATCGGATCGAATGTTGCAACGTCCCGATATCATATAGAATGAACAGTCTATTTTTGACTCACAGCTTTAATAATAATATGCATGCCTACATCTCCTCTTATTTCTTTCTCTTCTCTTATTAGTGAACGTTGAACTAAACATCTGCTTACAGACATCACAAAATAGACAACTGTCAGGTTTAACTCAATACATAACACATTTTATCTACTTATATTGTAGCTTAGATTGTGCGACACTTGGCCATCCAAGTCTAGATTTTTTGGTAAAATCACTCCAATTTAAAATAATCTTTATAATAATGATTTCAGCCAAACAAAACCTAATACAAATGATACACATCGTGTATCACGGATTATATTTACCACATGCCTAGGTTTCAGAGGACACTGAAGTGCTTTTATACGGGCTGTTGAATCTTTTAGACAGGACATGATACCAGTATAAGGTGTGACGGCACAGTGCTGGTGCAGGTGGCGTAATGTGAAATTGAAAAAAAAAAAAAAAGTCAAAAGTGCTATAGGATAGAAGCAGCACAACAAACAGAGCTAAATGATCATCTGAAACCAGATGGACACACAGAGACTGATGAGCGTTGGCACCGAGATTCATAACGAGCCCTAAGGAGGGGGAAAAAAAACGCTCCCGCATTCTTGCATGTCTCAGCCGTGTCACGTTACATTGATGCATTTGTCACTGTGGGTTTGGAGGGGGGGAAAAAGTGTGCACTTCCACATCCATGTGATTATGTGACTAGGAGAGCATGAAAAAAGGGGAGAAGCGTGAGGGAGAAGAGTGGGGGGGGGGGGGGGGGTAGGACAGACACACTACACTATTTCAAGAAAGAATGATTGCATAAAATAATTAGCCTCTCAGCAGAGAGAGAGAGAGAGAGAGAGAGAGAGAGAGAGAGAGAGAGAGACAGAATGAGAGAGAGCAAGAGAGAAAGAGTGAGAGTGAGAGCGAGAGAGACACCATTTCCAATCTCTCCCTCACACTGACAGCAGATAAGCTGATCGCTGGAACAAATCTGTGAGCTGCCAGCACCATGACAACTCTGTCAGCAGTGTGTTATCCAACACACACACACACACACACACACACACACACACACACACACACACACACACACACACACACACACACACACACACACACACACACACAAATGAAGGGGGGAGGGTCATTGACAACACCTGAATTAAATGGTTTAAGGAAACTATGGAGCTGTGCCAAATCATCATTTTACCAAATGCAAATATTCAATTAGTCAGGCAGTTCGGTTAATCTGTTACCCAAAACAATTTCATATTTACACTTCTGATAGTAAATCTTTCACGCATTCAGTTTGTTCTCCGCAATTCACTTTATTGTTTAGCACCAAATTACACAAAGCACATCTCGAGCTGCAGATTTTTTTTTTTTTATTTTTGTTAAAACCGTGTCCTCGGATCTTCCCCACCCCCTTCGGCCCCTGGAGAAATTAAAACTAACCACGCCCTCTTTAGACCCTGGAGCTATTACAGCTGGCCCCACCCTTTCAGTCCCCAGAGCCATTACAGCTAACCCGCCTTCTCAGCACCGTAGAACCATACACCTTGGCAACACCCCTTTCGGTTCTGGAGCCATTTACGAGGCAAAATGAGACTCAAGAAGGTCTATTTAACCCAAGTTTAACACATGACGTCTTCTAACCATCGATGCTCACAGCCTCAACAGCTGGGTAGTGAAAGATATATTTAAGTAGTTCTCAATTCTGGTTCTCGAGGACCGCCGGCCTTCCTCTAAACATCTTCGTGTTTTCTCAGCTCACACCACACCTGATATAACTAATCAGCTCATTTCCAAGCTTGTCTGAATTGCATTGGGTGTCATAGAGCAGGGAAAACACTATAACGGTGGTCCCCCAGTACCGGAGTTATATGATTGGATGTGTCCATGTTTTCTTTACACTATTAAGCTTGAATGGCAGATGTTGAAAATGATGTAATTCTCAGTTAGATCAAATGAACCGGCAAAACTAAGCTTGTCCCTTTTGGCTCTCTGAACATATACAACTGGTCCCTCATCCATCTGCTGTGTTTATATTACTTAAAATATACTGTCTGGCGAAAAATAAGCAAATACTCACGATCCTTTGATTAGGTAATTACTGCAGTAATTAATATGTTTTACCTGGCAACAATTAACTTAACTCTAACTGATGAAGTGGGTAGCTTCTCACTATTCGGACACAGGAAAGTTGATACTGTGTTACAGAAAGGTCAACTTATTGGCCTGCATCAAGCAAAGAAAACAACTAGGGAAATGCTGAAATCACTAGAATTGGGTTAAAAAAAACCTGGAAGAATAGTGCTGAAGTTTGGACATGAAAAACCTGCATGAAATCACAATTTAAAATAAGACTATAGAAATGTATGGTTAAGCGGACGCGGTCACAGCTCAGAGTACCCTGGCCTTCAAAGTTCAGTGATTTGAGTATTGCACTCTGCTCAGTCAATGATCAGCATACTGTTGTCGGGTCCACTTGAAAAGGTGCTCTTCTGCATAGTACAGGTACGAGCATGGTTTAAACCTGGTATATAAGGTAACCATGCAAAAACACTGGAGTGGAAAGCAATTTCAAAACAAGACCTCTTCAGTGCCACCTGTCTCGTCTGTAATCTTTGAATGCACACAGCACCTCTCGAGCTTGTGCTCTGAACTAAACAGCCATAGGTGATAAAGTAGTAAGGCAGGCAGGGGTTCCTTTCTGGATATGTTATGGCATATAACAACAATCTCCGGCATTAACACTGTTGTACTCTTCTTTTTCTGTTTATTGGGAGTTCATAAACCAACTAGGTGCATGCTGCTACCTGAAGTATTAAAATATTTGTGTCACACACAAATGTAGTCAGATACAGGACAATATTAGTGATGAGGGAACTGACTGGGGTGTGGGGAGGGGGGACAGGGGCAATCTTAATAGGGCACATTGCCTCATGTGGAAACGGCTTAATACTGAATGTAAGAGCAATTAATCTCTTACACCCACACCCACCCACACCCACACACCCACCCACACCCAATGTGAAAAGAACTTACAGGATTGGAACTAAACAGCTGTGTAGCCAGAAAGCCACGTGATAGTGAGACGAACCAGCAAAAAAAAAAAAGAAGCATAGATTGGAAGATTGGACTCTGGAGAGATTAAAAGGGTCATGTGGTCTGATGAGTGCAGATTTACTCAGGATAAAAAGGGAAGTGCATGAAGCAGTGCACCCAGCCAGTGCCATAAAATGAATGCAAATAAATGTTTTGTAGTTGCCATGTTTTGCCATGGCAAACACTCAGCGTAATTAAGGCCAACATGGTTAATGAAATATTAGAATGTGAAAAATATTTGGACAGCCATTGTTTTAAAATAATAGCATTTGACTCTAGACCTTCATATTGCTCTGTGCATGCCCAGTGGTTTTAAATTGTGTGATCTTAAGAGATTTGAAAGGAGGTTATCAGACAGATCAGTAAAACCAAGAAAAGAAACATCAGAGCAAAATAAATTATGTGAATATTAATGAAAGCTCATTTGTCCAGAAACACAAGGGTCTGTGAAACAGGTTTTTTTTTTTTTTTGCCTATTGTTTTGCCTGTAATCATTACCTGGGTGTGTGGCATGCGGCGGTGTTAAACCATTTACCATCTCACGGCTGAAATGGATCCAAGCAGTTTCTGAAAATATTTGCAGAGTCTCATGTCTCAGGGTGAAGTCTGTAACTGAATTCCTTCTCTGGACGTTTTAAAACAAAATGTCACACAGAGACATCAATAAACTGACACAGATCCATGTTTCATCGCACACAGTGAGACGATCATATCGTTGCATGGATTCCATCACAAAATAGCTATTGGCACATAGCTGAACATAATGTGTAAGGCTTTTATTTAAGGCACCTGTCAGTATTACGGCTAATACGATCGGCCCGGAGGCATCGCTCCTTTAGGTTGCTTTTCTTTTTTTTCCCCTTCTTCTAACAATGAAGGTGATGAAAACTACAGCAACTTCCAAAGCAGGTAATTGCCGGCAAGTTGAGAAAGCTGGTGCGGATTTAACCGCAGGGCAAGATGGAGGTCTTTTCCATGAAACACGCTTAACTCGGGAGTGAAAACAATCCAGAAATTCTTTTTTTTTTTTTTTTTTACTGTTTTTGCTTCATCTAATCACCACTCTTTCCTCAGCACTTTTCAAAACAACGTTACGCCCATGTGCTTTAGGAAATTCCCACATCAAACCACACCTCGGAGCTGAGATCTTAAACCAGGGAACATCCAGACCACTTCTGGTCTGCAGGAACGTCCTGAGCTCACATGCAGGGGAGGGAAAAAAAAAAAAAAAAAAACAGCCACGGATTTCTGATTACGCATCCGTGAATCATGAAAGTAGCATTTCATCATGGCATTTACACACAATTACGTTAGACAGGAAAACAGCTCTATATAAAACCGGACTAATCAGATGCTTCAGTTTAACGTCGTCCTTCCAGCCACGCTGTGACCCAGCGCAAAAACTGACAGCCTCATTAGACTTTACACCCGGTCTCAGGACAATTATTCCACCCTCTGTCTCTCTCTCTCTCACACACACACACACACACACACACACACATATATATATATATAATCAAATGACATTGAATGCCTGTTACATTTTAAAATTAAACGCGTTTTCTTTCTCACACACACACAGCTCCACCCATATACCTGTCCTGAGGGCAAGAACACAATTTAAAATGGGTCTGACAACACACCGGTGTATATCCGTCAATCATGTTTGCGTGCGCACATACACACTGCTGACTCAACACTCTCCAGCAGATTAAAGGACATTTCCACAAAACGACCACAAACACATGTTCAAAACGCGCACACACCATCCCTGGAGAGTGACTGGCCCACACAGACGTGCTCCATGTGCTGTGCTGCATAAACCTCAACCCCAAACCGAAATCATAAAGACGAGTGCACACTACACGTGCATAAACCGTGCCAGTGCCTATGGGTGCACGTGGCCAGGAAGTCCTGTTGCGTGTCGGGTCTGGAATCTTCCGCAAGCCAAAACTGCAACATACTGGAATGATTTGATAGCGTGTGTGCGTGTGAGAAAGGGAGAGAGTGTTATGGGATGGAGCAAATGAGGATCATTACAATAATGAGAGCCTCCTGTCTGCAGTCTGTCCTTCCCTGCTGATTAAAAGGCTTCATACAAACGCGCAAAACAACTAAAAAGAAAAGAAAGAAAACATGTGCACAAAGGTGCATGCGACTGCACTCAAGCCTTGTTTAGGTTTAGGAAGATTTGGAGTTCATGTTACACCTGTGTGGGTCACCAACGCCAGGTTTCCCCTCGAGGTTATAGAACCTTCTGAGGAAACTAATGGATTCAAGACTTGTATTCCTGGTTTGAACTTCCTCTGCACAACAGGAACCATGCCCGCTATATGGGAGAGGAAATGATAAACACAGTGCAATGAGTCTAGCAGAAGTACAGCATCACAAAACATGGACGAGAACGACAACGAAGTCGCATACACGGTGGCTTTTATTGAAACCAGCCGTGCATGTTCAACATTGAAATTCAGATTTAATCTTTTTTTTTTGCCATTTACCACAAAGTTTAAGATCATTCTTAAATTACAAGGATTCGGAATTGCCCATCCAGCCACATCACTTGATATGAAACAAGTGATTGTAATCCCAAGTTAGCTAACGGCACACATCTGGCAGATGACTGGGGTAAAGACATGACTGAGTCAAGCTTAGATTTGAGCATTCAGATTTTCAGCTCAGCTACAGCCTGCTCTACCCAAGAACTCCTTCTCTACTGAAGAAGCACTTACTCTGAAGCAGGGAAGAAAAAGTATGGAGCTTGAGCAGCTAAGTCACGTTATCATGTCACAATCAATCTCAACTTTAAAATACTCAGATTTACTTGTATTATAAATGTACAATGTTGAAGTAAAGAAATGCATGACAAACTGGTTACAGGAAACCGATTATGCAGTTCCATATCATCTTAATTATTACATTTAACAAATGTTAATTAAAAATCTCTTGAATGGGACCGGCACTGCATGAAGTAGCTGGGTAAAATGGGGTGTGGCAATCCACCAACGGCGGGCCTAAAAATCTAGATCCTTAAATCAAAAACCTACCGCCTTATCCGTCTGAGCCACCACTCCCAAGTCTTAAATTTGATGTATTCTTGTAAAAATAGTTTCTCTTGAAGGCAGCTCAAGCATACAACTTTGGCTTTATCCAAACGATCATCTAGAAGCTTTTTATAATGAAACTTGCCATTCAGCACACCTGGTGGTGTTTCCTCAGTCGTCTTCTTATCTGCACTAAACTGCGGAAGTCATTAGGGTAAAACTTGATCATATGATTAAGATTATGAGTTAAAAAATAGTAACACGTTAAAATTTCTAGATTAATCACTTGCATTAATGTGTTAGTATTTACAGCCAAAAACAAAAGAACATGTGATATGCCAGAGGTACCATCACACCCTGTATCAAACTGTAGGACTACAATATGAAGTGAACATTTTAATCCGCATCCACCCTAAGACCTCTCAATTATTACACCACACAGGACTAAACCATTTGCACATTCACACTTATGGACATTTGTCTTTGTGCACCCATTCATGCACATTTACATATTTCTATTTCATTTCTTTGATCGGTTGCACATAGGTCACTTTAAATAAGACTTTCATGCATATTTGCACCCTCCCTTCTATTTTTTTTTTTTTTTCATATTTATTTCCTATTAATCTTTAATTCTAAGGTGACGGGCGGTCGTTTAAGCATTGCACTGCATATCAAACTGTGTATGACTGTGTATGTGACAAAATTTGAATTTGACCAGGGATGGACAGTTGCATGTTAAAAATGGTTTAGATTCAGATTTTAATTACCGTAAGACTTCAATCCACTCTGACTCCAAAGAAAAACTTTCCAGCTTTTACACAGTCATGTGCATCAACACCACCTTCATTTCATTACACGTAGTTCAGAATTTTCTACTTTTCTACTAAAGTGGTCTGAAAATAACCATGTTTAAAACAGTCGTGTTGTTTATTTCACACATCTATCACAGTTTTTACATCTGTATTAGAATTATATCTGATTAAACTCTCGGTGCTGGACTTTTACAGCTGTAAAAGCCACACATCCATCACATTTTTTTAAAACTCTGACATTCCTTTAGCCACTGTGTACAAAGTTAATGCTCCTTTTCGATGCTCTCTTGCTTATTATGCGATGCACAAATCCATAATAGTGCAGTGATTGTGGCAAAAGTTCAGACGTTCACGATAGACACCAAATTGAATTCTTCAAACAAGATTTGAAAAAAAAAAACATTTCTTTAGTTTGCCTAAATGTTTTGATATTTAATAGCCTTATCATCACTTCGGGTAACTATGACCTCTCAGATGAAACTGTTTCAAACAGGTTTTAAAACGGATTACAATGATCACCCTGGGTAAGCATTTCCTATTAAGCATTTGGATCAAGGGAAATAAGAATCGCCTAGAATTACTGTTGAGCTAGACCGCTAATGGTCCGGGATCAACAAAGTGATGTCACTGATTACATCACTTACATCTCTATAGCCCAGGAACCAAAACAGACAGCACTTATTATATAACTTCCAAAACACTCGCATGTTAAACAACTCAGCATTTCTTGGGGAGGAGGATATCACCCCAAAAACACAGGGACAGCAGTCCAATGGATTTCATGTTCCATGATCCTATCCACTAACATTTTTTATGTAATGGTGTGTGTAATAGACACTAGTATAACAGATCTTGTGTTGAACGTTTGAACAAAGTGCAAAAATCTCACATGACTCGCATGAGAAGCTCAGTTACTGTGAGAATGCTCGTGCTGGATCAGTATCGTTAACATTCTGGGAGTGCGATTAGTCCATCTCTACTTCCTGATAAGGTTCCTGTAGTGGAAAAGCTTTTGCTTTTTTTTTTTTCTTCTTTTTTTTTTTTTTTTTTTAAAATGCAGGTCCTTACGTAGCATACCTTACACATCCAAACCACCAGTTTAAGTACGCGCGCACACAAATACACACACACACACACACACACACACACACACACACACATCTGTTCATAGTTCAGCTCACCGAATGAGTTAATCTCGGTCACGTTCCTGTCCTCTAATCCGGCAATCCACCCCAAACAACAGAGCTAAAATTAAAGTCTAAGCTGTGCTATGTATACCTAAGCTCTGTCAGTGCCCGTGTGCGAGTGCGTGTGTGGGACATGTTTTACCCAGAGCATGATGAACACCACAGGGGGCAGTGATTACAAGATGGTTAGAGCAGACTGGCACTCTAGCAGGAACAGAACGAAAAGTCAAAGCCAGGCCGACAGTAATCTGGTACTCTGACCCAAAGGGGATTTTGGGAATTGTGCCATGATGACTTGCATGCAAGCTTTCAAGATGGCTTGCAGAGAATGTTTTTCCTGCGCATTTTTTTTAAATCAAACCCATGTACAGTAAACACAATGTTGCTGGAGTCTAATCAGGAACTCCTAAGATGCATGTACGTTTGACCCTATGTATCCCTTGTACCCTAATTGGGTACAGATTTGCAAAGATCTGAGATGTTTTTTCAGTTGTTTATTTTTTGCCTGAGATTTCTTATGGTGAATTCACTTTCTCACCTTGCGTCCCTCATCTCCTTTTTTATGTTAAACTGTTGAAAATATCTCAATGTCTACAATACATGTAGAAAACTGTCTGTACCTATGTTGCAGTAGAACATTTGAAAGAAAAAAACTTTGGATTAGGTTCAGCCTATTTCCATAAGATGTAACTGTCTCATCTCCGACCATAATGGTTATTTTCACTTCTATTTATTTTCATGCAAATTCTATGCAAAGTCTGTGTTAAAAAATGAAAAATAGATTCACGTCCGAGAGTTAGAGGGAAGTTAACTGTAAATTTTATCTTAAGGATTTTAATAACCATTAAAAAAAAATTTGGCAAATCCTGTGAACCGTTTTATTAAGGCGGGTCTCACTGGCTGAACGAGCTGATGATTTCTGCAGACAGTGCACTCACACACTAGCTAGTCGACACATTAAGCAGACATGAGGCCAACATCAGTGGCGGTGGAAGATATCCACAAATCCAGAAATCATCAGGACGGCTGGACAGCTATTTGGACGGAAAATATTTGGTCTCAACGCTGGCGAAACACAAGGCCTGACAATCAAGGTTTGGAAAGAGGTTGATTTCTCCCGTTTTGGCTTGCAGACCTGAAGCAGCGACCGTGTGAACGTGTGCCAGCAGAGAGTTGGCACAGAGCTGGGAGGGGTTGACAGAGCAGGATGAGAGGGGACGCCAGCTATGTCCCAGAGATCTCAGTCAGTCAGTCATGCCTGCCCTGGCCACATTCCTGAGATTCAGCATGCACATCAAAGATCAACCACTAAGCTAGAGAATCAAAGCAGTTTGTGTGTGTCCCGTCAGCATCCTCAAATATCTTCTAACTGAAGCAGTTCCTAACTTGGGTTGCACCAAGATATCATTTGCAGCAATCATTCAGGCTTTTCCAGCTTTAATGAAAAAAGGTTTTACACCCGATACTACAGAGGGCACTGGAATATCTCTATACTTTTGCTGCGATCATCAAGATCAGGATCTTTGTAATAATATGCAAAAAAAAAAAAACACACACACACACACACACACACCTTGCCTGAACTGATCTCACTCTTCTTCTATGTATTCCAGCAATGTCACTTCATCCAAACCAGTTTGGGACCAGAGTTTGGAAGAAAATGAATCCCCGGTTTGTCACACAATTAAAAAAAAAAAAAACATGCTATTAAATATAATAAAAAGTACAGTGTTATGACATTTTCTTCATTATTTCATGTGTGGGTTGTACCTGTGGTACTGAGTCTGTAGGAACTGAAACTCCTCCTTGATCCGGTCCAGGGTCTCAGGGTAAGTGAGTTTTAGGGACTGAGCCGATCCCGATGCTGCAGCCGCTGCCGCCGCCGCTGCTGCAGCTGCTGCCGAAGCCGAGGAACCAGGGGGTGCCTGTGAGGGTGGACGGAGGGAAAGAAACATGGAAGATATTTAAAGGTGGCGGGGGTTTGAGCAGATAGAAAGTATTAATGCACTCAATTCATGCAGCATGACTGGGACAGGACAATCTGCCTAAAGGAGAATTGATACCATGCTAACTGGCACATGCCAACCATGATGCCAGATTCTGGTACATGCTTAAACTTAAATGTTTCATCTTTTATTTATCTAATAAATGGAATTTTATGGAATCTAATAAACTCGACTCATAAGCAAAGTGTAGACCCTAGTCGGCAAGTGCACAGGAAGCGTACATGTCTCAGCGCTCACAGAACTGAAGTGCTCTTATGCAGGAGAGTCTCCTGCACACCGGGTACAACAGGTTACTGCTGGATATCACATCACCTGGCACATTCAATTATGTTAATATGTAAGTTTTTGTTCACAACTAGAACAAGTTTTTTTATCTTGGTTAAACATGATTGAGCACATTCACATAGCAGTATGTTTTTTCTTTTTTCTTTTTAACAAACGCAGGTATTCTTGTCACTCGCCTAACACCAATTATTTCCTGTAAATGTGTCGGTATCAAGAAGCTGATTGGACATTACAGCCTATTTTTGCACCAGCTGTTCGTCTTAGCTAGACCACCAAGCGAGCTGCCAGAGAAGTGGCATTTTCTCCGCAACCACCTGACTTTCTCCCCCACCCGTAACCTCAACAATATCATCTCTCACGCTAAAATTATTAATGTCTCATGCATTGGTGGATGCTCAAAACCAAGAAGACAGATTGTGGAAAATGTAGCGACGGGATACATCAAAATGTCCGATTTTCCCCAATAAGCACTCAAACGTCCAAACTGAGACAAATAATGCAACTTCTATTTTACAGTAATTTGAAAGCAATTAAAATATAATTAAAACTCTGGTAATTTATTCCGTTGTACTTTACATTATATATGTTTATGCCACCCTTCTTAATAAGAAGCATCTTCAATCCCAACCATCCACAAGAAAAACCTGTGTACACGTCCACCGAGCAGAAAAGGACAGAGTAGCTGCATTAGTAACATGAGCTTTTGATGTGCTCGCTCCTACTCCACGTTCTGGACCTCAGGACGTCACACTGTATGCTATCAAAAGCTGACTAATGCACATTATGTGAAAGCATCAGTGAAACAGCACCCATGATTGTGTGCGTGTGTGCATGTGTGTGTGTATAGGCTCTGTGCACAATGGAAGGATGACACATATGAAAGACAAGCTAGCAGGAGGTGTAATGATGGGGGTGTAAGGAGGAGTGGTGGTGATCTGACACAGGAAGCATTGTTGGGTGATAAAACATTAGAGACATGCAACTTTATAATCGTTTGTGCTCGCACAGACTTGCGTGCAACTAGAAAAGTGGAGAAAAGGAAGAGGGGGGGGGGGAGAGAAGGATTTGAAGTGAATTAAGACTTTAGCTTCAAATTGAGCAAGGATTAGAATTGAGTGGAAGAAAAGGGACCCCATAAAGGAGATACTCCCACCAGGATGCCTGAGCCATTAGAAGGCCAGGCTCAGGCTAATGCAGAAAGACAGGCAGACAAAAGCTCCACTCAAGTGCTGGAAGTTCTGTCCATCCATCTGTCTCACCACATCGGTCAGTGTCTACTAAGCAAAGCTGGTAAGTGTATAGTTTACACAAAAAAAAAAAAAAAGGATCAGTAAGAATGATGCAAAGGGCTCAGACAGTACGGCCCGACTGGTGCGATCATCAGGAGTGAATCAGAGTACGGTCCGCATGGACGGTTCGGCTTCCACAGCATTAATATAATCCTAACGCTGTTGTGAACCAGACACACTCATAAGCTATGATATTAGAAATCATGTGTACATATGTGGCAGCAGCACAGTGCATTAAATCATGCAGATAAAGAGCAAACATCAGAATCAAGAAAATATGAGGGGTGTTCAAGTCAATCCGATACTCTTTATAAACGAAGACATTTTAAAGAAAGGCGTACGTGCATGAATGACTATCCCACCCGAGATGAATCCGAGTCCACTGTTCCCGTGAACATTCAGCAAGTGGAACGCCTGATCCTTGAAAATCGACAAATAACTTTGTTTGACAGCAACCTGCAGAAGAAGACGCATCTGTCCGTGGGAACTGCACGCACGATTATTCATTCACCTACAGCTAGGATTCATTGCCACATCACACACATGTACAGTCCTGAACTCTCTCCAAGCCATTTCCACATGTTCCAAGAAGTTCCTGGGAGACCGGCGTTTCAGACACGAAGCCAGCCGTCGGATCACGGCTCCAGCGTACTGAGAAAACCTTCTACTTTGACGGTATCCAAGCACAAGTGGAACGCCGAGATAAGTGTATTATTGTAGCAGGAGATTATATAGAGAAATAAAGGGAGTTTTTACTCTCATAACTGTGTTGTTATTCTGCAAAATCAAAAGGTCCCGGTTTGACCTTATACTGTATGGTCATGGGAGGGTTGTTAACTAATCTAGAAATTGCTGATGTCATGGAATTTTGACACATAACACACTCTAGGTTTTTACACTGAATGGCGTGAAAAACTAAAAACATCAACTGAGCAAAAATGTGAAAAACGCCTGTTGTACGCCGAAACATTTTTCTCTGTACCGAGAAAAGAATTCGAAACTCCTTTGATTAAAATTAGATATTCATACACTTTCATTTTCATATAACTTCTGAACGGAGCAGTCAGAAGTTGTAGTTTGGTAAGACCATTAGGTATTTACTACATTGATGCTGGAATTATCCATTCATCACAATTTACCATTGTAATGTATAATATATAGTATGGAAAAATATCTGCCTCCAGGAATGAGTATGTTCATTAACATTTCTCCTTGTTTAAAAAAAAAAAAAAAAAAAAAGACATTATAGTTCCGCACAATGCTGCTGGAGGGTCAAAACCAAGGCAAACATTGTGTTATGCTCATGAACATGGTTCTTCTTCTTCATGTCAATGTGCCAGCCCATTCAGCTCATGAAATGGTGAAACGTGTGGGCGACTTTGGGTGCGAAATTCTACCTCCTCCGCCTTACTCCCCAGACCTCGCATCCAGTGATTTCTTCCTCCTCCATCGCTAGAAGAAACAATTTCGTAGCAGGCGTTTGACGACAATGAGGTGACTACCGAGGTGAGACTTTTCTGGTCTCTACCAGCTCATCCATCTCTCGGAGAAGTGCGTCGCCTTAGCCGGAGAATATGTAGAGAAGGACCAAGGATGACCAATGTTCGTTTTCATTACATTATTCTTCCTTAGCAAAAATAATTTTATGGCCACCCTTGTGAATGTTTCCCATGCAAGCACATCTTACTGACACAATGTCTTCTCACTTGAGGTAATTGTCAAAAAAAAAAATCCTATTCTGGTCTTTTTTTATGCATTAATGCTACATTTGCATAATAACAGGTGAATAAAAATTCCACTGTATGTGCATGGGTAAAATACATTCAGAGGTCTGCATAGAGCAGATAGTTGAGGTGTTGGGGTTGTCAGAGTGGGAATTTTTTTGAGGGGGGGGGGGGGGGGGGAGAGGTGCGAGGGGGTCTGAAGGAAAGGGAGCTGGGGGTGCTGGAGCTCACGAGAGGGCTGACGCATTGTTCGAGCCCATAACGAGCTTCTCTCTCCAACCCTGCAATTCAATCTGCCATCCAGATGCCTGGACTCAAACAGCTCAAGCCTAGCAGGGAGTGCGCGCGCGCACACACACACACACACACACACACACACACCAATTACTCCTCCCATACTAAAGAAAGAATCTGAAAAACAAGAAGAGGAAGGCTATTGCTGATGGCGAGAGCTGGTCACAGAGGGTGGGAGGGAGGGACTGAGGGAAGGAGAGAGACAGGAAGGGTGGGAGGATGACATTTGGCTCTGTTCCCTTCTTCCTCTTTATCGTCCCATCCCCCATTTCTGATATTCACCTCCTATTGTGTTCCACAGGTGCAAGACGACTTCTGGAAAAAGGATTGTGGGCCTTTTAGTGAAAGGCTGCAGAGCGAAGGATCCATTAAAATAGCTTCATATAGACGAGCACTACTGCAAGACTGATGAGCATCACCGCTATATAATCAATCTTCCTGGCTCCAGGTCCATTTCCGTTCAAATAGAATTCAACAACATTTTTCGAGCGTTTCTTCTCGCACAGAGCACCACATACCTGAATGCCTAAAACAGAAATTCTGTAAAGTTTACCAAAAAAAAAAAAAAAACATTTAAAAGGCTTTGTGTTTAGGTGTGACGGATCCCCTGAACTTTGCCTTGTAATGCAACAGCTGGCACATCTTTGGTTTCATCAAGTCAGGTTACCCGTTTTAGTGAACTTTCCAGACAATTTAGAGTGATGTGTATGGAGTCAAGGTTCAGATGATCTCCATCACCTGAGCCTATTCAACATCCACACTTGCTGTTTCTACAAAAAATCTTGAGCCCAGCCAGTTTATATTTCTTGCAAAACAGTTGAAATGAAAACTTCTCACACGATTTACTGAAATGTTCGGATTTATTTCTTTTCATTTGTGTTCATCACTGGAACAGAGAACAGAGACCCCCCCCCCCCCACACACACACACACACACACACACACACAAAACCGTATGCCAATTATTCAATTAAACTGGTTAACCTGTTAGACTGGAGCTTGAGTACAACTGTGGTTAAAAACGAAAATACTAATTAGTGCACATGCACATCTTAAAGTTTACGCTACAGATCTCAGAATCTGTACATACACACTCTCGTATGATTGGCCACTTTCCACCGTGGGGCTCCACATGCTGCTTCTACAACCTTTTGATAAGTTTGTAAGAAAGTAATCACACAGTGATTACAAAAAAAAAAAGGACAATTTAAAAACAAGTTTGGCATTTAGAAAAGCGGTTTTGGAAAAAGATTCATAAATGAAGAAAAGCACTTTGCTTACTTAAAAAAAAAACATGGTCTAGCTTAAATCATCACATAATTGCTTGTAGCACATCGATGATGAGCCATTTCAAGCAGGTCACATGACAACAGCCTCCATGTGGCTTTTACACTTTACACATTCAGCAAGAGGTTTTAATTCCATGGAAAAACCTTGGCTATATTTCTTATTCAAATAAGTTTTATTATGTTCATATTTTATTATATTTCTATCTACAGTGTGAGTAATGTGTATAAAAGTTTACCTAATTAAATAAATGCAGTGATTTGCTGAAAAGTGCGTTTTAGTTGTCCGTCTTCAAATAGTGCCGTTCTTTACAGCGATTCTGGTTCTCGATATCAGCGGATTCCTAATTTTACGACGTCAGCAAAGAAAACAAGCGGCAGCATGTCATCTCTAGTGGAGACATCTTGCCAAACACTGAGGCTCCAACCATCACGCGGAGACACAGCATCCGCACATCCACCTTCCTGTACCTCTGATATCCACTTGTCCTGAAGGTGCGAAACTCAAACGCTGTTCAAACCATCAAGCCGTAGAAACATGCAACACCATGTCCCTACATAAGGGGTTTAAAGTTCAAACATACATAAATCATCTAACTGAGAGTTATTTGCATATTAAAGCACCACCCCAGGAATCAGACCCAAGCAGGGTCTTATTTTATTGATCGTGGGCTCCAGCAGCTCAGAGCTCCTAGGAATGTCCTCGTAATCGCTCACTTAGACAGAACGCGGGGTGGGGGGGGATGGGTGCCAGGCACCTGTTTCATTAGTGCCACATCTTTTCTCTCCTGTCTCCACGAGCTCGTTATGCAAATTTCCACTGCTGTCAGGATACATTAGCGATGCTGGCCAGCCAGGTTGTCAGCTGTGTTAATTGCTCTAGGTGGCTTCCTTTATAGGATATTCTCAAAAGCATTTGTTTCCTTCATTCAGAAGATTTTATCAAGCCACGTCTTCTTGGCAGAACTTGCTCACATACCAGGCTACGGTGCTCAAGAATGCATCGCAAATTCCATGGAGTACGGATAAAGAGTAGCCATGAGCCAGATGACCAAAGGCACTCCTATGCGCCGAGGATTAAGACAATTCATAGACGTAGAAAATGTCAAGCAGGACTGGGACAATCTTGCAGACACTCCCAATTCCTGTCATACCTGAATTTATTCTCAGGCTCACATCTAGACTGCTTTTTTTTTTTTTTTTTTAATAAGTTCAGTGGACCCAGACCACCGACTCCTCCAGCTACCAACTGTCTTCCTTCTGAAAGCTCATATATAACTTCAGTAACCAAAAATGGTTTATAGCTCACTGATCTAGCCCCTGCAGCGGGAGATACCCATGATCAGTCACATCTGACCTGGACAAACAAACCATAGAAGGTTCTACAAAAACACAAACGTGCATTTATTAACAGGTTAAACCTGTGGTTTCCTGGAGCCACAACATGAAGGTAAATATCATATGCAATGTTTGTCTTCGTCATTGACGATTTTTGACTGTGTGTGCAGACATACAGGAAAAAGAAATCGATAAGTTCAACGCCATCAACTAAATAGAGACGCTCACCCTCAAGCCATAGACAAATTTATCAGATGAGGATGCAAGTTTAGAAAACTATGAATAAAACAAATGATCAAACAGCTAAATATTAACTGTTAAATTCATAGAATTTCACTTTTCTCATGCTGCACATTAAGTCATATTTACACCAATTGTTTTTTTATTTACTTTATTATTTCCTTTTATAGTCATGTATTCATTAATATGTTGTTTCTACTGTAATTCACATTATTATATGCAACGCGCCAAATAACCACAGCCTAATAAAAAGTATTTACTGATGCTTGGAGACATTTATTTCACATTTTTGGAAGGAGTCTCCAGTCTCTATTTTATAGCAGTTAGATGCAAAGCTATAAATTTGGGTGTTCTGAAAAGGAAACCTGCCAAGGTTTGGAAGGGTAATTTTATGGTAAAATTACCTTAAAAATGAAAAACAAATCCTATGAATAGAAAAAATAAAAATAAAAAAAAGAGTTAGATGAAAAGTAAAAAGTTACTGAAAGTGAATGAAATGGAATTTATCAACTTGCTGTTGGAGTATTTCCTTATACTTGCTGGAGTTGAAATACACACACACACAGCCCCCTCCATCTATCGATATATGCATTTCAGACTTGTGTATGCATCTGTGTGTATACATACACACAAACAAATCCTACACAGCATTGAAACATGCTGGTCACAACATGTTTTGCTATGACACACACATCATAGATGTAAATATACTCAGAATGGAAAGGAGAACATGCTGAAATCCTGAAGTACCAGCTGAGGCTTGGCTGTTCATTCCCATTCTTAACATGATGTATAAGTAGTGGCTGGATGGAGGCCACAGCCCATCCTTTTCTCTCTGTAGGCTGGATGTTCAGTCAACTGCAGGGTGGGATTCAATCAACACAGTACATCTGACCGCTTCAATCAAAGCTCAGAGATGGAAAAGCCACCCAAGTTCACCATCTCTTAGGAAATGAGTGCTGGGGAATTTGTGGGGTCGGTGGATAACAGGAATGGGGGGTGGGGGTTTAGCTTAAATCTTAAATCTCAAGCAGGCTCCTAATGTATGCATGTATTTGGGCTTATTGCAAATCAAAATCCAAAACACTTTATATAAATAAAAGAACAATGTTACCGTAACTCATCTTCCCGTTAATAACAGACAGCTTTGTATAGAATTCGAAATTCAGGTCTGACAAAGAAATAGGGATACACATCAGTGTGTGTGTGTGTGCGGTTGATAAGCTCTTTAGTGCATCTTTCAGATTTAGTTTAAGGCGGTGAGAAAGCTTGAAGGAAGTCTAGTGTACTCGAGAAATGGTTATGAGAGGAAAACTATTGCAGGGTTGTACACACACACACACACACACACACACACACACACAATCTATAGACAAACCAAATATCACCCCAAGGCCTATTTAGGTTTAATGCTTAGATCCATGAGCTAGTTTAAACAAACATGTGCATCAAATAGCAGCTTGAACTGTGTGTAAAAACAGCACATTTCACATCAGAGAGGTGTGATTATGTTTAAAACACACACACACACACACACACACACACAGGCGTGTAACTTACCGGTGGTCGGTTCTGTGGGAACATGGTGTGTTGTGGTTTCTTCCAGTGTTTTTGTTGCAGAAGAGAGAAAGAGAGTGAGAGAGTTTGAGGGTATCGCAGAGCTCAGAAGTGCATTTGGCTTCGTTTCAGTGTTGGACTGAAGCTGGGCTCATTTCCTCACTCCAACTCTCTTTGTTCTGGTTATCACCGTGTAGCAGCACAGAAACGCCGTGTAGCAGCGGCGCTAACCAAGATGCGCCCGAGTCTCGGCTCCACTCTTCCTTCCAGTAGAGAGAGTGTGTGTGTGTGTGTGGGGGGAAAAAACAAGCTGTTGTTCGCAGATGCTCTCCACCCTGATCTGCTGTCTGGTGCTCACAGTCGAGGAATGAAAACTGAAAATAAGAAGTAAGATGGCTCGCTAGCTGAAGAGGAGAAGCCCGACTCCCAGTGCAGCCGCAGGATCTTTTGTCCCGCTCCTTCCCTCCTTCCCTCTCTTCTCTTTCTCCTTCCTTCCTTTGCTGAACCTCCGCCGCCTTTTCAATGGGACATTTGAGACTTCTTTTCTTGTGGGAAACACACAAATCCCTCCCGCGGCGTGCAACTGAGAAAAGGGGGGGGGGGGGGGTCTATCTAATCTAAATCATCTCTCTCTCTCTCTCACACACACACACACATACACTCTCAGGGAGTTGTGTATAAAAAATTCAAGCGCATCAGATGAAAACAAGGCCGTATGATATCCAATATTTATGATTCAGCTGCAGTTCAACAAGTAAAAATAAAAGCTCCCATTTAAGTCGCATTCATCACGTTCATTTCGTCTTTTTGTTAGTTGTTGATGTTGCTGTAGAACAAAAACAAATATTGTCTTCTTTTTTTTTTTTTTTCAATGTTGATCAACGGCACAAAAAAAAAAAAACCAACACACCCTGTGCATGCTACACAGTCCTATTTGCATGTACCGAGTGATACACAACATGTACAATTTCAATACAAAATCTGTAGCAGTGGAATTGTTCCCTGATTGAATGAAAATCTCCACGTGGGGTTTGACCCAGCCACGATCAACGATACAAGACCTAGCCAATCGGAGCGCGGTAGACCCACGTGGGGTTACTCGAAGCGTCATCGGATTGGACGGCGTCATTACTACGGCCCAGAGAAACGTCAATCAAATGCGCAAACGGCCAACAGTTAACTCTTTCGTTGCTCTGATCTGGATTGCTTTTGTGCAACAACAACAAAAAAAAGTAGATTAGTTTTCTTTTAATGTTTTACCCTTTTTTATATTTGTCTTCTTCTTTTTGTTTTATGCACAAATACAAGGCATAGCAAATATCATATTGTTTGACACGCACACACACACACACACACATATATATATATATATATATATATATATATATATATATATATATATATATATATATCAGTGTAGCATTAATGTCTATATGACTATATATATAATTTTCTCACAGATGGTGATATAATATCGTCTTGAATATGTTGACCTTGAAAGATTTTTCATTTAAAATTCACAGCCTAGTCTACCTCATTTGATGAACAGCATGATCTGCCTATTTTCAAGCATCATTGGGCTAAACTGTCTGTACCTTCATTCTAAAGATAAAAATGCCCTTCCTGACAGTGTTTATTGGTATGCCATGAGGCACAAGCCCTTTAGCTCAGTCCATAATTGGAGATGTTGAGGGAGGGGGAAAAAAGTAATTTTCTCAGTGCAGAAAGAAATCCCAATCCATCCGAAGGTGCTGCGCAGAAACAAGAACGAGTCGAGAGCACTGTGGAGGAAGAAGCAGAAAGGAAGGATATGGTTAAAAAGAGAGAGATGGAAATGGCAAGGCTACAGAAAGAGGAGGAGCTGGGAATTATTGCCATTTTTTTTTCTCCCACTATGAATTTTAATGCCAAGAGCTTGTCTGTGCTTCCAGCTTCTATTAGAAATAGGCGTAAGCAAGGCCGTGGATTGCAGAGCCATGCTGCAGTGTGTTTCCTGTTACCAGCTGATGGTGTGGTGGGCTGCAGGATGTGTGCTCAGATGTGTGCTGATTATTAAACGTGATAAGCAACCGCCTTTTTCTCCTTAGAAATGAAACATCTATGGGAATAAAAGCTGTAAAAATTTCAACATTTTAAAGCATCACATACTTGACATAACAAGTATTAGATTTCTTTTTTTCAACTGTGTCCTGACCCTAAGAAAATCAACGCTGCTAATTCTATTGCAATACGCTTATTGTTATATTCATATTAGATTGAGGATCTTAGCCACGCCACAACTGTATAATGAAAAATGAGTCATAAAGTGCACAGTAAAACTGACATCACAAACAGGAGTGTAAACCTATTTTTAAATCCAGATCATAGCAAAAGATAGCAAGTCTTCAGTGGAGTAGATGATATATTCTCACTTTTTCTCTGTCTCCCTCTGTGTCTGTCTTTCTCCACTCACTCACTCACTCGTGCACACACACACGCATACACACACACTTTACAGACGAGTCTCATGTCAGCACAGAGACAGTGGGCTGATTTATTGGATTCTTCTCCCCTGAGATCCCCAACCCCCCCACACACTCCCTCATCCATCCACCCCTCCTCTTCCTCCTTCTCCTCCTCTCCCTCTGCTTTTTCCCCTGGGAGAGAGGGGTAATGACCCACATCAGAGTGGCTACATGCACACACACACACACACACACACACACAGACCCTCAGACAAATACAAACACATTTGCACCGGCGGGCATGTGTAACTGGAAACACAGGAGTTCCCCTTCCCTATCCTTCCTTTCTATACTCACATTCAAGTCCACTTACGTTATACACATGTAAACACACACACACACACACACACATACACTGTCTTAATGACTTTTATTAGAAACACGGTATTCTTTCTTTCTTTTTATTTTTTTCTTTATTTTTTACATAATAAATAAGAGGCATGCAGCTTAAGTGTATTATTATTATTATTATTATTATTTGCATTTTAGCAGACCCCTTATAAAGAGGAATTTACTCATATGGATTGTAGATTCACAATTTAGAATTTTACATTTATTTGTCATGTACATACATTTGGAGCAAGTATAAAAATTGCAGTGTAATGCGATGCCTCTACTCCAAAGACATGTCCATATCAAGAACAACAAATACACTGTACAGAAAGAATAAAAATGAGTTACAGGTTAAATGAGATAGGGAGTTAGGGATAAAACAAGAGCTTGCCAAAGCACACATATAAATATGGATGTACCTGTATAGCTTTGTGTATGTACATACATTTACATAAAGTGTCTTGTGCATGTGCAAATGTGTCAAGTGTGCATAAGGTGACATGTATGACCATGCCGTATGTGTGTGCGGCTATATGGGGTTGAGATAGTGTGTGAGGAGGTGGGAGGGGGTGGGGAGATGGGGGATGGGCAGCTGTTTAAGTGTGAGAGTGTCATGTGCGGAGTAGCTGAAAGGTGTTGATGGTCATAAGTTCAGGGTTGTGTTGGCTTGAAGAAAGCAGCTCCTCTTTAGCATCTCAGTCCTGGCCATGTGTTTGTGGAGGCGTTTTCCAGACTGCAGCCACCAAAACAGTCCGCTGTTATGGTGTGTGTATTGGCGAGGGGGGGGGGGGGGTGTTGTGCACTAACTGATGCTGGTTGTGCACCTGCTCTGGTTGTGCAGTAACTGATGCAGAAGTTCTGGACAGCACTAACATGGTGATTTGTTCTCCTCTGCATGGCTTTATGCTCCTAAGCACTTCAATTACAGTTCCAGGTGGTGATGATGCGTTCAGTGTGGAAGGAATTCTGGATAGCTGAAGAGATGATATCAATAAATAGAAGATTGAGGTACTGTCTTGCCTTTGGTATTAAAGGTCCTTGCTGATGTATACACTAAAGTACCTGAAGATGCTCAATCTCTCCACCGCGGTCCCACATAGTGTAAGACCTGTGTCCTCCGTTGTTCCCATGTGAATTGAGCTACCACTTTCTTAGTCTTGTTAACATTTAGGTTGTTGGTCTGGCACCACTGGAAGAGATTCTATGGATCATCCATATACGTAATGTTGGTCACCGCAAAAATTACACTGCATAGGTTGTTTGCACGACATCCCTCGGGACGGATGAGACAGGGGAAGGTCTTTACTGTGCTAGTTCAGTATCCGGGAAAGTTGTAAACAGAAGTTAACAAAATATGTTGGACTGGATCCTAATATTTTGAAGGGGAGTGACTATGTTATGAAGGAAGGATTATTTCAAGACCCTTTTAGTGATGGGCTGGAGCTGGGGATGGGGGCATAAAATGAAAAGGGTTGGCTTTAGGGGCCAGTAAATTAGATTTCCAAGGGCCCCAGAATCTGTATCAGCGTCCTTGGTATTTATAAACACAACACATCCTTATAGTGGTTCACTAGGTCAGGGACTAAGAGGATCATCAGCCTAAAGGCCCTACTGTGGAGGTTTGTACAGCATGAATACACAAGGAATGGATCATAAAATATTAATAATACTAACAACTATTATTATTATTATTAGTAGTAGTAGTAGTAGTAGTAGTAGTACCACATTTGGCAGTCATGTTAAAGAGAACCTCATGCTGAGTGCACTGTAGATGCCTGGATGAAGTTGGACTGCCCCCTACTGTTCACTAGCGGGACTGCAGCTAAACCGCTCCGGGTGTAACCATTTTGAATCTCATGAGAGGTTGAGCATAAAATAAATGTCGTCTACAGCAAATAAGGACATCAGATGTATGTTTTGAGCCACAACTACTTTACGGTTATGATAATATTTAGATTTTGGGCAAAAAAAACAAAACAAAAAAACACATATCTAATGTTTTTGCTATCTCAGTTTTGTCTTGAAAGTTCCAAGAAGCTTCTACTGATACATATTTAATATTGACCTACAGATTTAACAACTGCTGCCAACATTTTTTTCCCTTTCAGTGCAGTGCTGAGTGGTCTATCAGTGGGTTCAGCCATTAATGACCATATAAAGGGGCTCTTTGAAGCAATTAAGCGGCACTTCAGTTCAGAATGACCCTACAAATGGCAGCTAGAAGTGTTCTCCCTTCAGCATCCTTCACCTGAAGAATTCAGTTATTTCATTTCGTCCTCACTGATCTCTTCATCCTCTGGCATCAAGGGGTCACTAATAAATTGAACTTGGCTTGATAAGCTATCAAAACAGCCCTTAAGATGGTGACAGTGTTTCCCCTGAGATCAGGTGTTCCTTCAGGATGTGTATAACAATATGGGAATAATATTATAATCTGTTATATTTGCAGTCTATCAATATTTCACAAACATTTTACATCAAATCATGATTTCAAAATGTAAAATAAAAATGCAGAATACATACAGTACAGATGGCTTTAAGAGACTAGGACTTTCAGGACAATTTTAAATACTTCTTCATAGGGGTTGTTTTATACAATAAAAACATATTTTTATGCACTAATTTACAATAACCAGATTTTAAGGAAAAAATAACCCATAAAGGAAGTCTGTGGGTACTGCCAATATTCTTACAGGCAGCCCCGCCCTCACAGAGAGACTAGAAGTTATTCTGGGTCCAATTCGGGTGTAAAACCCAGGAGCATTTAATAACCCATTTATATGCAGGATATAGTCAACATTCTAAAAATATGTCTAGGGATACTTTATAAATGCTTTGTTCTAGAACTGGGCAGTGTGTAGTGCAAAACTGTTCAGACTTCTGACTCAGACATCTACATTCGGTTTATATTCTTTTAACCTACATTGTCTTGTGATAAGCCTATTGCCATCTTAAAGGCTATTCCTATTGCTGTTTTAATAACTCAAGTGAAGTTTGTCAAATGCATCCAAACGAAACCATTTGTTTTTAGATATGAAAGATAGATATTAACCCAGAAACAGATTAAAAAGAGAAGGGACATTTCTCAGGAGTTTCATTATGCTCTTGTCTCCCAGTGGCCTTCTGGACCATGCCTGACTGAAGGACAGCGAAGAAGTCTTTTTGGCTTAGTGATGCAGTTTGTAATTTTGCTATCTGTGTGGCAAATTGAAATTATAATGAAAACATTATCAAGGTTTCACCTCGCCACAAACATCCCCTCTGCTACCCTACATAGGCCTTGGACTGTTCTTTGGTGTCTGCTATGCTGAAAGGAGGAAAAAATACTGGGCTTGAAAATTGGACACTGTAACATGAAACACAATGTGCTAGATTCCTTCTACGTTTAATCACAATAAATAGTTTTTAAACAAATCCTTTAAATGATTTGAATATTTGTTTGCTTTTAAAAATGTTACACTAGATATCCGACATCCAGTTACTGCAAAATACAACAAGCTCCTGTCATGGAGGCTCATATGGCATAAATTCAGCTCAAGACTCGTGGACATGAACAAACATATTAAAAAAATAAAATAAAAAACCTGGTACCTCTCTGGGCAACACTGCTGCCTCACAGCTCCAGTGTTTGATTCAGAACTTGGATTAATGTCTGTGTGGAGTTTCACCTGTTTTTTATGTGTCTATGCAGGTTTCCCCTGGGTTCTCTGGTTTCATCCCACCTATATGCTAGACTGTCACTAGGTGTGACTGAATGTGTGTATGTACAGAGTCCTGTGATGGCCTGGCAACCCATTCATCCCGTGCCCAGTGTTCCCAAAATAGGCTCTGGATCCATAGTGAACCAGTTTTTTTTGTGTGTGTTTTGGTATTTTGGTCCATCCACGTACCATCTGGCACAACGGCGACGGATACTCCCTACCCTTGAGATATACTCTGCGGCACAGTTATTTAAGGGGTTGGGCTGCCAGCTCAACACCTGATTGTCATAGTCAACCAACATAATCATAAATAATTTATTTTTATTTATTTTTTAGAAAAGGAATAATACATGTGCTGCCTGTTAGCTTAATTACAGTAGAACAGTTAAATTAATATTTATTTATAAATCTCTCTCTCTCTCTAACTCACATTTAAAGAATAAGCTCTAACAGTAATTGAACAGCTCTGTGATGACTGGGAGCAGAACTAAGTTCAGAAACAGAAAACATACAAATTCTCACGAACCTGAAATAAATCCTAGCAGAATTGACCATGGCAATAAGAACTGGTGGGGCAAGTATCCCTTCCACAGGAACCTGAGACTGTTACAAAGGACCCTTATCTCCATAACTTACAATCTAACTGGGCCTGGATGAGAAACGCAGGACTTCTGTTAATCTCCAGGGGAGGAGACGGCTCTGTTCCATTCATTACAATTTGAGCAAAAGAGCCATAAAAGATGACAAAAGGCAATTTCTTTTCTCATTCTTACTCCAAATTAATTTAACATTTACAGTGTTATTCTTCCTTAATCATTTGCCTTGTCTGCATATTTGACACAAGTACACAAACTCAATACTCAAGGAAAAGTACAAGTACTTGCCTAAAAATGAACTCCACTACTAAGTAGAAGTACCACCTAAAATTTTAACTCAAATGGAAGTATTTGCTCTAAAATGTACTTTAAGTACAAAAGCACAAGTAGAAACAAGAGAAGCAGATTTTTCTGAGTTAAACTGTATTTGAAAGTATTGCTGTTGATAACATGATTGTTAACGTGTAAGATTTGACATTAAATGAGCCAATGGTGAGCAGCATTGTTAGCCTCTTTTATTACTCCAGTTGCTTAGCTAGCTAGTTGGTACCATTGCTACCCTGTAGAGTATAATGTAAGTAGTCTATGCAATTAAACATGGGTATACTGCAAGCATACAGAATACAATATGGTTCAATGATGAAAGACAAACTGAATGTGTAAGACTTCACAAGACAACATTTGCTCAGAATGTTAGCTAGTTAGCAAGATCACCTCGGTGCACCTGTTTGAGACTCTTAAAGAAGGAGCCAGAAGTGGACTGGATCTGTTGCCCAGGTAACAGTTAAGGTAATTCATTCATGAATTAAATAATAATAATAATAATAATAATAATAATAATCATAATAATCCAATGTTCCAGAGAATAAACGGGTGTTTTCTGCAAACTGGGAAGCCATTTGCTGGAGATATTATGTTAAGAACAGAGGCAGGAACAAAAAAACAATTTTTAAACAAATTCTTTCATACTGTTTTTGTTTGTGTATTATATCCACCAAACCTTCTTGCCTTTATCTACACCACATCCTTGTCTGTTAGTGAACTGGGGTGGGTCAAATGATGAAGTTATTTTGATATTTATTGGCTCTCTCATGGCTTTAGAATTTGTTGTTATTGTAATAAATCTGTAATTATGCAGGTTTAGCAACAGGAATAATGCTTGAAGTTTTATGAAGTCAGAGGAAGTATTATTTGATTTATCCACTAAAATCCAGCCGGTCCAGCCCTGGAGTACTTCTTGTGCTTGTAAGAGTGGCACTTGGCTTGAGAGTTGCTTTGAGTTTAGCAGTGCCATTGGGTCAGGCATCTCAAAGCTCATGTAAAAGATACAAAAAGTATTCAGTTTATTGAGCAGAGTACTTCACTCCTCCATGCCTTCACTCAGACTGTTGACCGAGAGCTACTATATTCCGTCCTCCTTCAGCTGTCAAGGTGCAGACAGTGAGAGCTAAAGTTCCCTGGCAAAGTCCCAGAAGCTGGCCTTTTTTTGCCTCCTTTGCTGAAATAAGTAGTTATTTTACTTACATTGTTATTTTAAGCAGGATTACAAAAGATAAGAACTTTCGCAGATTCTGAAAACTTTACAAAGAAAAATGATATGCACAGTATTATACACCAATGCTATTTTTTATTCGTTTCATTGTACAGATTGTAAAGTTTCCTCATTATCTCAGTGTGGGCTGTTGCAAACATCTTTGTATAATAATTACTGTAGTGAAGCCCTGAAAGAGGAGTGTTACTGTTGAAAAAGTTATACCTATAATTACGAAAACACAAACTCAACCGCCAATGGATGCAGCAAGTTTCAGCAAGTAACATATTATTTGTTATTTGTTAAGGAAAGAATAATCAGAGAAGAGTAACAGCAGCAAGCCTCCTTTCAGTGTCATGGTAGATCATCTTCTGCACCTAGTACCCCCAACACACACACACACACTTTTTCTTCATCAGCCATCAAAGCTGGCCTGTGATAACCCAGGATCAGAAATAAGATGAAAAGCCCACAAGTGACACAGGTCAATGTTTCCTGTAGTTCTCCACCAAGTACAGGGAACTAACACCAATTACAACAAGAACAACTAATCATATAAAGTAGGGGATATAACATAGAACCTTTCCTGTCACCCACCTAAAGGCAGGCTGTAGGAAAATGTCTTAATTTTATTAGTATGTGTAAAAGAAAACAAGCAAATCCACTACATACCTCCATCTATAATACATGATAAACAATTTTCTTAGTTCTCAATGTGTGCACCGTCATAAAATGGTTGGTCCTCAATGTCAGAAAAATATCAGGCCTGCAAAGATTCTTGGAGTTTTTCAATTTCTACATGTATCCAGGTCCATTACTGCTTGTCTCACGTCAGTACTACGCAACTACCCAAGAGCATACACAAACTCAATTGTACAGTAGCTGACCAAGCTTTTCTTACTACTCAAGAAAGTGCACCACTGCACTCGTCTTATAAAAGGACAATAGTCCTAAAAGGAGTCAAATAAAACAAGCAAAGGCTCAATAAATTCATAAATTCACTTCATCAGATATGAACAGAAACCTTGTGAACTAGTTATTTATATACATGAAATGATGAATCAGAAATTGTGTTCAGAGGATGCACTAGAACGGAAACATCTCCTGGAGAGGAGAGCTTACAGTACATCCTGACTTAATATTATGCCCATACCGCATCGGTTTATTGGACAACTTTTTGGCAGAGACTATGACGAACACTCACTAGACAGCTTGTCCTGAAGAATGGCTGTTTATTAGTTTCACCTGTTCACAGTCATACACAAACCTATAAATACCACAGCCTTTATTAAATGTTTGTGAAATCTTGCTCCTGGTTTCCACAAGTGACTTAAGTGATCCTTTTAATCTGCACATCCCATATCCTGGATTTAACCCTTGGGATCTTTAATTCTGCGTTGTTGTGATTTTCAATTCTGCCTATGACCGTTTTAATCTGTTTGCTGATCACCTCAGCATGTGTGTGCATTTTGCTTTGCCTTTTCATTGTGTCTGAATAATAATCAATAGATCTTTTACCTGGCAGCACGGTGATGTAGTGGTTAGCACCGTCACCTCGCACCTCCAGGATCCGGGATTCAGTTCCCACCTCAGGTCTGTGTGTGTGGAGTTTGCATGTTCTCCCTGTGCTCAGTGGGTTTCCTCCAGGTACCCTGGTTTCCTCCCACAGAACGCTAACTGCCGTTCCCAAATTGTCTGTAGTGTGTGATGAAGGATTCCTACAACCCTGTATATAATAAGCAGTAGAGAGAATGAATGAATGAATGATCTATTAACTAATTTTTTTTATTTAATTATAATATTTTTTAATGTTATGTTTTAGTAATAATAACTTACCAATACAATACCAATACAACACTTTTCACTAAAAGCCTTTATAAAATTTCTAAAGATCAAAGTCAACGATCAAAGTCAAAGGTAAGTGATTTACCTATGAAATTAATTTCCATAAAAACAGAAAAAAAAAAGAAAAAAAACTTTTATGCAATACTGTACTTTGACAGTCTGGTTGTGCTGGTTGTTGCCCATAGCCTGTAATGTTTTACTGCTTTTTTGGCAAGAGTTGTGTAAACCCTTCAAGCTGAATTCCAGTTGGTGAAATCATTCCTTCATTCTTCAGTTTCAGCTTCTTCCTTGTCAGGGGCATGATGAACCCAGGAGCAGTGAGTGGGAATACATCCTGCATAAAATGCCATTCCATTGCACTGCACCATGTGCACACACATTCACATTGCCTAGGGGCAAATCCACCTACTTGTATGTTTTTGTGGGTGGGAAAAACCCATACGGACACCTGAGGGATGTGTGTAACCTGATTTTGTGTTCCGGAAGGCTATCTGGTGTGCCACGGTACCATGCTTTGGTGAATTCAGTGTTTTTTATTTTTCCAGAGTATTTTTTTTAAATGGTCAAATCATGTAAATGTTTATAGAGCTTTGGCATATTTACTGTAGTCAGCCAAGTATAACTGATATCAGGGACAACGATACAAAGCTAATAAACATCACAAGCCACTTTTTGATCTGAAAATGGAGCCAAGGGCAGTAAATATCAACATAATATTTGACCTAGTGTAATTGGAGTCAACATTTTTGTCACTGGTGAAGACTAATGGGACTCTGTAGTGTGACTGTTATGTGACTGGGGGCATGGCATTAATCAGAACTGCTGATAAAAAGGTCAAAAAGCAGTAAAGCATGGTAATAATTAGAATATAAAATGATGTAATTCATAAAATAATTGTAGTTGTGTTTTTAATTTTTATAGCTGGATCCTGTTTGATGATTTGACCCCAGTTTCACTCATGGATTTTCTTTAACAAGAATATATGTTCATATGTAATTATGTCTATGTAAACATAGGGAAGGAATAGGCGTGGGAATATTCACGCTCTCTTCCTAATGAACAGGTTTTCAAAGGGCTCATGCTTGTTTTTCCTGCAGGTGCTGGTTTTGATTGAGCTCAGTGGGAGGTGAAAGGATTACGCAGGTCTCTGCATGCTGGAGAAAGTGCTCCGGAATAACAATTACAAAGGTCAAAGGAAGCACAACCTCTCTATTTTTTTGTACATGGTCAAAATATGATGATATACCAGTGGTGCGACAGGTTTCTCCTACTATGCCGAATTAAAATTCAGGAGGAAGTAATGTGTTGGTAATCTTTGCATTCAGTATTAAAACCCATATGTCATCATAGATCTTGGCAGTTTTTTAGACATTGTTTAGCGCTAATGTTTCATTTGATTTATGGTCTCACATCATGCGCAGTAATGTGCAGTATTTTGTTTGCTTGTAGGATGTGGTCAAAGTTCAGATCACAAAGGGACAATAGTCTTTTGTGTTGTATGTCCAAAAACGTGCGAACACAATTAAATTCTGCACTGGAGAAAAAAAGGCATTCTGCAGATGCTAACATAGTGCATGATTTTGGATGCACTGTATGAACTTTCATAGTTTTGGAGATACGTATACCTAGAAAAAATTGATTAATTCTTTGTTTATTGGCTGGATTTACATTTATTTAACTGGCAGTCTCCTTTACACAAAGCAACTTTTAACTGAGATGAGATTTACATTCTAATATCATTCATTCATTCACTCATTCTCTATACCGCTTATTCTGTTCAGGGTTGTAGGAAGCCTGCAGCCTATCCCAGGGGACTCTCGGCACAAGGCGCGGTACATCATGGACAAGGTACACCATGGATGGGTGCCAATCCATTGATCTGGATGGCACACAAGCACACTCACTCACACACTAAAGGAACTTTGGAAACACCAAATTAACTTAACTTAATTAACATTAAGTCTTTGGACTGTTGGCGGAAACCGGAGTACCAAGACGAAACACACCAAGCATGAAATGGACCCTTGACCCTGGAGGTGTGAGGCCACAGTGCTGACCACTATACCACCATAACATGATATTCTAATATTAACATTTTACAATCATAATCTTGCGTAAACCTATGTATTTTTCTAATCTCACAATCGATTTATTTTTTACATCTTTCCTTTTTTTAAAATTAAATCCCAACTCTATTGTTTTAGTGCGTATAGGGCTAAAATGTGTAGACTAATTAAAATAATCAAGAGATAAACTACTATAGTATTTAGTTCTCATCACACAGCAGCCACTGATGCATTTTTCCTCCAAGACACGTGAAGCCAGCAAGTGTATTTCTTCCTGACTGCTGTGTACACTGCATCACAGGGTTGCTAACACCACAGGGAGAAATGCATGAACTGCCCTCTTCAGCATACCCGAGCTCACAGATGCCCAGATGCCCAGCTCACTTAGACTACTGGATATAGATGGCAATGAAATTGTCTGGACGTAAACTGTGATAGCTACCCCCAACATTCTCTTTGACTTGATTTTCATCTCTTGGCCAATATTGCATCATCATCAAAAATCTTTCATGAATATACATAGTTTGGGATGTTTTTGTAATATTAATATTGGACAGGAGAACGCTATTGTCTGTCATGATCTATTCCAAATGTCCTTGTAGATCTCAGCTAGGTTTAATCAAGGACTCTAATAAATAGTTCCTACACACCAGAGTCATAGTTGATGGGTTGCATGTAACATAATGATGTCTTAATGATGTCTCTGTTGACTGTATTGGTGTTGATAAGTGAAGTGGGTACCTCGTTTCACACTATAAGCCTCACTGAAGGAAAACAAAGCTTATGCCTTAAATCCTCCCAGCAAGGCTTCACATGGTCACAAGGTGGTGCTTCATGACAAAATATTGAAAATCAAAATCTGAAACTCTTGTGTTTGGCAAAAAGTGGTGTGTATATATAGATCAAATAACAAGAGTATACAAAATCAATTGCCCATCTGAAATAATTTTGGGGTAGTAAAATATTTTTATATGTTGTGGGTTATATGGTATGTTGTGCTGTATGTTGTTTAAGCATTACCAAATAAGAGTTTCTGATGCCACCAAAAAAAATAAAAAATTGTCAGTGTGAAATAATAAGTCGAAAAGACCCATTTAGCCTATTGCACAGTAAGCAAAACAAATCTGTTGTACAAAGTGACCATTTTTAGAGGCTGAAACTTTAAAAGTGTGTTGTAAGACACAGAGGAAAGTGTAAAAACTGTTTTGCCAGTGATTTGCCCCAGTCTCTTTTAAACAGATATACTGTATTTACTTTGTACTCGAGGGAGCAGGAAGATGAAAGCCATGCTGAGAACTCAAGAATTATTGAACACATGACCATAAAGTGGCATTGCATCATATCATATTAACATTTTTACTTATTGTGGTCCATTATGGGATTCTGTTATTATAACTATTTTACTGGGGAAAGGCTTTGGTGATTGGGTGTTTGAAATTAAAGCTTCATTTAAACATTCATAAAATCCTTTTGTTAAATGAAATTCAAAGTGTATGGATGCGCCTACCTTTTCTGTTGTCTAATGTCATTTTTTGTTGTGAAAGTAATGATTAATATTTTATATTATTTAGAAGACGTTTTAGGAGAATTTAAGCAAGTCGGTTTTGCATGTATGGTTTCACTGTTAGTTATATTCCTTTCCGTTATTTCTAAGCAGTCATATTGTATTTACAGTTAAAGTCTATTGGATACAAAAATTACTCAGAAGACATTTTTTTTCTGTTGTCTCTGGATGACATTTCATCACTGTGTGTGTGCTCGCACATGTGCACACACACACACGTGAATTTTTACAGATACTGGAAGAACATGAACAGAAACACCCATAGGTGTAATTTATAGGGGATTGAAACGCGGCGTTTGTAACCCCACCAAAATTTACTAACTGTCAAACATGATAAGGTGTATGACTTTCTATATTCAATTCAATGTAATCTGCAAGCAAAGAACTACACCCCAACGTGCACCTGTGTCAGACCCCAATTCTCCAAAGAGTGAGGGGTGGGAGGATGTCTTCAGGCACCCCTTAAATTTGTGGAGATCTCAATCCCCCCATTGAGAAACGCATTTACACCTTCGGAAACACCACACAGATAATAACCTGAACTCAGGACCAAGATGGGAACCCTGGATCTGTAGGTTGGAAACACTACCCTCTGGAGGTTAAATGATAAGGAGTATATCAGCTTAAATGCTATACAAAATACACTATATGGACAAAAGTATTTGACCAAACCTGTAATGACAATGTATCCAAAAACATATACAGAGCAGTTCTCATTTGTTATATAGAGCATTTATGAGGTCACTGATTAATGTTGGATGAGAAGGCATGGCTTGCAAGCTTCATTCCAGTTCATCCCAAAGATTGAGGTCAGGGCTCTGTGCGGGCCAGTCACGTTCTTCAACACCATACTCATCAAACCATGACTTTATAGTCCTTGCTTTATGCACAGGGGCACCGTTATGTTGGAATAGAAAAGGGTCTTCCTATTGCCACAAAGTTGAAAGCATAGCATTCAGGACAGTTAAAGCATGAGTTGGGGTACACCCTGGACGGGGTGCCAATCCATTGCAAGCCATTTGTGAATGGCAATTATCCTAATCAGCATGTCTTTAGACTGTGGGAGGAAACCAGAGCATCCGGAGGAAACCCATCAAGCACGGGGAGAACATGCACACTCCATGCACTGCATGACCTGTGGCGGGAATCAAACACAGACCCTCTCGCTGCAAGAAGACAGTGCTAATCACTCCAGTGCCAGCTCAATAATTAACAGGTTTGTCCAAATACTTTTGTCCATATAGTGTATTTCTATTCTTCTCCACTCTCCTAAGCGTGTCTCTTTCAAATATCGAGCCAGCAGCTTGAAGAATGCTCCTAAACTGCACATTTTACAGTTTCCGTGATGTATCTGACTCCCATCATGATCAGCTCCATGAGAGCTGATGATGGAATAAGAGGAAGTGGGTGGGTTCGCTGAGTTCCTACACGTCCAGGTTTGGGAACACATGGCTTTTTTTTATTTTTTTATTATTTTAACGTGAATGAATCAGAGTGGCTCCCCCTAGCGGCCACGTTAGAAACCACGTTTTCCCTCTGGAATGAAGCTCCGCCTCTGAGTGTCGGCGAAGATAATCAGTGGGAATCTGTGTCCGAGATGAGCCTCGAGCAGGGGGTTAGAGAGCGAGCGTGAGACAGATAAGCGATCCCTGTGTGAGGGAGACAGAGATAGGCCGGACACAGCTCGAGCCGCGAGCCGGGAGAGGCGATGATGGCGGCGGCCATAGAGAGAGGAGGGGTCCGGGCCGCCTTCATGAATCCAGGCACGGGAGGCGTCGGTGTCGGTGTCGGTGGTCTCGCTCCGGGGGTCGGGCTCGCTGCTCCCGGAGTCATGCCCGGAGCTGGAGGAGCTGCAGCAGCCTCGGGCTCTTCGGGTCCTGTTCCTGTTCCTATGAACCTTTTTGCTACATGGGAGATCGACCGATCCTCCCCGAGCTGCGTGCCGAGGTACCGGAGCCGTCCGTCTATTGTCTCGGGGGCGTGATTGGAGCATTCCAAGCAATGCATTATATTTTTTTATCATGCAAAACTGAAATCATGTGCAGGCTTGGCTGTTGTTCGCGTGTATATATAAATATTTGTGTTTGTGTGTGTGTGTGTGTGTGTGAGAGAGTACTGAGCCAGTTTAGCTTCACTTAAGTAACGTCGTCCAATCTGTAATCTTCAGTTATCTAATGGTGTTATTCAGTGCGCATGTTGTTTTAATATAATTGCATGGGATTTAATAGAATTGCTGCTCATTTCGCGGTGCATTTTCTCTCTCTCTCTCTCTCTCTCTCTCTCTCTGTGTGCGCGCGCGCGTGTTTATTATCGGCTCGCGCCAGAAGCAGCCGCTCCGCCTGACCCCGCTCCATGCCTTTTGTCCGGGATGCAAACTAAACTTAACTTTTATACAATGTGTGTTCCAGACTCCGACTGTGTTTCACACATGTTTCATTGTGCACGGTTAGTTGTGAGAGTTTTTGCCTCCCAGCTCCGTGTTTGACCGGCTGTGTGTGTGTGTGTGTGTGTGAGACCTATATTTGGCGTGCCATCGCCCTTTAGAGGAGTCTCACTGAGAGCAGCCCCTGATAACGGATTCGTGTCGTTTCCAGACATTTTTATGCCCCATTATTCGCTCAATTTAACATTCACACCAGGAAATGACTTGACAAAATCGTGTTTAATCGCAGAACGAGATGTGAAAACAGGCAACAACAACAAAAAAAAGAAAGAAAGAAAAAAGAAAGGCTGGGCTTTAAAGCTAATGAGCCTGTGTTGCTAATGTAGTCAGATTTGCAGCTTAGATTAGCTACCGACTGCTTTTCGATCTTAATTAACACCAAAGCATTTCAGTCTCTTTGAGATGGTAGTTATAGTAATAGAGTATAGAGTTAGTTCGAAGATTTGTTGTTATCAGCAGGTAGTAGCGATAAGATAAAATCCAACTAGTGGAGAAGCTAGGGCGGTGTAGTGGTCCTCCTGGGTTGCGGGTTCGATTCCCTCAGGTGTGCATGGAGGTTGCATGTTGTTGGGTTTCCTCCGGGTTCTCCAGTTTCCTCCCAAAGTCCAAAAACATGCCGTTCTGTAATGTGTGAGTGAGTGTGTGACCTGTGATGGATTAGCACCCCATCCAGGATGTACCTCACCTCTCCTAGGACGGGCTCCCCCCCATACACACATGATAAGCAGTATGGACAATGAGTGAGAGTGGAGAAACACCCATACAGTCCTTACAAAGCCTGTATTACATGGTCATAACCCCATCACTGAGTTAGTGTGTGTCTTGTAATAGTAGGCCAGAAGTTTTTGATTATTGGTTGCAGATGTCATTTTTTTTTTTTTCAGTCTGCCTGGACCAGCCAACTATGTTCTGATACACTCCCACTTTCTTCTTCCATAAAAAAAAAAAAAAAAAATCCCCACATTGGTTGTCTCCTCATAAATCAGTTCTCACAGCACTCCAGGCATCTCACAGCACTGAGCGTACCTAAACAATGCACTCGTGCATCCTCTGTTGGTTAGAAATGTTGCATCTAGACGGATGTTGCCGTGTGGGCCGCAACCACAAGTCATTTGCGCGCACTTTCACATGGCATGCACAGACCGTCAGCGAGAATGTGGGAGGGCCACGAAGGGCAGATTCTCAGAAATAAGAGACACTTTATACTCAGGAATAGCTGGAATGGGTACAGCTGAGCACTCTGCGTCTAGAGAACGGAGGTTTGAAAACCGATTCTGCTCTTATCTGCTGTGTCGTTGGTACACTGTTTGCCAAGTGAGGTGAACCGTGCTCCTCAGATGCTATCTGTACATACTCGGAGAACCGTACCGTGCCAAGTCACGCACGTCACACCCCCAAGTGATTTATCCGTCAGAGTAAGCGAAGTCAACTCGCATGGAACGCTGGAATGCATGTCATCTCGACAGAGCTCGAAAAAGCTCATTACATGAGCGATGAAGACTCATGCGGTGCAGCGTTTGGTATCAAGTGGAGACATGGTAGCTGGCAACCACGTTTAGAAATGTAACCCAGCTGTCACCTTATTGTTGTTTTTGGCCATGCTGTTCAGCAGAGCTGGCTTCGAACAGCTATAAGGGCACCCTGGCACAGTGTTGGGTTCCACTGGGACGTCCTTGGGCTCGGGGGACACATTTGTTAGCTTGTGTCACTGTAGAGCGACTCTAGGAACCGGTGACAAATTCTACCTGGTTTGAGCACCTCAAGCTCCCTGATTATTTAGTGTTGCTCCATTGATGCACCAGCTGAATCATCTTTCAGCTGAAATAAACGGCAAATTTAAATTCCACTTAAATGCCAGAACTGTACATCTTATACTTGTCTTTAAGGCCTTGTAGAACGAGTGACGTTTTATTTCTCACTAGGTGCATTGTCTATCATGCGGGCTGCAATTCAGCGAATATCCCAGGATCCATATTAAATAAATTGCATCAGCATGAAGGAATATAAAGATAAGACGTATAAACCCCAGCTTTGTGAAGGTTGTGCGTTAACCGCGGCAGCTCATCATTCTCAGCCGGAAGAACGAAAACACTTTGTGGACAGAGCCAGTAATAGATCAGGGCTCCCGGTAATTAAACAGGTTGCCTGGATCACCTTAGCTAGCAAATAGCACGTCAATTATTCATGCCGTTTCATTGGACTTTAATTGGTTTGGGAAGCCGTGTACAGCCGTTATTTTTTGATGAAGTAATGTTGCCTGGGGAAATGGTCTCCGGGCCCATTAGGCTTTTAAGAGATGTCTGTTTTCATGTCCTTATCCTCTGTAGCTCCTGTATTGTCACTGTCTTGTGTTGAAGGTTTTCATGGTCTGTCACTGTTTGAACAGGTGACACTCTTTTCCCTGTTGTCCTTCCCTCATTTCTAACACTCCCAAATGGACTACTTTTCTTCAGTTGTGTTTGAGTGGCTATCTAGTGGCGAGGTAATGTTTCAGATTAAAGAGCATCGAGGGAGCAATTCGGTACTTTTTTCTTTTTTTGCCTGATCATCAGCCTATGCATCGCTCTCTGGTTGTGTATCATGACCCGGCTCACCAATTTTACAGAAATCAATAACACTGTTGTCTCGTGGGTGGAGTGTGGAGGAAAGAGCACACCACAACTCCTGTTTTATGGAAATGACTGTGCTTTGCTATTCCAAAGAATTCCCTTTCGAAAGAAGGTAACCTTATAGCATATCATGCACCAATTATAATTCAGTACAGTGAAGCTACTAGACGCTGGCACTGTGCTACAATGAGTAACTTGGCCCTGCAGTGGTTAGGTGTCTGAAATGAAATAAAAATTGAAAGAAAGAAAGAAAGAAAAAAAAAAACCCATGTGCACGTACTGTAACTGAAATAGACTGTTTAATGCCAAAGATATAAACTGCCTTATCTCGACACACTATCTTGTACTTGAAATGAAAATTAGAATTCCACTTAATGTCAGTCAATGTCAGTACTGTATGTTTTATTACTTTTCTTTAAGTCCTAAAGGAAGAAACAAATGTTAAGTTATTTTGATGTTTAGAAATTTGAAAATGAATGAGCGGCCTTTCACCTCCAGGGTTGAGGGTTGTATGTTCTCCCGGTGGTGGGTTTCATTCCACAATCCAAGTCTAATTGTCGTTTACAAATTGCCCAGGCTGTACCCCACCTTGCGCCCACCTGGGATGTACACAGGATAAGTGGTATAGACGATGAATGAATGAAAATGAAATAAAATAGTATATTCATGGCATAACCTGTACAGTATAATCTTGGCAAAAGTCCAGATAACTGGATCGAGAATTCTGGTTATTCAAATTGAACTTCCTCATGCTCCTGCTTGCTCTGGGGACATGCTTTGGATCAGCTGCAGCCCTGACCAGGATAAAGCGGTTATTGAATAAACGATGAATGAACCAGCACACCTTGTTCAAAACATGTTGCTGCTTGTTATGTCGCCAGACATTGCCTTGCAGTCAGACTCTTAACCTTTGAGACGTGGGTTGATCTTTAGTGCGTCTGCCTGACTGCTTGGTGTTTCTAAATGGAGCTGCACTATATACTATTAGCTCAGATCAGCGTTATCCGAGACATAATCTTCACCACAGGCCCGAACGAGCTTACGTGATTGTCATCTTCCCCACTTGTCATGTATTGTATGAAACAAAATTAAATGAGACGGAGAGATCGCTGAATCGCCGCTGTGCCGTTTTTTCACCCCAGAAGGAGATCCGAGAACCGAATCCTGGTTTTCATCCAAATCACAAAGGACAAATGTTTCCATTACCTGCGTCGATGAGTATTGCAGCTAATCGAACTCTTCTTGAATGCAAAAACAGCACCTACATCCTCGTTAATGATTGTAAAAGCTCGCTTTAATTCTTTAATGACAGTCACTTCGCACTCCTTTGCAGATGTCAACGATCCTCATGATCTTACATTAATGGGAAGATGAATATGTATTTTTTTGTGCTAAGTGTTTATTTTTACAGTTGGGATGAAGCACAGCAAAGTGACTTCCATTATCAGGGGCAGATTGAAACCTGCATTTTATAAACCTTTCTAATAGGGGTTACTAATGCTTTCTTTAAATGATGTAACTGTCATGAGCTCTGTTTTATTTCACTGACACTAAAGTCAAGTGCATAAATACCAGGATTAAAGTGGCCACAACTGCAAATGGAGTTAAACAGTCATAGTAATGTTATTAAAAAAAAAAAAAAACATTTTTAGCAAACCATTTACATCCTTTCAGTGTTTCTGAAACCGGATTAGTCTGGTTGCTTTAGAAGTGCATCATTAGAACTCTGGTTTTGGGCTGGGTTTTGGCTATTGTAATCTGAGAAGCGCATGAGGATCTGTTATAGCTCTGCTGTGTCGCTGGCCTCAACAGGCATGGGTGGAATGGTGAAAAATACTCCTTTAAATCAGAAGCATGTGTCAGTCTTTTCCTGCCTGCTCTCATGGTGTCAGAGCCTGGGGCAGAGGGGTCTTAACTGGGCATGAGAACAATATGTGGCTCTGGCTTGCATAGTGTTACCATAATTAAAAGTGAATTGGCGCTGGTTATGTGTCTCAGGTGTGTGTTCTGTAGTGTGTAATGTATATGTGAGTATCGATATGCTGGATGTTTCCAGGTTTACTTCACGCAGCTGTTCAGGCACAAGACTGACAACATTTGGGTGTAGCGCATGAGCTCAGCGCAGCCATCCGCCCCATCCTGCTTGAGTCAGAGTTCAGGGACACGGGCGACTTCCAGGGATTCGTTCGTGTCTCGATACAATACAGTGCCATATAATGCTGTGTTTTTTTTGGATGTAAAATTGTAAATGGATTAAATATTAAAACTTATTGAAGGATATAAAACTAACGAGTATCTTCGTAGGATTCTTACAGACTCTTAGCAACATTTCATGAAACTAACTTCATGATACAAACTTTCACTGGTGTGACTCACAGGGACTTTTCCCATTGGCCTGGTATTTACCAAAGAACCTTATCTGGAAGCCAAAAGGTTCCCAAACACCAGACCTTAAATTCTGAAGATTTTCCATTTCACGCTCGTTGCTGATTGCGGCTGGTTTTGTTTTTCCCAAACTACTAAACGAGTGTGTTAGTATGTGTAAAAAAATGCATTTTTGGAGCTTCATCAGTGCTGAGGTTGAGGTGAAGTTGCAAATTTAACTTGTCAACTTGAGTCTTCTCAACTACCTGTTTACAGAGTGATGGCTATGTAACTAACTACTGCTTTTCAACTTTTCGTTAAGTTTATAGTAACATTTGGCTTTGGATAAACTCAATATACAGTCCCAGTGCTTGGTTGAATCTATAACATTGACTGAAGGTGTTAGAGTCCACGGGTCAAAACAATTGCAATCTCGGTTCAGAATATTCACTGTAGTAGTACAGGATAAATATCTACTCAGGCCTGTTCCTGTAAAAGTCCAGAGAAGTAGATTTTTATTAACTTTATGGGCGCTGACACGGCAAATTCACGACATGCTTTCATAGAGGCGTCCATGTTTGTTTGTTTTTATCATCCCAGCTAGGAAATTAGAGGTAGTTCAGTGGTTAAGGCATTGGACTATGGTTGGGAAGGTCCCAGGTTCAACAAATCCCACAACCACCAAGTTGTCCCTGTTAGGCCCTTGAGCAAGGCCCTTAACCCTCAACTGCTCAGATGTACAGTATAATGAGATAAAAATGAACTGACAACCTTCAGAGCCTTAACAAACTGAGCTATGACTGATTCTGTCCTTTGTGCAGCTTGTGTAATCCCAGTTTGTGCATATGGATGATGTAAGCAGAATGTTGCAAATGTCTTTAATCGCAGGTCTTCAGTATGGATAAGATTATCCAACACAAAGAGGGAGGGGGTAATCAAATCAGTTAGAAATCGCGATTTTGTGTGCCGATTTATTACATTTATAATAGAGAAGCACCGATTGATCAGCCAGTGATTTTTCAGGTCAGTGGTTAAGGCATTGGACTATGGTTGGGAAGGTCCCAGGTTCAACAAATCCCACAACCACCGAGTTGTCCCTGTTGGGCCCTTGAGCAAGGCCCTTAACCCTCAACTGCTCAGATGTATAATGAGATAAAAATGTACAGTAAATCGCTCTGGATAAGGGCATCTGCCAAATGCCTAAATGTAAATGTTGGACATACAGTATCACGACTGATCAGGTTGGACATAACCCATTCTGTGCTGAGTACAAGAGCTTCAGAGTGGTGCAACCATTATTAGCGCATTTTTACATTATCAAAAGATGTGTGCATTAAAAAACTTCCAATCAGCCTTTTTCTCCAGCCTCCAAATTAGTCTCGAAAGCCACGCGTAACTCACTCTTACAGCCGTCTGAAAACATCACAAGTGTTATTTAGTCTCTTTAGGCTCAAAACTGATCAAGACGCGCTCAAGACTTTGGAGACTTTGGAGTATATCAGTACTGTATATACTGATGAGCTTTTAATCTCTATTCGGAGAACCATTTTCCAGGATTAATTTTCCAAATCTTATCCAAAGACTAGGACAACACTGGGAGTGTGGGAGCTACTGTACTGTACGTCGAGTGAATTCCCTCGACACCCTTGTGTGTGTGCGGGTTTAGTACAGACAGTCATTTCATCGCGTCAGAAAAGAATGTTCACTCAGAAATCAAACCTAAGGGCAGTCACTGATGTAAGATAATAAATATGTGACTATAAAACAGAAATCCAAAATGACTGTTACACCTTAATAATAAACGTTTTATGATGAGAGAAAGATTTTTTTTCTAGTTTTATCGTTCCCCGGAGCAGAACGATGAAAAAACTATAATTCTGGTAACTTTCTCAAAGTGTGATTAAACCCATGCGGTGCAAAAACGCTTCCCTCTGATAATAGCTATATCTGAAGATATATAAGACGCAGATTTACAGCTTAGTTTACAGTTATCGTTAAAGTGAAAAGAACATATCATAAATGACTGCCCTTACACTATATCCTCGAGTTTGTTCTGAGTAAACAGGTTTTTTTTTGTTCTGTAGGGAAACGGATATAGAAAAATGTGTTAGTTATTCTCTTTGGAAATCTATCTACTGCTGAAGAAAGAATCTCTATAACGTAACGTCTTAATAGGAAGCTCTTATCCGCGATGGAGCCAAGATTAGTTTCAGGATGATTGATTTCGCACCGCATGACTGGAGCTTTTAATTCCCCTGCATTTCAGCTTTAAACCCAGATGTATTATGAAGAGGATCAATATATCTTAAAACTGAGTTCCAAATGTTGAAGAGCGAAGAATCCTGGAAACAAACAGCGCGTCGTGTAAAGCCGAGACCTGTCTTAGTTTCGGTACCGCCGTATGGAGGACATTATCCGCCATGGCTACGGGAATTTCGAGAGATCATTTATCATAACATGGTTAGGAGACAGATAGAACTGTGAAATTATTTATTGGATAGCTCTGGGGTCTGTTTTTTTCAGAACATTTGTGTATTAGTATTGTTCTGCTCTTGTCTACTGTCTGGCCAAAAAAACAAAACAAAAAACTTTACATAGTCACACACAGGATCTGTGTGACAGTGATTCCTCTTGAACCCAGAGCCATCAGAAAAAATAAAACTCCATATATGTGATATATGATGTGTGATATCCTGGTCATTCAGTACATTCAGGTCGTCAGCTGCTTTCATTTTATTGCCACATCACATTGCTGAGCCTACTGAAGCGACCCCAGATTATTATAACGCTGCTTCCAGAGGCTTGTACAGTCGCCACTATGCATCGCTTCATGCGCTTGCCTTCTCATCCTGACACGCCCATCGCTCTGGAATAGGGTCAGTCTGAACTCATCAAGACCACATGACCTTTTGTATTTCTCCAAAGTCCAGTCTTTATGCTTCCTAGCCCAAAGTGAAGCCGTTTCTTTGATTAGTCTCACTAACAAGTGGTTTCCTTATGGTCTCACAGCTGTTTAGTCCCTATTATTGTGTGTGTGTGTGTGTGTGTGTGTGTGTGTGTGTGTGTGTGTGGAAATGTTCTTACTTTTCCTATTAAACATAGCAGGGATTTCTCCTGTTGCTTTTTTAAAGATGCAGCTTCACCAAGTGTTTGTCTTATTCAATTTCCTTAGTTGTATTCCTTCCTCAATATATGGGATAATTGAGTCATTTGAATAATTTGACCCTTCACTTGTTTTTAGCCAGTGTAGGATGTAGCTTTGTTTCCACCTGTTTACACAGAAATTGGTTATTATTTATTGATTTTTTTTTTTTTGCATTAAGCTGGAAGTTGAACATTCTTGGTAAGCCAGACTGACCCTGAGTGCTCATTAGCATTATTAACATAAATTGTGGAGATCAATGACATCACTTCATTTCCTCCATGTTCGCTCAGTCTGGACATTTGCGTCTCGGCTCTGTTCATCCGCTCTCCTGAACCCCATGCGACAGCTGCCACAAAGGCTTGCACATGATTCTTCTAACACATGAACAGACGCTCATGCTGGATCACACCAAGCACAGCGTAACACACCACGAGGTAAAGCTCTATCTACTGTATCTACCCTGTTCCGCATACATGAGCTCACAGACGCCGCCGTCATTCTGATTGTCAGGGGGGAGAGAGAAAGTGTGTGTGTGTGTGTGTGTGTGTGTGTGTGTGTTCCACCCCTCACACCCAGAGTGCATGGCCATGTGCATGTGGCTGTCTTGCTATTTGAAAATGTTTGAAACTTCTTTTCAAACATTCACTAAAAGCATGAGAAATCACTGTTGAATATTTCGATTAAAAATCTTTTCTCATCATTCGCCAGATTCATTTATTCACTCCAATGATTCTCAGCCTTATTATCTCAGTCGTCCTCCTTTCAAACACCGTCCTCTGTTTCGCCACACACACAGGACCCGAGTGCACTGAAAATCCTTTGGCTGTGTAATCCTCTGCTGTTGTAAACATGTTACATTCCAACCTCTGCTGTCATCCCTGGCATCTTCGCATCTTTATCATACACAACATCTGTCAAAGACACAGAAGGAGACTGGAAAACAGAAGTAAACTAAACAAAGAGTACTGGTTTGGACGCATGTTTGGAGCGATTTTTTGCATTCTAGAGCAACGAGAACATGTTTGGTCAAACACCATGAAGCACCATGATGAAACCGGCTCTCATGAAGGCCATCCCAGGAAAACGACCAAAACCTCCCCCTGCTGCAGAAGAAAAGTTAATTTAAGACTTACCAGCCTCAGAAATCAACAGCACAGCACATCAGATTAAAGCCGTTACGAAGACATTACAGTAGTAGTGGTAAAGTGGTAACGTGCTCGCGCTATCATCAGGACGATCACGAGTTCGATTCCCGGGTGATGCCGTAACCTCTCGCAGCTGGTGGTCTAGAGAGAGCTGATTGACCGAGAAACATGTGATAGTCTTCGACCCTCCTGGCTGAGTGGTATTAGTAGCCTTACTGTGAGAGCACCCTAGTGACGGGGAAGAATTGGATAACACTAAATTAGGGAGAAAATTGGGGGAAAATACCCCCCCCCCCCCCCCAAAAAAAAAAGAAACAATGTAGAAAGAAATAAAAATCAGGAAAGACTATGGAATTAAAAGGTATGTCCAAATTTTTGCCTGGTAGTGTGTGTATTTTTGGCTTAGCATCACTGCACACACTGCTGTCCTAGTTAGACCTTTCCGTCTTCCTGAGAGACTTGACTTGAGAGACTTCTGCATCTAGAAACAAGGATGGGAAGATCTATTTCTGCACCATTTATTTAACCCCCATGCTATGCTGCATTGTATAGATCGCTTTTAAAATGATTTTCCTGATCGATCCTTATTTTCATGTGTCACGTCAATCTAGGGTGCAGAAATTGAAACCACGGAAACCATACCACTGGCTCTGGAGATGTTTATGCCGTGTGCTACTTGGGGAATACCACTGGGTACATGGTGAAAAGGGGGAAAATCCGGATGATTTTTCAGAACGGTTTTGGTTAACCTTAACCGAAGGGGAAAAAATGTCTCTGAATGTCTTCTTTTATCCAATACGTTCACATCACATCATGTGTTTTGTCCAAAAGCAAAGGAAATATCCGGCACGTGTTCTATTACCAGCACTCGGATTATAGGTTCAGAATAGTCCGTGGTATTTTAAACATCTCGGATCAGGTCGTACAGATGGCGTATCGCTCTGTTTGTGTATCAGGAGTAAGCTGAGTGTGCAGGTGGGAGAAACATGCGTCCTGGTTTCCACATGAACTGTTTCCTCTGCAGGAAAGAGCGCAGTGGAGCCATTTCCTCTGGATCTCCCCACCAGCTGTTTGTGTGTGTGTATATATGTGTGTGTGTGTGTGTGTGTGTGTGTGTGTGTGTGTGTGTGTGTGTGTGCGCACGCGCGTGTGTATGTGTGTGTGTATGCAGGGAGAGTCCCTGGCTTTTATTTCAGAATTCCACTAGAGAAAGGGAGAGAGAGTAAAGAAGTCATGTAAAGAGAGCACTTCGACAGTAAACAGCTGGATCAGGAAGGAATGATCACATCTCTGTTTTTTTTTATGTATTTATTTATTTATTTTTATATATCATTCTGTTAATGTGACCGTATTGTGTAAAAGCATCGGGGTTGTGCTGCATTCATTTCACTTTCATGCCAGGTTAAGTCTAGGAGTGCTTGTGCTTTGCTTGGGCTTTTATGTTATATGAAATCGTGTTGGTGTACACTGCAGTGTACGCCTGTGTTGTGTGTATATTGAAGTACACACTTCTTCTTTATGTGGGTGATTTATGTGAGAGTAAGTGTGTCTGTCTTTCAGTGATTTCTCGTTTCGACGTTCGAATATTTCAGTTCCCTCAAATACATGATACGTGGTTAAACAACCCACTTAGTCACTGTTTTTTATTTTTATTGAATATTCCGTGGATGTCAATTTAATTCAATAGAAAATGTAAGAAAATTCCAATCTGCCATTATTGGAGTTGCTTTTTGGTGTTTCTTTGTGAATTTAATGCAGTACTTAGGAACTACAATACCGGCGTGTCGTACCATATTATACAGCAGCTAGTTCCGACAGAGTAATCTGATTGAACGAGAGGTATTTCATAAGTGCTGATGTAGGGAATAACTCGATGTTAAACATATTATACACACGTGGACAAAATTGTTGGTACCCTTCGGTCAATGAAAGAAAAACTCTCAATGGTCACATAAATAACTTTAATCTGACAAAAGTAATAATAAATAAGAATGATGCTATGATGTTAACCAATGAAAGTCAGACATTGCTTTTCAACCATGCTTCAACAGAATTATAAAAAAAAATGAACTCATGGAACAGGCCTGGACAAAAATGATGGTACCCCTAGAAAATACTGAAAATAATGTGACCAAAGGGACATGTTAATTCGAGGTGTGTCCACTAATTAGCATCACAGGTATCTACAATCTTGTAATCAGTCAGTGGGCCTATATATAGGGCTCCAGGTAGTCACTGTGTTGTTTGGTGACATGGTATGTACCACACTCAACATGGACCAGAGGAAGCGAAGGAAAGAGTTGTCTCAGGAGATTCGAAAGAAAATTATTTAAAGGTGTTAAAGGTAAAGGCTATAAGACCATTTCCAAGCAGCTAGATGTTCCTGTGACTACAGTTGCACATATTATTCAGAAATTTAAGATCCATGGGACTGTAGCCAACCTCCCTGGACGTGGCCGCAGGAGGAAAATTGATGACAAATCAGAGACGGATAATCCGAATGGTAGCAAAAGAGCCCAGAAAGACTTCTAAAGAGATCCAAGGTGAACTTCATGCTCAAGGAACATCAGTGTCAGATCGCACCATCCGTCGTTGTTTGAGCCAAAGTGGACTACATGGAAGACGACCAAGGAGGACACCATTGTTGAAAACAAATCATAAAAAAGCCAGACTGGAATATGCCAAACTACATGTTGACAAGCCACAAAGCTTCTGGGAGAATGTCCTATGGACAGATGAGACAAAAATGGAACTTTTAGCCAAGGCAAATTTTGCTAATTATACTTGAAGCATATCAAGAAAAGAACACTGTCCCTACTGTGAAACATGGAGGAGGCTCTGTTATGTTCTAGGGCTGCTTTGCTGCATCTGGCACAGGGTGTCTTGAATCTGTGCTGGGTACAATGAAATCTCAAGACTATCAAGGGATTCTAGAGAGAAATGTGCTGGCCAGTGTCAGAAAGCTGGGTCTCAGTCGCAGGTCATGGGTCTTGCAACAGGACAATGACCCAAAACACACAGCTAAAAACACCCAAGAATGGCTAAGAGGAAAACATTGGACTATTCTAAAGTGGCCTTCTATGAGCCCTGACCTCAATCCTATTGAGCATCTTTGGAAGGAGCTGAAACATGCTGTCTGGAAAAGGCACCCTTCAAACCGGAAACAACTGGAGCAGCTTGCTCATGAGGAGTGGGCCAAAATACCTGCAGAGAGGTGCAGAAGTCTCATTGACAGTTACAGGAATCGTTTGATTGCAGTGATTGCCTCAAAAGGTTGTGCAACAAACTATTAAGTTAGGGGTACCATCATTTTTGTCCAGGCCTGTTCCATGAGTTCATTTTTTTTATATAATTCCGTTGAAGCATGGTTGAAAAGCAATGTCTGACTTTCATTGGTTAACACTCATAGAATTCTTATTTATTATTACTTTTGTCAGATTAAAGTTATTTCTGTGACCATTGTGAGTTTTTCTTTCATTGACCGAAGGGTACCAACAATTTTGTCCACGTGTGTATATGTTTGCTGCCACTTCTCACTCATCGTCTATACCGCTTTATCCTGTATTCAGGGTCACGGGGACCTGGAGCCTATCCCAGGAGACTTAGGGCACGAGGTGGGGTACACCCTGGACAGGGTGCCAATCCATCGCAGGGCACACACTCACTCACACACACACTACGGGCAATTTGGGAACGCCAATTTGCAGGTCTTTGGACTGTATGGAGGAAACCGGAGAACCCGGACGTCACCCATCAAGCACAGGGAGAACATGCAAACTCCATGCACACAGAGACAGGAATTGAGCCTGGCTGGGAATTGAACCCAGCCCCTGAAGGTGCAAGGCGACAGTGCTAACCATTACACCACCGTGCCGGCTGAATCTCTCTTCAACACCTAATCAAGGGCACTATTCGGTTTATGGAACAAGGGATTGTTCACCCTTATGCACTAGCTTTCCATTTAACACTATTTGGGATTTAACCCACAAAGTTGAACGAAGTTTCACCGTGCATGGAAGGATACGTCCTGATGGAGCAAAATATCTGATTAAATAAGAAACAAATCATAATCTGTAATTAGCTTTAAATGTACTACATCAGCAGTTATTCATTTTGAAAGTATGAAAGTACCAGCTTATTAATAATGGAAATATTTCAATACTAAACCTTATGGATTTGATAGCACTAACATGTGTTACATGGAGTAATAGCGAAAATGCATATTGCAGCTAATACCACATACGTGCACTTATGTCCAAGCTGATACATTCTTTTTAAAGCAGATTCTAAAATGGACCCAGAATAACTCGTACTGTATACTGACTCGAGTGTACTGACTGTGAGATGTTTTAGCACGTCAGTCTGAAAAGGACACGCCCAGATAATCACGTGAACGTATGTGGTGAGATATGAAAGGAGATTTGCGAACCATTGTCCAGTTTCACTTGGGAACTCTGAGTTTGTTTACTTCCGCAATCCTCCTAAGTCCTAACCACATCACTCGCATGCAGTCAGTGATGGAGAAATATGGATTAACTGTAATGGCTGATCGGTGCACAGCACACACTGCTCTTTCTGGGTCAATAACTTCCTCAGGCACCACGGAAGCTACTAAGAGGTTTGATGTGCCGTTGTACAATTAGCTCGACCGCAACGCTGTCAGAGAGTCAGAAAAAATAGGGTCATAGGTCAAGACAGTCCAGAAACACTGAGTGATAGATGTTAAGCCACTATAATGTTCTGTCCTGATGCTGATGTCTCGTGAGTCAGTGAGGTAGAAGATGGAGTGACCGTAGCTATGAAGTATTTGTAATTGTTTAAATGTCAAACTAGGTTGTGAAATGAGGAAAAACATGTAATTAATTATTGATTAAATTACTTACACTTGAAGGTTTTCTTTTTCAATTGAGTGCATAATGTAGATATTTCAACTTACATTCATGTGAATCGGCCCTTAAAGACTAACGTTTCTATATTTTCTTGTTGGAGAATGTAAGACTTGTTCGTTTAGAAATGGTTAATAAACGAATGGTTTTCATAATTTAAGATTATTTGAGTTGTTACACATTGCAGGTGCAAGACGATCTCAATAAAATCTCCAGATGTTTTCGTTAATTCAGTAATGAGTCCTTTATATCAGAATATATCATGAAGATCCGCTAACCTGCAATTAAAGAGACTTCGTTAATGAAAGATGAGATAAGATAAAAATGTCTCAAGGATCAGGACTTAAAAATAAATAAATTAGTATATGGTTTTATAGAACCAGATATATTTTCCCAACAACAAATTAATGCCCATGGCGACTAGCACAAGTGAAGAAATATAGACATCTGGATGTGTTGTGGGTCAGTTTTGTGTTCAAGTTACAAAACAAAACAAAAAAACGCTGGGATCTTGGATTTTGAAATATGAAGACTGACAATGATTGAGGGAAAAATATGGCAAATCCCAGTATAATTCTATTTCATTAGAATAACATTTTTTTATCATAATTTTTTTTTCAGTAAAGAATTTTGCATATAAATTGCTTGTTTAGTTGTTGGTTAAGGAATTCTTCATTCTGATTGGTCAAAACATTTAAAATATTAATTCTTAAATTAACTGGAAATTTTAAACGATAGGAGCAGAATAAAACAAACAAAAAAAAGAAATATTAATATATTTCAAATAAGAGTAAAATTTCCATTCAAATAAAATATGCAAGTTGAACATAATTAAATCATGATAAAAAATATTGGTATGTTGATGTTAAACTCATTATACAGTGGAACCTTGGATTACAAGCATAATTCGTTTCGGAAGTGGGCTCGTATTCCAAAACAAACACTCATAAACCAAATCATCATTTCCCATAAGAAATATTGAAAACTCAAATAATTCGTTCCACAGCCCCAAAAAATAAATACATAAAAATAATTAATATAATCTATAAAATGAAAATAAAACAAATTAATCTGCACTTTACCTTTAAACAAAAGTACAAATAAATCCCGACAGATAAGTGTTTCCGTTGGTGCGCACCGGCTCTGTGTGTGTGTGTGTGCATGTCCCTCTCCCCACCTCGCTTTTTAAGTTTCAAAACAAACACACACACACACACACACACACACACACCGGAAACACCGTTAACAGGAAAAAAATAAATCTCTCTGAGACTGGCATTAGCGCATACTAACGGAATCACTTTTTAAGTTTCACAACAAACGCATAAACACAGCGGAAACACCGTTTTAACGGAAAAAAAGAAATCTCTCAGACACTGGCATGAGCGCATACTAAGGGAATCACTGCTGTAAAGTAAAAACAAAAACAAAACAAATGAACCAGCACCTTACCTTTGAAAAGAATCGCGACAGAGCAGAGTTTCCGTGTGTTTGTGAAGCCTGGGAGGGGGTGATAAGGTGAGAGAGTGACGCTCTGTGTCAAAATAAGAGTCGCATGCGTGATACATGATACTTGGCGCTCGTAAACTAATACTTGCTCGGTTTCCGATTAAAAATTTATTAAAAATCTTTGCTCGATTTGCGGAACACTTGTAAACCACGTTACTCGCAATCCGAGGTTCCACTGTATAGTATTAAGTTGATTTACAGGTTTAACTTATTTTAGTAAAATTTACATAATATGAATGGGTAACAACTATATGAGGCTTTTATAACCAAATACAGGGCACTAACAGCATCACGGCAGCCTGTTGTTAATGATTTTCCTATAACACGGATATTTAAAACATGAATGTTTCATTACACAGATAATTATGTTTTTTTTTATGAACTTTTGTTAAAGTTTTATCCAGACTTCTGTAGAAATTTGGGTCTCATACTTAGAAATATGGAGGGGGCTGGATATACTGGCGCATCCCACTCGGGATCCAGCTCTCACCATCATAGGATGACTACTCACACACACACTTAGAGATGTGAAGCCAGCCAACTGCATGTTTCCTAGCTGCGGCACAGGAGTATGTAACACACATTGAGGAAAGCGCTATCCACCCTCTTCCACATGATTGAACTTACAAATATGTGCTAATGTGATTGACCGAGGAGAGAGTGTATACCAAATCACCCCTCCCTCCCATCAGACTGCCTGACACACAGGATTATGGGATACACTGGACATCATTAAACATAGACATGACTGGAACCCCTTCAGTGTGCGCTCATTCTGACTGATCTTTCATTTATAATAGTGAATGATGTTCTTGAAACCAGGGCTGACAACACACACGCCATGAGATTAAAACCATTAAAACATTAAGCCCCATCTCCCCACCCCACCCCACCCCATTGTGTAAGTTTCTCTTATGCCAACAAACCAGCTCATGACTCCACAGGACCTCTTAAGGTGCCACAAGCTATTTGGCACCAGGACATTAGCAGCAGGTTCAGACATTAGAAGCATTAGTTGGAGGGTGATGTTCGTTGCATCAAATCCCATGGAACCTCAATCGGATTGAGATCTGGGGAACGGATTGAGCCTTGAACTCTTTGCTCACTAAGCCCGATGCACAGCAAGCAGTGATGCACGGAGTATTCTGATACTTTTCCATCATAGCCAGCATCGTGTTTTTTCAGCTCTAGTTTTTGTGCTCCATTAGCTGTTCCATGGGATGTAACCAGACATGCTGTGCCTTTGCACCTCATAGGCCCAAATGAGCCTTGGGCAGCCATGATCCTGTCACCATTTTACTGGCGCATAATTTATAATCATTGTTAACGTTATGTGGCTGATCGGTGTACATCATTTTAATTTTTTGATGCTTTTTGGACACACAATGCTGAACGTCAGGGCTCTACATGGTGAGTGTGTGATAACATTAACAGTCATGCCTCCATTCATGCCAATATAATTGTTCAGCGAGATGTGACGGCACTCCAGCACATGCAAGCTAGGGAGTGTGTGGCAAAATCAACACCACTTCCTGTGTGAGTAATTTCCTGATAATAGGTTATTGGATGTGCGAGTGTTAGTGAGAGAAAGTTTGTCCGGCGGAAGCATGCCCAGCTGTGTACGGCATCAACTTGGCCTTTGCACGATGGAGACACGCCGGGGTGCAGTCTGCTGAGTCAACAAGTGTTTGTTCATTTAGATAAAGAACAGCGGGCTCTCGGCTCTCCACTGCTCTGTTTACAGAGAAACCAGACACACACACACACACACACACACACACACACACACACACACACACACACATACACACAGACTATTGTTATTTCTTTCATAGCATTCTGCAGCCTGAAACTACAGTGCTTTTGAAGCTCTTCTTACACATGTGCAGTTCTGAAATAAAACCTATCAATAAGGCTGATGGACATTAAACACTTTCCTTGCCATTAAACCGAGAGAGGCTCCTTGTAAACATCAGGCACTGATCACGACTGAATAAATGCTCATTTGAGGACGCAGCCCCATTAATTATGTAAATGCCGAATCTTTTGTTATTCATCATCCTAGAGTTTGTTTGGATCTGAAGAGCATAGAGCTTTTGATACACACCTCTCAAAGGGCAACAGATGGCTGTTTACATGCCAAAGATAAGGTCACTGGGAAGCATCAGACTTTTGCATGAATATAAATTTTGCGCAGAAGTTCTGTGTTTCAGACAAGCGTGAAACTTGCATGAAACTTTTCATTGTCAGTCATCTATGTATGGACGTTATGTTGAACAGTTGAGTAAAGCCTTCAGAACAGCTATAACCTGAGATGCTGTTAATTGGTGATTTTTGAGACTAAACAAAGTTCTCCTCTACAGCACAGGTAGGTTTTGTTCACGCTTTCCTGGGAAGGTCTACATGCGAGACAGTTTTATCATGGTGTTTGATGGGTTTTGTAAATGCACTCGACAATACCGTTTTCGCGAGAACTAATCTAGAACTGCTGACCTTCATGATTGAAAATTGTTGTTCCAATTGTCAACGCCATATGTGTTCTTTCAAAGTTTTGAAATCTCCAGTATTGTCTCTTAAATATAGAAAAATAAATCCAACCCAACACCAGCCTGGTAGAGCTGTGGCTTGATCCTCCAGCCTTCTGATCGGTAACCCGATCAACTTAATCCGTTGAGCTACCACTTCCCCATGTGCATTTCTTGTTCCCTTTTCTGTTAGCGTTTATATATATATGAAAAAACTGTTACCAGGCAAATAAAAGTAGCCTTGGTCAATATGGGCAAAATTTATTGCATTACTGGATTTTATACAATTTTGCAAAAAGCTATAAGTCCATGTCCCACAGTTTTCTTGGTCAAGTTTTAGCAGTAAATAAGCCTAACCCTGCGTTCACACCGAATGCGGCGAGAGCGTCAAAGTTCACTCTTGTCGCCCTGCCGCCGACGCCTGTCGCCGCGCTTCACCGCTCTGACATAGACCGAATGCCTTTCTTGTATTTAAAGGGGCCGCAAAGCAATCAAGCTTGTTGATCTTATGGAGACTGGCCAAAATGTGGAAGAAAACAAGAAATTGACTGATAGAAAGAACTGTTTTGTAGAAAAAAAAATAATTATAAGGCATTTGTGTGGTGTGGCTTCTGTTCATTGTGAATTGCCAGTCTAATTTTATATATTTTTATTATTATATTATATTTCATATTATATTTAAACACCAACAATTTCAGACACCTTTGTCCACGCATCATTTTTTTTATTAATGTCCCTGTACACAAACAGGAACATGTCATAAATAACCGGGAAACCCGCTACCGCAATAATTAACTTCTCCTCCATTTTGCTTGGGAACTAATGTCGCTGGAACAAAAGTTTACAGGACTGCGTTCCGCGGAATCCGCTCTAGCGAAGGACCTCTACTTTTTATTGGTTGCCGCTCAACCACGTCATAGCTCATTACCATAAAGATAAGCTGATTTCAACTCCCTTCGCCGCTCTTGTCGCTCTCAATGCGCCGTGTCGCCATTCTCCGCCCTTCGCCACTGGCTCCCATTGAAAATGAATGACTTCCGACTGTTTTGACGCTCTCGCCGCGTTCGGTATGAACGCAGGGTTACTCGTACTTTGACTGTGTTTTTATAGTGAATCCTTGGCAGCAAATTGGAAAAAGGAAAAAAAGTTTTGCCGCAACAGCTTTTTCATTACAAAGATTGTTGACGATCATGAGAAACTATTTAAAAAATACCAAACGTTTAGCTTACAATTCAGTATCAGCCTCCTCCTCTACCAGTTTCAGCCTTTCACTGTTTGCCAAAATGTGAATGAGTCAGGGGTTAAGCTCAATGGTTAAGGCATTGGACTAGCTTTCAGAAGGTCCCAGGTTCAAATCCCATGATCAACAAGTTGTCCATTTTGGGCCCTTGAGCAAGGCCCTTAACCCACTGAGCCACCAATGCTGAGTCCCAAAGACCACTTAAGAAACCATCAATGAACCCAAACACTGTATTCCATATACTGTATACTACAGTACCCTGCCCATGATATATGAATTGTTGTTAGGCAGAACGTTTATCCCCAGCCTTTCAGTATCAAGAGGTCTTGCAGACATTATAATTATATTAAGATCATGTAATTTAAAAGAGCTGCAAGCCAAGGGTCATTTATACCAGTAGTACAAACTGTATATTGCTGGATGTCTAAGCAAAATGCAGTAATCAGTGGTGTCTACTCTCTTAATGGCTCTCTAAAAGGCACACTTTAGCTCGTAGTCTGTCCTTCACCCTGCTGTAATGGGTCAGATTGATCGACTTTGGCTGAAATGACGGCAATGACTGGCCTGCTAATGTGATTGTCCTCTGGTGTTAAAGCCTGAGGCTGCACTGCATCCAATTCCCATTCACAGTTTCTGTGGACAGAATTAGAGCGGGAGGTCAGGACTCGGGTAAACTGCAGCGTTTTGGAATACTGATGAGCTTTTCCACATCGTTTCAGTTTATAAAATAAAATAGTAATTAGGTTTACTTTTTTAAGAGTCGTTCTTCACTTTGGATGAAAGGTTTAGAAGCTAAGCCTGGCTACAACATTAATAAAAACAGCATTTTAGGTGATGTTTGTCCAGTCTCGAGAACAGGTCCGAATCCCGGTAATACCACAGCCATTCGAGGGCGGAGCCAAGGGAGAGAAAATGGCCAGGCTTTCTAGAGCAACAGTAGCAAATCATGCATCTAAAAGGTCAGGTAATGCTTTCCCTGGGAGTGTTAGCATGAGTCGTGAGGGAATGTTTTTGGCTGGCTTCGTAGGACTCGGAGGAAGAGCATGTTAGCCTCCTCGCTCCCTCGTCGGTAGCTGTCGCGCGATATAGGAGAGGTCCAACTTGAGGAGAATCATAAGGGAATCTTGTTTTGAAAGAGGTCACTTTAAGTGAGCAGAGTAGGCACAGGCTGATATTAAAATGTATATGATAGCAGTAGATAATCATTTATGATCATTTGCATATAACATGTTTCCTGAACGTTATTCTTTAAACTTAATTTTAATTTTTAACAAATTTTATTCCCGACACTTTATTCTCCTTCAGATTGCTCAAAAAAAAAGCTCACTCACTCACCATCTGTGCCGATTTGTCCCATATATAGGGTCGCGGGGTGGCCTGGAACGTATCCCAGGAGACTTAGGGCATGAGGCGGGTACAACTTGGATAGGATGCCAATCCATCGCAGGGCACACACTACTTTCCCATAATAATTGGAATAAAGACAATTATTATAATCTACATGTCTTTGGATTGTCAGAGGAAACCGGAGTACCCGAAGGAAACCCATCAAGCACGGGGAGGATATGCACAGAGGCTGGAATTGAAAATTCTATAAACCAATAATAATAACCATGCTTTTTTCACTTTCATAAATGAATAGATATTCTGCCAAAGGAATTTGCTTATTGGCCATTTCCTTGTAAAAGGACACACCAGAGATACAAGAATGTTTAGAAGTGTCCAGTTTAACAATATTCCATGTGCTGAATTGCAGTTTATAAACAAGAGAGTCACAGGATGAGATGATTACAGGCAGTAAAGCTTTCTTATAAGACCCTGAGGCATCATACTCATGAGTTAGAACTTCTAGCTGGAATTTCTTACTGTCTGGTGGCTGATAAACAGAGCCTTCCTCACGTCTTTCGTTTACCTCGGTCGAGGCATTTCCTGGTCGGGAAGCACTGCCAGCTTAATGGAGCAGTTCTGGCTCTGTCGTTTCTAAACACCAGTAGTTCACAAAAAAACTAAAAACAATCAAAGATTGAGATACTAGATTTTAAGAAAATGGTATATTAGTAACCAGGAAGGCTAAATGTGGATTGCCTTAAAAAACAAAGCAAATTAAAGTGACATTTGGCAACACTGTGTCCTTGCACCTCCACGGTCCAGGGTTTGATTTCCGCCTCGGGCCTGTGTGCATGGAAATTTCATGTTCTCTCTGTTCTTGGTGGGTTTCCTCTGGGTGCAACCCACAGCTCAAAGATAGGCAGATGAGGTTAAATGGCGTTCCCAATTGCCTGTGTAACACTGAGATGTGATTCCAGTGCCAAGATTTGAACATTTGCATATAAAGTACATACTCTATGTGAATTAAAGAAAAAAGAAACATCTCGAATGAGTTCTTGTTCCAACCCTGTTGACTAAGTTATCATTTCCCAACTGATACACATGCATGGAAGGAATTCTAAATAGCCAAAACGCAAGGACACCTGACCATCACACTCATACATGGTATGGTTCCTCAACAAACCATTGGAAGCACACAGTTGTATAGCATGTCTTTGGATACAACAGCTTGAAGATTTCCAACATGTTCCAGCACGACAAAGCCTCCGTGCACAAAGTGTGCTATGTAAACACATGATGCTTTAGGGATGGAGTTAAGAACTTGAGTTTTGTGTAAAGATCCTTCACCTCAACCCCACTGATCACCTTTGGGATGAACTGCAATGTCAACTGCGCTCCCGGCTAACATCCGAGGCTGACCTCCGTAATGCTCTGGTAGCTGAAAGAAAACAAATCCTGACGCTCGTCCTCCAAAATCTGACCTCTGCTCTTTTCTTATAACAGCAAATGGGGGCTAAATCTAGCCTGGGATGTTGAACAAGCACATACGAGTGTGATGATCACATTGCTGGCAAGTATAGGTTTGAAAAACATTGCTTTAAAACATTGAACAAGATAACCTGAATAAATACAAGTGAAACAGATAATTAATTCTGTATCCAAATTGATTCGCTGAGCTTTAAGCGTGCTTTAAACATCGTGCTAAAAATGTTGTTTAGTGCAATGACATCAGTGCTGTCACTTCAGGCCGGTGCTCTCTCAGGCTGTTTTTGTTATTACGGTCTTGCTGCAACCAGAGGATTGTGTAACCTTGATCCTGCGTTATAGCATACACACAGAGCAGTTAGGTGAAACACTCACACTAAAACCCTTAGTGGTAGGAAACAGATTAAGGATGACAAACAGCTCCAAAGCAATCAGATCAAACAGCATTACAAAGCACACTGACCCCCCCCCCATCACTTTTGATTTTGTATTTTTTTTACCTGTGCTACTTTCAGTTCTCAGTGTTGCTGTGTGTGGGGGTTTTTTTTTAAACACATTTGAAAGGCCATGATGTCATCTCGTGCCTTTGTTTCTGTTTATCTCCTGCTCTGCAGAAGTTGCTACTCGCCCGAGAGAAAGCTGCACGTCAGGCGCAGAGCAAGAATGCACGAAAGGAGCATGCGTGTTTGTGGTTTTTGTTTTTTTCTTGTTCGTGCACTTTCACAGACAACATATACGGTGACGCACACTCGGCTCCCCCCCGGTAATCACACTTGTTAATCTGCTCTTGCTAAGTGCATGGATATTATTTTCAAAAAGCTCTAGCCAAGCAGCTGTTTTCTCATTCTTGGGATTGCTCATAGTTTCAGGATGAGCTGCGTTTCATAACACACGTCTTTCGTATTCTCTTATTTCACCGCCTGTTGCACTTTGACTGGAAGCTGCAAACCACATGCTTTTCACATGCAGCGCGCCTTTGAGTCTTGGAAGTGTTGCGAGCGTACGCGCGGTTCTGCACCGTGAACCCTTCACTGGTCTGTTGGAGTAGGTTCATGTAGTTTGTGCTTAGAAAGCATGGGTTCTGTTGGGTGATTAGCTGGAGCATGGTGGATATTCTGACAGTGTGTGTGTATAATTTGACAGAGAACAGTGGTCTTGCTATAGATACCCTCTTAATGTTAAGGAATTAAACATGACCAAGGTTTACGGATTTATGAAAATAATCAACAGCAGGGTGTCTGCATCCTGTTATAGCGGGCCTAGGCTTTAGGACCCCGTGACCCTGTACGCGATAAACGCTATAGAAGACGGATGAGTGAATGAATGAATATCCATGAGTCCACAAAAAAGTGAGTTCCTGTAATAATTTGACGTTGTGACGTTATCTGCAATAGAGCTGTGAATCATGGTTAAACTGTCAAATTGGTTCAGTTATTGGTTCAGTGGGCATTGTGATTTTTCGACTTGATTTGATTCGATAGCACTAACGTTTAGTGTCTGATTTGTCTCAAGCTACTGCACCAGACTCCAGTCCAGTGGGTGGCGGTATTGCACGAACTGAAAACTCACAAGTAGGAGCAGAAGTGTTAATCTCACAAGAGCCAACCTCGAGTTCAGAAAAACTAATCCCAACGTGTGCAGTTCCTTAAATGATCACTAGCAATGTCTCTGGCTCAGTCTGGGAATAGCAGTTGGAGTAACCAGCATGTCTTTGGACAGTGGGAGGAAACCGGAATTCCTGGACGAAACCACCAAGCACGAGGAGAAAATGCAAACTCCTCGCACACAGACCCGAGGCAGGACTCGAACGAATCCTCTACATTGAAGGCGCGAGGCCACGGTGCTAACCACTATGAGACATTGTCCATTGTCTCTTGAAATGGTTACTTCACAGCTTTTTATATTGCACAGAAGATAAACTGCTGTCTTTCTCATGGTGCTGACTGTTCAAATCGTCAGGTCTCTCATGGGCAGTGCAGCTTTAGTTCCTGCCTGAGGTTAGCCTCCGTTCATCCCATTAATTTGATGCTAAAAATTAAACCCTTGTCTTGCATATTCTTTCGATTTACAACACGTGTGTACATTTGCAATGCATTTCATACATCATATAAATAGTCACAGGAGACAAATGCAGAGGTACTTGTTACTTACTTACTAGTGTGACTGCAGGGTTATGGGGAACATTGACAAGTGATGAGGATGAGAAAAGTAGCAGGATCACTTCATTAAACCTCTAATTAAACTCTATAAACATGATGTGGCCAAATATGGAGATGCAAGCTGAAGTGTCTCATTTCCGCGTCACTTTTTATAGCGTCCTAAGAAGAAGTGGATTATGCCATATGATCCCTTTACGGTATAGAATTAATACAAAGTGTATGTGGGTTGGAGTATGTTACTGTAGGATTGCAATATCCCAATTAAGCTAATTAGGCAGAGTTTGCTAATCAGACGGAGTCTCTTTTGCTTATATAATGCACGTTTTTGCCGTGTCTTCTGAAGACAGCGATGGGCAGGAGACCAGGCTGCGAGCTCTTCTTCATTATTTATAGAACTTGTATTTTGCTAGCTTGTAACCAGGGCAGTGGGCAGAATTTATGACCTGCAGCTGCATACAGTTTGTGTGTGTGTGTGTGTGTGTGTGTGTGTGTGTGTGTGTGAGTCAATGTGTACCTAAAAGCACATGGTCAGTGCATGCAAGTTTCTGAGTATAGGGTTGCACAGATTTGTGTTTTGTTGCCCTGCTGAGATTAATTAAACAAGGGTTAACTTCACTCCACCAGTTGTCGCTGTCAATGTCTACTGGTCCATGTCTCACTTTCCTAAATAGAGCTTGGGCTCCAGGGAGCGAGCTGGAAGTCTCTCCTCCTTCATTTTGTGCCTTTCAGAAACAGCAGCGGCCACCCAGTGCTCAGAAATCCAACATTGTGTGCGTGTGTGTGCGCGCATGCTGCTAAGATGCGTCAGCATGTTCTGAGTGCATCCCCTGGTGAATGGGCCAGGCAGGATATCATTCATTCATGCACTTAATCCTGAGAGTCCTTGAAGCAGCATCACATGCACATAGATAAGACGCCAAATGAACGTTGCGGCTGTCTACAGGATATGTGTGTGTGTGTGTGTTTATGAAGGAAGTACAGTGATGTGGTTCCGAGCAGGGCAGGGTTGTGCAGTGGTTTGCTGACTGGAGGTATGAACATCTGTTTAAACATTTAGCACAGCAAAGCCTAAAAGAGGTTCCTCGGACATAAATGAAGAGTTAATTTATTACACAGGGTTTTTTTTTTTTTTCTTCCTTTCATTTTTTCCTTTGCAGGTGCAGCTGAGGGTTTCACAGCACAGCATTTATCCTGATGAGGATCCAATTTCGGATTTGCTGATAATTTGAAGAACTTTTGCTTTTAACACAATATGCCTTTATCTGAGGGGTATTTCTCATGGCTTTTCATGCTTAATGGGTTTCCTTTAGGTACTTTGGGTTCCTCACATAGGCTAAAGACATGAAGAGTAGGTGGTGTTTGGCGTCTCCGTGTAGTTTATGGGCTTGTGTGCCCTTCGAAGGATTGGCACCTTATCTAGGGCGTATCCCGCCTTGTGCCCCGAGTCCCTTGGAACAGGCTCCAGGTCCAGGCTTAAGATGGCCCTTTACAGTGTAGAAAATGAGTGATATTATTTATCATTCACTTCAATGGATCATTTTTATTTACTTACCAGAAATACTGACTTCCTTCATTCTTTAGTTTATTTCTTTCTAGCAACATTTCTTCCCATTTTAGTCAGATCTTCCCTATCACACCACAGCTACCAACAACAGAGGGGGAAGGAGAACAAGCTTGCTTCTTTATAAAACTACTGCTCAGTTAAACTCACTCAAGAGAAAGAGCTTTCTGCCCTCTTCCATATAGTTTAACTTGCGGATGTCCACGGTTGGTTATTATCACTCTGACTGGCATGGCAGAGAGTCTCCAAACAGCTGTTCTTCCATACAAGCATATAATGTGTTAAATAACTGACTTAATAGCTGACCAATACCTGACTTAAGTATCTATACTCCACCTATTCATTAATAGGCATTTATTGTAATAGAGTATTCCTATTGACTAAGCTAACCTACGGGCACAGATTGACCTTCATAGTTGAAAACAAGGGGCAAGCTCCAGTTCTGAAAAATGAGTCGCATCCAGATGAGCCAAAATGTACAGTTCTTCAAATGACCACTAGGAGCAGACTCGAAAAATGAATAAATCCCCATAGACCCACATGTTAAAATGCCCAACTTTGCAACAGAAATAATGTTTACACCCTGAAAAAAAAAAACACTTTGGTCTCCATAGAGAGATTTCCAATTCATGACAGCTGTATGGGGGTTAATTTTTATGTTCTTCATCAGTTAAAATTACATTAATAAAACCATGTATTTCTTATGTTATTCTCAAACACTGCATTATACAGGTGTTTTACTGAAAATATGTGCAAATAATTTCCAAACACCAGATCATCCCTGTCCCTCAGGCTTAGATGAAATATGAAGTGCTGAGGTCACAAACTTTTCTTCTTGCGCTGTATTTAATAATCACACCTGGATGAGGTTTTGCTGAGACGGAAATAATAAACTCATTAAAAAACACAATCGGCTTGATTAAAAAGCTTGAACTTGCTGACTGGACTCATAACCTCCATGTAGTTATGGTAACGTTGACACTAAACCACTGCTCTCTGCAAAACTTTTTTTTTGAGTTGGAGAGATGAGGAATTGGGGTGGGGCTTGCAGCTGGTGTTTTATGTAGAACATATTACATATAACATTTATATTTTGTATACTGGAGGACTCGAAATCATGTGTAAATTATTGCAGACTTTTATGCATATCGCACCATGTGTTTTGTTGGATAGAAAACAATAGATTTTGCGGCCTATGTTTGTATAATAACTGGCATTATCTCCTATATAAGATGCATGCAGGTTACCAGGTCTGGTATATAATACATATATTTGTTATTAATATATTAATTATTATTTTTAAAACATTTGTAATTATTTTATTTAATTCTTGAACACTTGTAAGTGAACTATGTTATGGAGTTTGGAGTATTGTAATGGTTTCAAAATCTTTGCGTGTACATGATTTGTTTGTCCCTTATAGCAAGAATAGAATATAAGGGACCAATAATGACAGACCTGTAAAGCCTGAAATGATTGCAAACAGGAACAACTGTGTCTCTGGTTGATTTAATCCAGCACTGTGTTTCAAGGTAAATCGGAACTGTTCCCTTTAGAGCACGATTTTCAAGGCCACATCTTTTCATTGAGATTCAAATCACGTCGTGACCGACACTTGAGAGTCAGCGTGTACTTTTCCCACTGCTCATGATCTGCCAGCCTTCCTGGCTTACGTGCCATAATAAAGCACAACAGAGAAAAATATATATACATATTTTTTCTTTTCATCTTTTTATATATATATATATATATAGAGAGAGAGAGAGAGAGAGAGAGAACCAAAAAATGTATACACACTTTTCGAATTGACAGCAATGTGTAGTATTATGTTTCCTCTAAAGATGTCGTTTACATATTGTGTGACCATCAGAAGAGAGGCATATATTTTTTATTTTGTGTATAAGTGTTTATAAGTGTATATACATTTTTTGGGCCACTCTGCCAAGTACTGAGTGCGTTCCCTTTTTCCATCAAAACAGACCCGTATGGACTGAAGGAACGTGTGCTATCCAGGCCATCAGTATCGGATCCTGTAAAACCTGTAGGTTGCAAGGTGGGGCATCCATGGATTGGACTTGTTTTTTTCTCACATCCCACAGATGATCTATTGGATTGGATCTTGGAGACCAAGTCGAAACCTCAAACTCATTATTTCTCAAACTGTTCTTGAACCTGTCTCCCCGCATGCATCAGCAAGCCATGGCCGCGCATTACCCTGTCACTGGTTCACCAGTTTCCCCTTCCTTGTACCACTTTTGGTAGGTCCTGACTACAACAGAATGTGAACTTCCCAAAAGAGCTGCAGTTATTTTCCAGTTTCTCTGCCCCAGACATCTAGACATCATAGCTTGGGCCTTGTAATTTTTACCATCCAGGTACTGTATAGTGTTATTCACTTCATCTCTTAGTGGTCATAATGTTGTGGCTCAAATATAAATTTGTTATATAAAGTACATCTTTTTTCTCTGAGGGAAACAGACAGAGCACCTGTTTCTTCCGGCAGGGTAATTAGGTAGTTTAGTGTAGGAGTTGCTAGCAGTTAAGTGCTGTTTGTGTGTGAGAAATATGATGAGGGAAGGAGAATGAGATTGTGGGTGACCGTTCAGTGATTTTAGAAAGAGAAAGGGTTAAATGTGGGCGATCGGCAGAGGTCACCTGCCGCAGGTTGTGCATCTTAAATCCTTTCTACCAGCCCACAGTACACCCCCGTGAAAACTATGGACAAAACACTTCTATTATATTACTGTGAAAATGCTTTGTGGCAGCTTGTGTAAAAGAGGAAACAGATATCAAACTGTACACTGATGCTTGTCATCCAAATGTGGATGGTATATCTTAACATTAAACTGCTTAAAATAGCAATATAACACTAATTGGTTGTCACACACATTGACAAGCATCTATTTAACAACTTTAGCTAAGCTAGTCTACTATTTACAACGCTTACATTTTAAAATTAATATCTTCTCTGCAGGTGTTAGGTTAACTATTACTGAATATTCTGTCATTTTAACCAGTACCCATATTAAAAGTAAAAGTACCCATATTAGTACCCATATAAAGTAAAATTATGTACAGTATATTAGGTTATAAATATTCAGCAGTAAAGCCAGTATTTACTGTTTGTTTATCAGCAAGCTAGTTAACATTAGGCTACATATTAGCCTTTAAAAGCCTAATCAACAACTATAGCCTCTGATTGTTTGCTATTGTTATTTAATATTAGGCTAACTATTAGATAAAGTTTTTGTATTGTACTGAATTTTGTATATTTATTAGGCAGTTATTCAGTTTGCTAGCAAGCTAATTAATTACTAGTAGACTACTACTACTAATTAATAGTAGATATTTTTGTAGTTGATATTTTTCTTTCTAAAAATTCTAAATATCATGTGTATCAGGGTTTGAGGAAATTATTTAAATAAGTGTGATAGCATATTCAGGATAGGATATTACCTTCTCTATACTCAGCCAGTCAGCATTAGCTGGTATGTTAGCATGATTAGCCATGGTAAGACACTGGTTTTGAAAGCTGGCACCAGCAAGGGCTTCTCCTGACTTGCGGGAAATCGGTGTCTTATATAAGACTCTGGATCTGCAGAGTGTGAACAGTTCTCTTGAACACCAAACACTGTTTGTGGTTTTTTCCCATGCTCCCTGGCACATGTACTTCATGTCTTTCCACCCTGGTTTGCCTGCTCTGGGCCTCTCAAAGTCCAGTGGTGAATAGTTTCGGTCAGGTGGCTGTGCTTTGTGCTGAGTTAGCATGAACATTTCTCCCTGTTGCTCTGTCAATGGCCCACTCTGTTCGGAAGAGATGTTTTAGTGGTAGTGAATGCAGTTTTTCTCACCCACAGTTGCCATGTGACTGATCGTCTTTGTGTGCGTGTCTAGTGTTAGGGTTCAGTGAGTTTAAGCTTGCAACTTTTGTGGGTGAGTGAGTCTTTGTTAATTATGAATGCACTGAATGTTCGCCCACTGACTGTATTTGGCTGACTACAAGAATAATCTGCGCAGTCTGTGTTTGAGTGAATAAGTAATGATGCAGGATATTTTGACAAAATACATTCCCAGCTGTATCCATTGTCCAGCTCAGATTATTGGTGAGTTGCAAAGAAATTCTTCATCATGCAAGAACTCATCACCCCTTTCAATAACAGGAGAAGATACATCTGAGTGCATAGTGTGTTTTGCATTCTGTCTTCATTGTTTATTGCTATATGAAAGAAACTGACTGCCGCCGTTAGCAGGGTGACCGTTATAGATCAACAGAGTTGCCAACTTTTCAGAAAAGCTTAGAGTGAAATTCTGAAAATAAGGAATTGCTTCTGCTCATACATGTACAGTACACAACACCCCCACTGCGTATGCTCGGACATTTTATCTAACACTAACTGTGCACCTTTCCCTGCTTTCCCAGAACTCAGGTTAAAAAAAAAAAAAGATGCATGTGACTGTATTTATTGCAGTTGGTACAGCTGACATCTGAAATAGGGCCTACTTTACCCACTGACCAAACCACATACATGCTCTCCAGCAGCTCCATGTGGGGCAGCAGGGGCATGGCACAGAACTCTTGGCCCTATGCATAAGGACCCCTTCCTTTCTTGATCCATATTTCTCAGCTTCCTCATTCCAGAATTTCTAGGGTCCTTCATTCATTGGCGTGCTTGGGTAGTCAGCTCTGTAATAAAAATAATGATGGTGATGAAGAACAGAGAAAGTCCAGCCAGAGAAGAATCATTATTGATAGAAAATAAGGGGAGAAGAAATGAAAAGGAAGAGAAAAAAGATGGAGAATATAAAGTGGGATTGTGCTACAGTGTATAATTGTCAATATCTTTCTCTGTTCCACTTCCCCGCATTCACATGATATTCTCGTAATCGCATTTGTTAGCCTTTGAGTGTTCTTATCAATGTAAAAAGTGCTACACGATTAAACTCGATGCAAATATTTTAATGTCAGTGTAAATAATCACGTCACATTATTCCCTCTTTGGATAATACTTTCGCTGTCCTCACTCACTCTTTAATGCTCCAGCTGGTGTGTAAATTTGCTGCAGTCTGTAAATGCATTTGAGTGTCAATTTATTCTATTTGATTATTGATCTGTTAAGCACTGTTATGGCTGTTCCAATTATTATCCCTTCTTTTGCGTTTGATTGCTGCCTCACGCAGCTGTAAATGTGTGTTCATTTCAATCAGATTACATATTATTTCCCTTCACTTGGAGAGAAGAAATTGAAAGTGTGGTGTGAGAGCGAGTGAAGATGTGTGATTGTGTGAGTCTCATGATCAATGCATGAGAGGTGACAGCTTTGTTAATTAAGTGTGGTTATACATTAATTCCAGCATTATTAACCTTTTTTGTATCCATTAAAACGTAAGGTATTTAAGTTTAAGTTTCTTTGTATCCATTAAAGCTTAACCAGGGTAACAATAATAAGTTAAATTAAATGTAGACCAGAGACTGCACATTTGTTTGCTTGGTAATCCGTGAACAGATTTATTTTTATTTCTTTTCAGAGCACCGTCTACACATACAGAGTCACTGCCTGTAAATATTTATTTCTTTTTGTTAACACAAGTCACTGCAATGCAGACAGCTTAACAGTCTGCTAGATGGACACAGATGTTATGTTGCAAGTGTTTATGTATCAGGGGCTATGTCATTATCTTGTATTTTTGTAATTCAGGCACATACTTTTAAAAAATGTATTCAGCCATATAAAAAACAAGTAGGCACATCAGTGCACCATTCCCAAAAGGTCAAATGATGTTTGTGTATAAAAGTAAACAAACACATATATGCCTGATTTGGAGGTTTCATGTTAGACACACATAAAAAAGCACTCATATTTTACATTTATCTAGATATCAATATTTAATGAACATACATATTAAAACATCCTAAACCAGTGCTCTGTGTTTGCTAAACCATGATTGGCTCTTATATTTTTGATATTTGCGCTGCATTTGCATACTAGAAGATGATTGGATGTTTTCTTAGTGATCCACTTTGTATTTGCATACTAGAACATGATTGTTTGCTGTATTAGTGACATGCTCTGTATTTGCATACTAGAACATGATTGGATATTGTATTAGTGACCCACTTTGTATTTGCAAATAGAACATGATTGGATGTTTCACAATTGACCTACTCTGCATTTGCATACTAGAACGTGATTGGCTCTTATATTTGTGATCCGCTCAGTATTTGCATCCTACAATGTGATTGGCTGTATTGAGTGAAAAATAGATTTGAGAAGGAGGAAGGGCTCTAACGTATGAATTTCTGCTTTGTCAGCATGGATCAGTCATACTTCTGCTGATTGGATTTAGAGTCAGTGAGAAGGAAATGTGAAAGTGATGTGGAGACAGAGAGAGAGAGAGAGAGAGAACGAGAGATGTTATATCAGAGTCTCGCACTCTGTCAGTTGTTTGCTACTGAGGTGTGAATGTGAGGATGCATGTCTGATCCAGACTGCACCAGTCTACAGCCGTGGCTTTCAAAAATCAAAGCAAATTTTTGAACTCTTTTTAAACTTTCAAACCCCATCTCTTTCTGCATTATTAATCTTCTCTCCTTCTTCTTCTTATTTATTTATTACTAAAACCTTATGCTTGTTCCATAGATGAAAACCTCCTCCTTTATATTATTATAGCAATGTGCGTCGTCTTAGCACTAGTACAATGTTCTACTTCTTTAATACCTGAATAATGAAAGCATCGTGCTTTAAATAATTCACAACAAATCAGAAGGTATTGTATAATGGCTGTTCAAGTAAAAGTCATAAAAGGGCAGTTAAATTAAAAATTCCTTACATCCGTACCTGGCTTTTTATATTTGCGTTATTAATTTCTGGTGGAGCTGCTTGTGATATTTCCTAACAAAGTTATTTCTTTTTGTCAAAATATCATCAAATTAGAAATTTAAACCGCCGTGACTCCGACCAGGATAAAGTCATTTCTAAAGATGAATGAACATTGTAAATGCCAGGTTATTTATTTAAGCAAAAACTGCCTGCGCTTGTGATTTTTAAAAATGTTATGTTGCACGCACATTTTCTCTATTCTATAAGCTTTATATTTTTTATCAGTGACAGCTAACTAATCATGTGAGACAGGATAAATGAAGGAAATAAAACTTCCCTTTCTGAGCTCTATATAGTAAACTTGGTACAGTACTGCTGTAGATTGTCTCTGACTTGATGAGCTAAATCATTTACAGAAATCCATGCAATTAGCCAGAACAGAGGATCTGCTATAGAAGCTGAGCTGGTTCATGTGCTGCAGGGTTTTTTATGTTTATTTACTTTGCTACAGTAATTTGCATGTACTCGGTTCATTTCACTGAAAGTCTTTGTTGGATCCCCTTTCATGCTACATTTTCTCAAATGTCGTAACACACACTGTGGCGCAATCGAACTTCACCTTTCTGGCTTCTTTTTCCCCTTTGCGGTTGTGGCTCATCTGCCTCACGCCTAATACAAGTTCTCCAATGCAAATGAGCGCGGAGTGCCAAAACCTCACCGTAACGAATAAGGAGCTCCCTACAGACGCTGCATGATATCTCACCTTGAAATGAAAAAGCGTCTGCAGCTATCCAACCGCAGACACAAAAAGGCATGTGCGAACGGTAACAACTGCTGAGTCACTGATATCATCATGGTGAGGTGCGTCGTCCTCATGAGAGATCTGTACGGTAAACTCCGTCTCAGCAAGATGATCGCGGTTATACCGTGACAAATGATGAGTGTTGTGTGGGATTTGTGTTGCGAAATAAGGGCATGTGCCAATGGCACTATTGTTTACTGTGCGAGTGTGGATGTGAGATGTGAGTGTAGGTGTGTGATGTCTGTGAAACGTTTTGTTACTGGCATCCAGGTTGTGCAACATTGTAGGTGCTCACAGAATCAAATCTCTGCATGTTTTGCTAGATGTTATCATTAGATGAGCCAGGAAGGTTTGCCCAATGTAGAATATAATGAAAATAATAAATAATGATATTAGATAATTTTCAAAAGCTGACAATTCATATATTTGAATTGTCGATATGTTTGTATATTTATCTATCTCTCTATCTATCTCTCTATCTATTTATCTATCTAACAGGAAATGAAAAAATAAATTCTGTTCAAGAGATTGGGGCTCAGGTGTTGGTGTTAGGTGGCAATAAAACATCTAATGAGTATCTCTCTCTCTCTCTCTCTCTCTCTCTCTCTCTCATGTCCCTCGTTTCTCCCCCCGTCCCTCATCTCCCAGGCTGTGCAGCCTCACACTGAAGAAGCTGATTGTTTTGAAAGAGCTGGACCGGGAACTCAACTCTGTGGTCATCGCTGTCAAGATTCAGGTATGACAAAGCGAGTGTGTGTTTCCATTATGTGTCTCTTTTTTTTTGCCTTGTGTGTGTATTCGCACAAGCCCTTCACACCCGGCACCGTGGAAACTGGGAGCGGTTGCCAGGGTGACAGCTTGTTCAGTGAGAATGGCGAAGCGAGAGGGGTGGGAGCTGAAATGATGCATGCTGGGATATGCTGAGAGGATTAGTTCAGAGGCACTAGGAGGCCCTCAACATTCTTCACAGGTCGCTTTGTGTATATGTGTGTGTATATGTGCTCCTTACAAAAACAGGCTTTTCTTCCGTATAAAGAAGAACACCAAAGTTGAACCCAATAATTAGGTTTAGTTGCAGCTCATGTGTTCGCGCCTCATCAGGAAGGAGGGCTGAAGTAAGAGAAATATCTACACTTCGTCTCTCAGCTTTTGATTTTATTCTGGCTCAGAGGTCAGATCAATGACAGCTTCATTAAGTGGGGAAATCTGTTTATACCCATCCACAAGATCAAATTAGTGAAGTTTAATCCAGTTACACTAAGGTGTTTACTTCCAGTCAATCTGTGTCTTCGGGAAGGGTTTGTATTATGATCAGTTATGGAGGAGGGGAACTGTGTGAAATGTCTTATATTAAAGGGTGTGATCCTGGATTTATTTATAGAGGTGGTCCAAGGGAGTCTGAGTTCCTCTTGTGCATTTACATTTAGCAGAAGCACTTATCTAGAGTTATGTACATTTATTATTAGAGATGGAGAAAAATTAAATTTTATATATATATATATATATATAGAGAGAGAGAGAGAGAGAGAGAGAGATAGATAGATGTCGTATAGATATCTATCGTGATTATTTTGTAAGGCAATTCATGTATCACAGTGATTCATGTATCACTGTCAACAAAATATAAAAAAATATAAAATATAAAAAATATAAATATAAAAAAATACATATGTTGCTATTTTACTAGATTCTTGCTGCTGGTGCCCTAACTATTCACGCAGCACAGCATCCTGTGTAGTAGAAGGGAATAAAAAAAAAAATTATACTATTGAATTGGGATATTTACAAAATCGTGAAACATATAGAACCGCAATATATCGTTGTTATATATGTATCGTGATAAACAATGTACTGGTTGATCTCTCTTGATTCTCATCCCTACTTATTACAGTATGTATAAATAATTTATCCTACATAAGGACTTAGCAGCTTTGGTAGTAATGGGGTTGAACCAGTGACATTCGGATCAAAAGTCCAATTTCTTAACCACTGAGCCACCCGTGGCCCTGTCACCCTTTTGTTTTAAGTTCTCTTAAATTAAAATTAATTTCATTCTCTACTTGCACTTCTTCTGTTCTTTCTCAGTCATCAAACCAAGCATTTATTTATTTATTTATTTATTTATTTATTTTTAATGATCTAGCATGTAGCAGATCCTGCGTTTCGTTATCTAGGCGGGTAAATGTAAATTATGTAAATGTAAATTACTTAGCTGAAGATTATATGGGTTTGCATATAGCTATAGGAGTCAGAAATCAAAAAGATCGAAAAAGAATGTTTATGTTTATATAACTATGATATTTATATAAACAATGTCTATAGATCAAAAACACTTTGAAACAAAGACCAGCCATGTTCATTAACACAGCAATACAAATCTCATATTCACCATTACCCCTGTTCATTCATTCATTCAGCTTCAGTAACAGCTTTATCCTGGTCAGTCACAGAGGTTCATTGTAATGACTAATGTTTATATTTTGGCAAATGTAACAGAAAGTAAAAATGAAAAATAATTGACTCACTCAGTTCTACACAAGGCATTTTAATTAGAGCACGGCTTCACCCAAAGCCACTCCCACTTTCACAGGTGGGTGATAAAGACTCTAGAACATTCTTATTTCTCACTGCTCAGCAGCAGTGTACCAGATTCATTGATTACTAAAACATTCCCTCCAAATTTTGACTGAAATTGAAAACAATTTTAATATCCTAGAAATTTCAGTATAAATTCCTATTTGTGATCATGTTATTTATTATCTTTATATAAGTAAATATATTTATTTTTTAACATACATTGTTAATACCATGAATTACAGTGAATCTCCTTTTAACAAAGAAAAAAAGGTTTAGCTACTGTATGATATGAAAATATGACAGTATGTATTTCAGCACATTTCTGTCTCACCTTATTGAAGTGTGACACTGAAAATAAACACCACACCAGAGTTTAAATCTTCAAATGTTTTTAAAAATGGATTCCGCTTTGTGTCCTTAAAGAAGTGTAACCTGTTTTAATATTTAATGGCCAGACCACACCTAGACATGATACAGCTTTTTAATAGCAGTCATATTTCTTATCACAATAAACTGTTCTTGTGGTGGATTGATGTTACACCCAGATGAGAGAGATGGAACTGGACTCTGTGGGTAATAAGGACTGAGGATACTATTGTGTTGTAGTTTGAACATTACTTGAACAGATTATTGACACATTTTGCCTTTGTTGAAATTTTGAGATAACGTCAAAAGTGAAATAACGCAAAGTCGTTTTATTCAGTTCCATCTCGTTTTGTTCCACTGTGTTGCCACAGTTCTGATTGATTACACGTGTGATTTATTTTCTAGAGCAAATGCTCTGACAGTGGTTCTGTCTGCAGCATTTATATTTACATTGACTTCATTTTTAAAGTAATGACTTACACAGGAACTTGTGTGGTGGATGTTCTACCAGTTTAAAGGTCATATGCTTTATTTACTACGACGGCATGGTGCTAGTGGTTAGCACTGTGGCCTCGCACCTCCGCCGTCAAGGGATCAAGTTCTTCCTCTGTGTGTGAAATTTGCAATCATTAATGAATGCTTTACTATTTCTCTCCAAAGTGTGTGTGTGTGTGTGTGTGTGTGTGTTAATGCAATGTTCATATATTAAGCTCCAATTATTTCACTCCTCCTCCAAATGTGTCTACTGAATGAGCTACTGCTGATCCACACCGGTCCAGACAAGAGCAGGGCTGAGCAGCAAGCAGGGGGAGGGTTGGGATGTAATATACTGTATATATATATATATATATATATATATATATATATATATACACAGGTATATATATATGACAAAAAAGTTAATTTTGCACAAGAGGTCATTTTTAATTGTTTTATGATTATAAATTACATATGTACTGTAGCAATTTGGGAAAGAGTTTCCAGTATCAGCGCTTTGTCACTTTCTCACTAAGAGGCCAAGCTTTGCTGTATTTTTGAGACGACAAATAAGGTCTGAAACCTTTCATGGGAATTTGATCAAACCTTTACAGGAAGCAAAGATGTGCACTAATGTTAAAAAAATGCAGCACGTTCAGTGGACAGGTGATGCATGTCTTCCTTGGAAGACACACATCTATTTTTTTATATATTATATCCTGTTTTTCTTTTCTTTTTTTATTAAAGAGAAAGCGAGGTTTGTGATGGAACTACAATGATTGATGTTATGACGTGCATTCATTAACTTGTTTTATGGATTTTCCATGCAGCATTAACAAAGAAAAATCTAAATGAGTGAAATAAAATGACATTCTTTAATTAATAAATTAATCGTTGGCAAACTGCTGTTCTATAGGAGGAATGTGATGCTCTAGAAACGTAATAAACTTTGGGGTGGAGATGAGAAACTTTCATGTTCATGAAACTTTCACTTTCAAGAAAGGTTCATGTTCTGTTTTATCACACCAACCTGTGGTGGATTATTTTACTGTGGAACTCGAAGTCACTGCTTGGCCTCGGTCCCATTCCGGCGGTCTGTTTTCTGGGTCGATGTCTTTGATTTTTATTTATTCATTATTAATTAAAATTCATTAAAATCATAAATGGCAGAGATGTTTTGCACATAATAATGTTTTTTTTTTATCAGAGGGATAAAGAAGAAAACATTTTTTTGACCCAGACTTGCAGATTCAGTGGCCTGTTCAATATATCTGACCCATGCTCTATCTGTTATGTGCTTTTAATGGTCAAATCTTACGTATTTGAATCCTCTGTACCTTCAGTATAGTAGAAGGATGTCTGATCTGTTCTTATATTGTAAATAAGTCCTAAGGTTGCGAATAAAAATGGTCACTTTTGGTCACATCTGGTCACGTCACTGCATAATATCTATAGCGATATGCCCCGGCCCGTTTACTTTTCACCTCAGCATACCTCTGTATATATACATAGTGATTGAAGGGCAGGAAGGACAGACGGTTATTTATGGCAACATCTTGATTTTCTTTCAAATATTAAAATTAGGACGAACATCTGTAATCAATAATCATTATTTGCCTTCTCTATGTGCCTGCATTTGTCAAGCAGCAGAAAACTTCTGCATAACAGGATTCTGTAGCCTCTCACCCGGTTCAGGGAAGGTCATGCAAGAGATGGAAGTGGAGCTTTCCAAGCACTCAATCTACAACAGAGAAGGAAGTCAGAGATTACTGGCAGTAAAGCCTTTGAGAGGGACTTGTATATCAGACTGACTAAGAATAGCCAGTGTTGTTTTTTTTCCCCCCTCTGATTCCCCTCTGTGTGGACCAAATCAGTTTTTGCTGTCTTTGGAGAAACAATAGACTAGAGAGCTACAGATGAAATGAGTTGATAAATGTGAAAAAGAACCTGAGATTTCTCATTTGTCTTTCTGCTGCCAAAGGGCCCGATGATGCAGACAAACCCTCATCTGCTTTATCTCCACTCGTGCTCATACAGTACGAGCTGGTAAGCACTTTTCCTAAAGGCTAGCCTGTTCAGAGCTTTTCATCACGTCCGTTAGGGATACGTGTGTATATGCACGTACATGTGTGTGTTTGTGTGTGCATATTTTTCGTTTCAAGCCTCGCAGGGTAATTTCTCAATCTTCCTCTCCTCTTTCCTTCACTTCTTTTCTCATCTCGTCTTTTCAAGCTGGACTGGACTGACAATGAAAAACAAGATCCTTAAGTGCTTTACTGCTTCACATACACTGGATCGATTCATTGTGTGGTTTTTCAAACACCGTCTCGGAAGGAAATGAAAACAAGATGGGAGCTTGTTATGAAGACTGAAGCTGTTTTTATCAGCAATAATGCTTTCCTGCCTTTGTTTTATTAACTTTAGACCGAACACATTTTGCTGACTCACACAAAGTCCAGATCTTTATAAAAGTAGCTGCAAATATACAGTATATATATATATATATATATATATATATATACACACACACAGTACTGTGCAAAAGTCTTAGGCGCCATATTATCTGTAGTACAAATTTTGTTATATAAGTTTATTATGTCTGCATTATTATGTACAAGACCACTCCCTACAAAGATACACTGAAATTAATGAATAAATAACATTACAGAAGAATATTTGCATGTCTGAAAAGAAAGCGACATATTTCATGACAGACCAGTTTTCAGATGGGAAAAAAAAATCAACAATGTAGACTTCTGTATGAAAACAAAAGTGGAGCGAGTGTGATGAAGTTACCAAAAGAACTCGTATTCTCCAGCATGCTCAGTAAAACCTAACAGCTGTTTTACTTGGAATACTGCACACATCTGTATCGAACACGACCACTTATGTTCAAGCAAAGAGTTTCCACACCAAATATTGACTGTTTATTGTTTATGTTATTACTTAGTGCTTTTTATAGAAGTTTCTTTAAATGTTGAGATGTTTTCAAAAGCATCATTGCATATGGCTTTTGTTTGGATGTTCCCAAGACTTTTGCACAGTACTGTAAATAAAACAGCTGTTAGGTTTTACTGAGCATGTTGGAGAATAGGAGTTCTTTTGGTAACTTCATCACACTCGCTCCACTTTATTTTCATACAGAAGTCTACATTATTGATTTTTTTTTCCCATCTGAAAACTGGTCTGTCATGTAATATGTCGCTTTCTTTACAGAAGAATATTTGCATGCCTGTAATGTTATTTATTCACTAATATCTTTGTAGGGAATGGGCTTGTGCATAATAATGCTTATATATATACACATGACTTATTTTCTTATAATAATTTGTTATATAAACTTATATAATTTTTTTACTACAGATAATACGGCGCCTGAGACCTTTTATATATATATATATATATATATATATATATATATATATATATATATATAGTTTAGTGCGGTTTATTTTCCATCAGATGTCACATGACACCATGACATTGTACTGTATATGACCTGATGTGGAGATTATTATAGTACTCAAATAGTCAAACCCTCTGACATCATGAATTTCTCTGGTTCTGGGATATTATTAAACAAGTAAAACTATGGCTGCAGTTATATTCAGAAACTGTACTATTGTATATAAACGATCCTGAGACTGCTTTGGTGACTTTGCACAGATGTTTCACACATGTTTGTTAGAAGTGAAGTGACTAGTACCTCAAATATTTTTACAGTACCTTGGCATATAACCATTGAGAATGCAAGAAGAAATACCCATAAAGGATTCATTTTGGTCATCCATTCCTCCTCATTGATGTCCATTGGAGTGTATATTTAATCCTTGGTGAAAAAGTATGGCTACATCTACAAATATAGCACAGTGATTTTTTTCTGCATATCTTAGCTTTTTAGGAAGCTGAGGTCAGAGATACGTTGAGAGGTTAAAAGTGTTTGTGCTGCTTAGATTTGAACTTAAGCTAAAATCTTAACCAGTGAACTACTGCCCATGTCCACCACTACTGGTTTCTCATTTCCAGTAATGAACCGTTTTAACAGCAGTAGACATAAAACGAATGGTAGCGACCTCTAATAGTGATGTTAGTTCTTGTTAAACTATCAGTGAATTAAGGAAACCTAAGAAGAAACATGTTATCTGCATGCTCTGAACTTCACAACAACATGCTTATGATGTATATGATCTGGTTTGGAATATCAAGAGCTCCAATTACAACTTCCAAAACCCAAAGTGTTTATGATGGGGGTTATATCACTCATTCCCTCATTGCCTATACTGCTTTATTCTGTATACAGGGTTGCCGGGGGCATGATGGCGGGGAGGCGGGGTACACCCTGAACAAGATGCCAATCAATTGCAGGTCACACGCACATACACACGCTCACTTACACACTACGGGCAATTTGGGAACGGCAATTAGCTTAATCTACATGTCTTTAGACTGTGGGAGGAAACCGGAGCACCCGAAGGAAACATGGGGAGTACATGAAAACTCCATGCACACAGACTCGAGGTGGGAATCGGACCTGGAACCTAGAGTTGCAAGCCCGACAGTGCTAACCACTAAGCCACCGTGTGATGGGGGTTATGAATAATAAAATCCACTTTCAAGTAATGTTCTTATAGCATGAAAAGGCCTCAAACAGATAGGGAATGTGGATAACATAGTAAAAGAGAAGGTGTCATGGGAGGAACCTGTGTGGAATGCACCAGTAAAAGATCGCAGATACAAGGAAATCCCATCGGTGGTTGGCCCAGACAAGGCAAAGGGTTGGTGCAAAGGTAGAACAAGCAGACAACACCAGATCAATCATAACAAAAAACTATATACAAGGTAAAAAATAAAAGCCCCTGAGACAATCCAGCACTCCTGCCAGGTTGCAAAAATGCAGCCGGGGAAAGCATGAGGGAAAAACAACAAAGTGGCAGTGATGGTATAGCGTTCCTTCCTCAAGGAATATTGCCTAATAATGATACGTCCACATGGGAATGGCTACAGAAAGAGAAGAAAACAACTGAGCTCCTGCGGGACCTCCAGAACCAGACAGACAAACAACACAGACACAGTAATTAGGGATAAGGAACAAAAAAAAAAAAATGAAGATTTAACAATCACATTTGATGCAAACATCCAAAGGAAGAAATGCTATAAACTGGAGAAATTCCAAGTTTGAAATAGGAACTTATAAGAATATGGAATGTCAAAACAAAAGGAACATGAATCTCAGTTCCGAAGTGGACGACCCAAGGAGTAAGAAATGTTCTTCACCGCATCCTGACTCCACTGAACTCTGGGGCCTCTGGTGATATACTTTACACTGGCATCATTCCAACACTCATAACCATGTCAAATATTTGTTCAGGTTAAAGCTTTTCAGTCTGCTGTACATTCGCTGTATGTGTGAACGTGATGCGGTGGCGCTGTGCATTTAGCCAGAGGACTTGTGCACTGCTACCGTGTCCTTTTGTATCTTTCGCTTGGCAGGGCTCGTCAACAGCTGGTGGCTTAGACAGATGCCAAAGCAGCTGGTGGTCTGGCCACTGGAGACACGGAAAGCTCAGCGGCACAGATCACGCACTCTTCACAACCACTTCATCAGCTGGGAAACCTTTGCTTATTTACTTATTTTATTTGCAGCCTGTGGAAGATCAATTTACGTTAATTACTCCAACAGTGGCTCAGGGAAAATGATTATTGGACAGGTTTAGAAAAAAAGCTGTGTGTTTTTAATCGCCTTCAAACTTGTCAATTCATTTTGGGAATTATCTGATTACGCCAGGTACTATAGTCGTCTTTTGTTGTGATATTTTTAATAAAAACCTAATCAGTTTTCATTTATCAGGCATGTCAGTGTATTATGAATTGTTGAGCAGATGAGTGTTTTTGCTCAATGTACCAACACTGTCTCTTTGGCAGTTCTGTGAATTGAACTTTTGGTTTCTTCTACAGAAATCTTACATCTTCTACATTTGTGTCCTCAGGGGTCCAAACGTATCTTGAGGTCCAATGAGTACATGCTCCCCCCCAGTGGCCTAATGGAAACGGACCTGGAGCTCACATTTTCTTTACAGGTAGTAGATTTAGTAATTTTTTTCATTTGAATTAACCCTCAGTTTTATAGTAATTCTGCAGAACCAAATAAATGATACTGGAAGAAATATACCAAACTATACTTTTCTTCGATTGCTGATATGGAAGGTCCAGATATGAACGTTTATTTATTTATTTATTTATTTATTTAGCCAGTGACATGGTATATACAATATCAAATAATAATTTAAAATAAATGTTTACTGTTGCTGCTGTACGTTGTTATGCTGTATATTTGTGCCAATGAGGGGTGGTTATAAAATAAATTTTATCATATAGAAAAACTGAAAATATTTGCCCAAATTATGTGTCCGGAAACAAGTGTCATGAACATTTCTTCTTGTTTAAAAACCCACGGTATAGTTCCGCACAATGCCACAAGGCGAGGCGAAAGCCAAGGCAAAGAGACCAGGTCACTTTAGGTGGAGGATATGTAGAGAAGGACTTAAAAAAAAAATGCACACAAAGTGCACACAAAGTGTGTTTTTTTGTTTGCTTAACTACTCACTCACACACTTTGGGCTTGTCAGTGTTGCCAGATCACACTGCAAAAATCCCCCATGGGCAGTGCTGAAACTCCTCCTACTCTGATAAAAACTAGGGCACTGTACTAGAACTCTTACTGTAGCCCAAATATGTATGACCATACTTAGGTTCACAAAAAAATTCCCTGTTTTTTTAAATTATTTAGATGATAAAAAATGATTTACTGTTGTTCAAAAGAAGCAAGGATCAGTACATTTTATAATATATTATATTATATTATATTATATTATATTATATTATATTATATTATATTATATTATATTATTAATTCTTTTTAAACATTGGACTGTTTTTAATTTAAGAAGATTTGCAGACGAACCTTGCTTAAAGAGCAAAATTGTATTTGTCTCTATTTTTTGTTTGATGAATCAAAAACAATCTACTTAGTGGCCAAAAGCCATGATACCACCAGGACCATTGGGTTTGTGATTTAATGTCCTTCTACTTTTCTAGCATATTTCTGATTATCACAGACTTTATTTAGACAATAAGTGAACCTATCCTTTCAAATTCCACATAAAATGTTTTTTGAACATTATTCTTAAAAATATACTGTATATAAAATAAACGTTTCAGATCTAACATCTAGATTTTTTAATTAGCTGCAGGCATTTCTTTTTATAGAAAAAAAAAATCCCAGAATAAGAGTGACATGAAATAGTGTTTTACCAAAACAGTTTTTATATAGCATTATGAGATTTTTTCAACAATGGTTCAATACAATAAAATGTCATTCTGGTGAATTATGAATTATGTTTTCCCAAAAGGTGCTTGGTTTTAGTGAACTCTCAGGTCCCCTGTGTTTTTATTTATGTGAGATGTTGAGCAGCAGTGCAATGTATAAAATCACACTTAGACGGGGAAAAGCTTCGGTTTCATGATCTTTAGGTTCATATCAAATGTCAGAATGGGAAAAATATATGATCGCAGTATCCATCAGTGCCAGATGGACTAGTTTATTTCAAAAACCGCAGATTTGAAATCGTCATGTATGTACAATTCCACAAAATTATGCAAAAAATGAACAAACAACAACAAGAATCCAGTGAGCATCAGTTGTGTGGGCAGAAACATCTAATTGTGTGATGATGAGTGAGGCCAGAAGTTAACGCCATTTAGCTCCAATAAGCACGTTATTTGAGCACCAATCATCTCAGTGAACAGAAGAACATCTCAGAATGCGCAAAACACCGAACCTTCTACATCAGGTTCCGCTCCTGCCACGGCTTCAGTGGGAACACACGCACTGTGGCACAGAAGCGCTTTTCCTGTACCTGCATGATTTTATGCTTTGCACTGCAGCCACCTGATTGGCTCATGGATAATTGGATAATCGCTTGAGAGTGGATTTGTACAGGTGTCCGTAATAAATTGAGTGTATATCTGATTTACCGGAGTTAACTGGAAGCTGATATTAAAATGAGAAACCCTGAAGAGCGAAAATTACATTTAGCTTTACCTGTCTGTCTGAAGATGTGTGTGAGTGTGTGAGCGAGTGAGGAATCTTCTGGGAACAGAAACACTACAGCGCTTCAAACCAGAGTGATGTAATATTCTGTAATAGTACCGGTCTCTCATAAGATTCTCTTTTTCACTCTGACTCAATTTCGTTTTTCTGATCTCAATCTCACTGCAGTATCCTCACTTCCTGAAGAGAGATGCTAACCGCTTGCAGATCATGCTCCAGAGAAGAAAGCGCTATAAGAACCGGACTATCCTGGGCTACAAGACACTCGCGGTGGGCGTTATCAATATGGCAGAGGTGGGAACCAGACAGGCATTTATATTTGCATTTGCATTGTTGCCATGACTTTATGTGCTTTAAGGAAAGAGTTTTCTATATATACGAGAAGATGATCTATTATACAAGAAGATTGGACAATAATTGAATGGATGGCAAGTAGCATTGTTCATTAGCAGTAGCCTAGCATTACTACCCTTCTTAATTCAAGTAGTTTATGCACTTGTACATGGGTATACTGCAAGAATATGGAGTACAATAATGTTAAAGGACGTGGGAAAACATTTATTACAAAATAGCAAAATTATAAGCTTGTTATCAAAGTGATATTGTTATTGCTTTTCTTAATGCGCAAGAGTGAGCAAACACCTTTGCTCAGCATGTTATCTAGTTAGTTAGATCACTTCTAATCTTACTTTAATAAGTGCACCCGTTTGAGACGGCTAAAACATGAGGCAAAAGAATCCGCAACAGGGACCAAGCGGGTGGGATCCCTCCTAACCGCCAATCACTTTGATGCACTAACCAATCTGCGTGTTCCTCCTGGTTGAACTGGTGGAATTATTATTTTTTTCTCACATGGTGTAGCTTTTGGTGTAGTCACACTATAGCGTCAACACTTATGTTTAGATTAGACAATCAGTGCACTTTTGTGTCATCATTAGCTGAAAAGTCCCTATTTAAGATGTAGTAAGAAAAAGTACAAGTTTTTCATTAAAAAAAAACATATTGAGTAGAAGTAAATAGAATCACATATGAAAAAATACTCAAGTAAAGAGTATTTTTCACAAAAAATACTTCAGTACATAAATAGAGTACTTGTACTTGGCCACTGCTGAGCACATCTAAATCTATATATATGTTCACTGATGGAATTTAATATCTAGTACTGATTTTTAAATTTATTTTAGATGTCAGTCCAGATAGATCATCAATTGATGAATCTTTCACCTCCTGGAGCAAACCTGAAATAGTGTTTATTTAAACTCCAGCTTTGCGATATGGCATTCTTCAAGCTTTGTGTAAACCAGAGTGATGTACATTGGGAAAAATTCCGCTTTTGTTTCAAAAATACGGTGCAATCTAGCCATGTCTACCCACACACACATTTTTTCCCCCTGATTTTCTCCCTAATTTAGTATTCAATTCCTCCCCATCACTAGGGGGCTCCCACATTAAGGCTACTACAGTGGAACCTCGGATTGCGAGTAACATGGTTTACGAGTGTTCCGCAAATCGAGTAAAGATTTTTAATAATTTTTTATTTGGAAACCGAGCAAGTATTAGTTTACGAGCGCCGAGTATCATGCTTCACACATGCGACTCTTATTTTGACACCGAGCGTCACTCTCTCACCTTCCCCCACTCCCCCCTCCCCCCTCCCTCCCTCCCCCCACGGCTTCGCAAACACACAGAAACTCTGCTCGTGCGCGCGCAATTTGACACTGAAACACACACGCACAGACTCCCTCCCTCCCCCCACGGCTTCACAAACACACAGAAACTCTGCTTTGTCGCGATTCTTTTCAAAAGGTAAGGTGCTGGTTCATTTGTTTTTTTTTGTTTTTTTTACTTTACAACAGTGATTCCCTTAGTATGCGCTCACGCCTGGTCAGAGAGATTTATTTTTTTTTCCTGTTAAAACGGTGTTTCCGTGTTTGTGTGTCCCCGTTTGTTGTGAAACTTAAAAAGCAAGGTGGGGAGAGGGAGGAGGAGTGTTACTGTGTAAAACGAGGAAGGGGCTAATTCCACACACACACACACACACACACACACACACGGCGCCTGCACCCACCAACAGAAACACTTATCTGTCAGGATTTATTTTTACTTTTTTTTAAAGGTAAAGTGCAGATTAATTAGGGCCCAAGCACTGAGTGCGCAGGGCCCTCTTGTTTTCGTTAGGATTATTATTTTTTTTTTTTTTTTTTTTCTTTTTTTTATTATTTTTCTTTCAATCATCCGGGCACTTTCGGGCCTCTTAACATACTCAAAAACTCCCCAAAATTTGCACACAGATTGGAATCTGCGGCCAACAGGTCCTCAGTGGGGCTCGGCCCGGGGCGTCGGACACGCCCCGCGCAGCGCCCCCTACAGTGTCTTGCCTTATAGCTCAGACACACTTGCACGTATACTTATAAAACTCGGTGAACATTTAGATCTCATCAAACTGAACAAGTTTCGCGCTGCATGTCATCAGGTCTAATCAACAGGAAGTGAGTTATTTTGAGTTGTTTGCAAAACGCACCCAATGGAATGTGATAAACTCCTCCTAGGAAATTTTTACAATTCGCACCAAACCAGCTAAATATGATCTAAACAAGTTGCCGATGCAAAATTGCAGAGATCTTTTTGATACCTCGAACGGTTCGGCCGTGGTGACGCTTTAAAATTATGGCGAATAAAATGAAACAGGAAGTGGCTAATAACTTCTGTGTACATTAAGTTATGCACATGAAACTTTACAGGTATGTTAAGAGCAGGAAGCTGATCACATCATATGACAATCATGAGTCTATGTCATAGCGCCACCAAGTGGCAGCAGGAAGTGTGTCACTTTTGGAAATCAGTAATATTTTGTCCTTTACTTTCACCTGATTTGGTTCAAAATCAGTCAGAATAATGAAAAGACATGGGTCATTTGAAATCATGAAGGATTTTTTTCTAATTTGAATCGTGTTGCTATGGTGACGATTTAACTCAAGAAAAAATCGAAGAAAATGATTCTTCTCATATCTTACGAGTGGAAAGACCTACGGTTCCAAAATTGTATGGGTGTAGACTCTCACTGATTGTGAGGAAGCCCTGAGAGCCCGGAGCCCGGGCGTGCCACAGGGCCTGTACAGCGCCCCCTGGAACTTTGTAAAGTTTAAGCTGCATAACTCATATCCACTTTCACATATATGAATGAGACCCAGTATAAATTTAGATCTCATTGAGGTGAACAACTTGCATACCCCATGTCATGGAATCCGCTGAACAGGAAGTCAGTTATTTGGCGTTGTTTGAAAAACGCACCCATTGGAATGTGATATACTACTCTTACAGGATTCATATGTTTTTGACCAAACAGGGTCTAGTATAATCTCAAGACATTGAGGATCTAATATTGTGAAGGGCTGGTTGATATCTTAAACGGGTCGGCCGTGGCGAGCCCTTAAACCTACGCCGAATAACAGGAAACAGGAAGTGGCTAATAACTTCTGTATAAATTGAGTGACGTTCATCAAACCTCAGCAGTAGGTTAAGAGAAGAAACCTGCTCACAGTGACATGGGTCCCGTGAGTCTCAGTCATAGCGCCACCAACTGGCAGCAGAAAGTGTCTACTTTTAGAAATTAAATTCTTTTGTGACTAATTTTCAGCAAATTGGCTTCAAAATCAGGCACAATAATTGGAAGACACGGCTGATGTCACACTGTAAAGGACTTTTTGATACGTTGAATAGTGTTGATATGGCAACATATAATTTTGAGCAAATATAAGATACTTATATCCACCAAGTGGAAAGTCCTAATGTGCCCAAACATTTTAGGTAGAAGGAACAACTGCTTCTGAGTAGATTTCTTGAGTTTCATGTTTTTGTGATGCTCATACAGCTCCCAACAATTTTTACAGTATATTTATCAGCCTTGGTCTGAACTGTGTCCACTGACTCCTGCAGTAATAAAATATGTCCAGTAGATGGCAGTAGTAGGCAGTTATTCTGCAGTCAGGTCTTTCCCCTTTTCCTTTACTATGGCTTCATGTTTACTATTTCAACATATGCAGAAATTATCAAAAATAAACAATACAAACATTTAAATTGCCCACTGTACAACATACACACACACATTATATGTGACATCACATTCAGGAACATCCTTAAACTTACACCGATAAATTATTTATCACACACATCACTAATGTTCACACACAGACTCACACACCATACACACAAACATCTACAAACAAACACACACACACACACACCATATACACAAACTCACACAAGCACATTTACTCGTCACACACAGACTGACACATCTACATGTCACACACCTCTCTCCCTCACTCTCTCTCTCTCTCTCACACACACACACACACACACACACACACACACACACACACACACACACACACACACACACACACACACAGGACAAGCCAAAGACTGATCCAGCATCAGCATCAAATAAAACCCATTGCGTGTCATACTCAAACTTGACCTCACATCACATCACTGTCACACACCTCTCTCCCTCACTCTCACACACACATCACACATTTTGATATCTCAAACGTATCAGCCGTGATAATGTCTTAAACTTACACCCAACAATTATTAATAACACACACATCACTAATATTAACACACAGATGCAGACACCATACACACAAACATGCACAAACACAAGCACACATCACTAATGTTAACACACTAAATAAACACACACACAAACACAAAGATATCTCACACACATGCATGCACACACACAAACAAGTACACTCATACATCACACACATGCACACACATTATAACATCACAAATTGTAACACTCACACACTCACATCTCTGTCTCACACACCCTCACGCAGAAACACACACACCCATTAACAAGTCACATATCTTAAACATACTAACACACACTACTGTTAACACAGACTTACACACCACACACACACACTCATTATATTCAGTGACACAGACAGTGACATCACATTCAGGAACATCCTTAAACTTACACCGATAAATTATTCATAACACACATCACCAATATTAACACACAGACTCACACACCATACACACACACACACACACACACACACACACACACACACACACACCATATACACAAACTCACACAAGCACATTTACTCGTCACACACAGACTGACACATCTACATGTCACACACCTCTCTCCCTGACTCTCTCTCACACACACACACACACACACACATCACATCACATCACTGTCACACACCTCTCTCCCTCACTCTCACACACACATCACACATTTTGATATCTCAAACGGGTCAGCCGTGATAATGTCTTAAACTTACACCCAACAATTATTAATCACACACAAATCACTAATATTTGAACACACCATACACACAAACATGCACAAACACAAGCACACATCACTAATGTTAACACACTAAATAAACACACACACACAGAAACACACACACACACACACAAAAAAACACCTCTCACACACACGCACACACATGCATGCACACACAAACAAATACACTCGTACATCACACAAATGAGCACCTACATAAACACACATTATAACATCACAAATTATAACACTCACACACTCACATCTCTGTCTCACACACCCTCACGCAGAAACACACACATCCACTAACAAGTCACATGTCTTAGACATACTAACACACACATCACTAATGTTAACACACAGACTCACACACCACACACACACAAACACGCAAAAACACATTTACTCATCAGAGACAGACTGACACATTAACTAGTCACACACACACACACACACACACACACACACACACACACACACACACACACACATATTTAGGGCCCAAACTGATATTAGCCCAGTATGATGTGTGACGTTCGGTGTGCAAGTTCTGCGGTGCAACCGGGTGCCAATGACTTTTTCGAGGTTTTGACACACTCGAATAACACGCAGGTTGTGCGGTGCGCCCGGGGTGGGGACCGCGCCCGTTGCTTGGGCCCGTCATCGTTGCTTGCAACTTTAATTTTTTTTTTTTTTTTTTTTTTCTTTTTTTTATTATTTTTCTTTCAATCATCCGGGCACTTTCGGGCCTCTTAACATACTCAAAAACTCCCCAAAATTTGCACACAGATTGGAATCTGCGGCCAACAGGTCCTCAGTGGGGCTCGGCCCGGGGCGTCGCACACGCCCCGCGCAGCGCCCCCTACAGTGTCTTGCCTTATAGCTCAGACACACTTGCACGTATACTTATAAAACTCGGTGAACATTTAGATCTCATCAAACTGAACAAGTTTCGCGCTGCATGTCATCAGGTCTAATCAACAGGAAGTGAGTTATTTTGAGTTGTTTGCAAAACGCACCCAATGGAATGTGATAAACTCCTCCTAGGAAATTTTTACAATTCGCACCAAACCAGCTAAATATGATCTAAACAAGTTGCCGATGCAAAATTGCAGAGATCTTTTTGATACCTCGAACGGTTCGGCCGTGGCGACGCTTTAAAATTATGGCGAATAAAATGAAACAGGAAGTGGCTAATAACTTCTGTGTACATTAAGTTATGCACATGAAACTTTACAGGTATGTTAAGAGTAGGAAGCTGATCACATGATATGACAATCATGAGTCTATGTCATAGCGCCACCAAGTGGCAGCAGGAAGTGTGTCACTTTTGGAAATCAGTAATATTTTGTCCTTTACTTTCACCTGATTTGGTTCAAAATCAGTCAGAATAATGAAAAGACATGGGTCATTTGAAATCATGAAGGATTTTTTTCTAATTTGAATCGTGTTGCTATGGTGACGATTTAACTCAAGAAAAAATCGAAGAAAATGATTCTTCTCATATCTTACGAGTGGAAAGACCTACGGGTCCCAAATTGTATGGGTGTAGACTCTCACTGATTGTGAGGAAGCCCTGAGAGCCTGGAGCCCGGGCGTGCCACAGGGCCTGTACAGCGCCCCCTGGAACTTTGTAAAGTTTAAGCTGTATAACTCATATCCACTTTCACATATATGAATGAGACCCAGTATAAATTTAGATCTCATTGAGGTGAACAACTTGCATACCCCATGTCATGGAATCCGCTGAACAGGAAGTCGGTTATTTGGCGTTGTTTGAAAAACGCACCCATTGGAATGTGATATACTACTCTTACAGGATTCATATGTTTTTGACCAAACAGGGTCTAATATAATCTCAAGACATTGAGGATCTAATATTGTGAAGGGCTGGTTGATATCTTAAACGGGTCGGCCGTGGCGAGCCCTTAAACCTACGCCGAATAACAGGAAACAGGAAGTGGCTAATAACTTCTGTATAAATTGAGTGACGTTCATCAAACCTCAGCAGTAGGTTAAGAGAAGAAACCTGCTCACAGTGACATGGGTCCCGTGAGTCTCAGTCATAGCGCCACCAACTGGCAGCAGAAAGTGTCTACTTTTAGAAATTAAATTCTTTTGTGACTAATTTTCAGCAAATTGGCTTCAAAATCAGGCACAATAATTGGAAGACACGGCTGATGTCACACTGTAAAGGACTTTTTGATACGTTGAATAGTGTTGATATGGCAACATATAATTTTGAGCAAATATAAGATACTTATATCCACCAAGTGGAAAGTCCTAATGTGCCCAAACATTTTAGGTAGAAGGAACAACTGCTTCTGAGTAGATTTCATGAGTTTCATGTTTTTGTGATGCTCATACAGCTCCCAACAATTTTTACAGTATATTTATCAGCCTTGGTCTGAACTGTGTCCACTGACTCCTGCAGTAATAAAATATGTCCAGTAGATGGCAGTAGTAGGCAGTTATTCTGCAGTCAGGTCTTTCCCCTTTTCCTTTACTATGCCTTCATGTTTACTATTTCAACATATGCAGAAATTATAAAAAATAAACAATACAAACATTTAAATTGCCCACTGTACAACATACACACACACATTATATGTGACATCACATTCAGGAACATCCTTAAACTTACACCGATAAATTATTTATCACACACATCACTAATGTTCACACACAGACTCACACACCATACACACAAACATCTACAAACAAACACACACACACACACCATATACACAAACTCACACAAGCACATTTACTCGTCACACACAGACTGACACATCTACATGTCACACACCTCTCTCCCTCACTCTCTCTCTCTCTCACACACACACACACACACACACACACACACACACACACACACACACACACACACACACACACACACACACAGGACAAGCCAAAGACTGATCCAGCATCAGCATCAAATAAAACCCATTGCGTGTCATACTCAAACTTGACCTCACATCACATCACTGTCACACACCTCTCTCCCTCACTCTCACACACACATCACACATTTTGATATCTCAAACGGGTCAGCCGTGATAATGTCTTAAACTTACACCCAACAATTATTAATAACACACACATCACTAATATTAACACACAGATGCAGACACCATACACACAAACATGCACAAACACAAGCACACATCACTAATGTTAACACACTAAATAAACACACACACAAACACAAAGATATCTCACACACATGCATGCACACACACAAACAAGTACACTCGTACATCACACACATGCACACACATTATAACATCACAAATTGTAACACTCACACACTCACATCTCTGTCTCACACACCCTCACGCAGAAACACACACACCCATTAACAAGTCACATATCTTAAACATACTAACACACACTACTGTTAACACAGACTTACACACCACACACACACACTCATTATATTCAGTGACAGAGACAGTGACATCACATTCAGGAACATCCTTAAACTTACACCGATAAATTATTCATAACACACATCACCAATATTAACACACAGACTCACACACCATACACACACACACACACACACACACACACACACACACACACACACACACACACACCATATACACAAACTCACACAAGCACATTTACTCGTCACACACAGACTGACACATCTACATGTCACACATCTCTCTCCCTGACTCTCTCTCACACACACACACACACACACATATTTAGGGCCCAAACTGATATTAGCCCAGTATGATGTGTGACGTTCTGTGTGCAAGTTCCGCGGTGCAACCGGGTGGCAATGACTTTTTCGAGGTTTTGACACACTCGAATAACACGCAGGTTGTGCGGTGCTCCCGGGGTGGGGACCGCGCCCGTTGCTTGGGCCCGTCATCGTTGCTTGCAACTTTAATTTGTTTTATTTTCATTTTATAGATTGTATTGTACGAATAATTTGAGTTTTCATTATTTCTTATGGGAAATGATGATTTGGTTTAAGAGTGTTTTGGAATACGAACTTCCGGAACGAATTATGCTCGTAATCCAAGGTTCCACTGTACTACCACTCAGTCGGGAGGGCCGACGACATTCACATGTTTCTTCCATACCACATGACCGCATCTTTTCGAACTGCTCGCTCACGCACTGTTGGGGGTGGAGTAACACACTCTGCTATTATCTGCTACTTCCGCTTGCGTGAGCTCACAGACGCCCCTGATTGGCTTTAGAGTCGTGATTAATGTGGGAGCAGTAAGTACCTCTCATCGCTCCCTTCTGAGAGAGCTTGGCCAATCAGCTCTCTCTAGACCTCAGGCTGCGAGAATAACTCGGGAATCGAACTCGCGATCTCCGGATGACAGGGTGAGCACTTTACCACTGCGCCACTCGGAGGCTCTTTAGAAGACGGGACAAGTTTGACCAGAAATTTGATTGATTTTAATTTTTTAATAAATAAATAAATAAATAAATAAAGTGGTCTAAAGCTTTTTTTAAGCATCAAACAATTGTGACAAGAATAGTCGGTAATGTATTTCTCTGTATCTACTGTGGATCCCTCAGTTAAAATTTGTATCCATGGTAACAGCAGAAACAAACATGGCAATCATCCTCATCTTCACTGTTTGCTGCCATTTGCTACACTTCAGTGAAACACCATTTGCATTATGGGTAACGGGTACTATCAAATTGCTACAACAATCAGTGTTGCCTGTATTTTCTGTATATTACATCATTGTGAAACTACGCGCAACCTCGCAAGAAGGATCAAATCAAGACATGTTCGATGCTCTGTTTCGGTGTGGACCACGTACTTCCCTGGAAATTATATTTGAAACACCAGAAATGATTACATGAGTGGTTAATCACAAAACCCTTAAATCACACTTTAACAAAACAATGAATAAATAGCTAATAAAAGTCAGTTCGATTGCTCAATCGAGCATGTTCCACTCCAATATTTCTAAACACTGTAGAAACAAAGCTTTTGTTAGGAGAAAAAATGTGTAATTTTTCTTTTCCTTTTTTTTTTTTTTTTTGTAACACCATTTTGCATGAGCTGTCTCCTGAGGTTTTCTGCTCAGGTTAATAATGTGTAGAGAGCTGCCTCTACTGATTTCGCTTCACTGCACCCGCCTGGCATTTACAGCGTGTCCGTGTCTTTGTGTATGTGCGCGCGCATGTGTGTGTGTGTATTTGTGCACCATAATGTAAGTGCGTGGGCACACTCACACCATCTATGAAGCCTCCTAGCATTTCTTCAAATACCTGCAATTAGTTTCAGCAGTCGTGCCCCCGCAAGTTCTGAATACCGCTCTGCCAAAGGTACGCTTCTGGATGACAGAGTGCCCGTCATTTTCCCCGTACTTGTCCACCTGAGAAAATAAGGAACTGCAGCTGGGACTGACAGCTAATCAAAGAACTGAAATTGCATGAAACTGATTTGAGATACTTTGAAAGGGGTTGTCATCTGAGCGAAGGTGCAAACGAATTCTGCGCAGGAAACCGGTCACAATACATGAGCTAGTTTGTTTTTATTGGCAATGATGTGGTCTACCTGTGTAGGCATGTTGAAACTGTGTGTGTGTGTGTGTGTGTGTGTGTGTGTGTGTGTGTGTGTGTGTGGTGTGTATTTGACGCAGTCATTTTTCTGTCACGATAGGTGATGCAGCACCCGACAGACGGAGGACAGATCCTGGGTCTCCATAGCAACGTTAAGGAAGCCCCTGTACGTGCAGCAGAGTTAAGTGTGTATTCACTGTCCAGTCAGCCCATTGACCCCGAGGATGGCAGCGGACAGCCAGGGGCAAAGGTGAAAGCTTCAGGTGAGCTCTGTAACCCTGACACCGTTTGACCCCTTTGGCCCAATCATGGTAGACATAGACTCTTTAGCCATTATCTTTGGTCACGGGAATTTTCTAAAAGTGAAAATAGCTACTCAGATGACAGAACTACCTCAAAGAACACACAGGAAACTGGAACTGCAGCAAAGCCGGCCGGCTCGTACTGCACACTCTCGATCGGATATTCCATTAGTGCCTGGGTTACGTGACGTTGCTGTAAGCATTCGTTACATAAACAAGTGAGCCCAGCGGAGCATTTATAGTAAGTGCACATTAAGGCACCAGAGAGGCCCCTCAGAGAGGTCTTCCTATCATCCCGCCAGCAGCTTTCCCACACTGCAACCAATGAGGCCAGCTGTAGTGCATTAAGAGGGGTGTCACTGATAGCACCGGTAATCCATCTCAGCAATGGTTCGCATTGTTAACATATGCACTTAATATCTCTTTTTGCTTTTACTACAAGGATGCGTTGGTCGAGTTGCTTGATGCTTCTGTGCAGTTAGGTGAAAGGCTGTAAAGAGGACGTTTGTAAAGTCTCATGCTTCCCTTCCAGATCGATCTCCAGATATGGATAACTATTCGGAAGATGACGATGACAGCTACTCGTCAGAGCAGGAGGCCAGTGATGATGCTGTTCAGGCTCAAGTAAGAGCTGTTACTTTGTCATTTTTCATCTTTACAGTCTTTCGTTTAGACATGGCGCAGGGGGTAGACCACAATCCAAAAAAATACTTATGAAGAAAATGGCTGCATTCCAGGAGCTAGTTTTCTAAACATGAACCAGTAGCAGTTCCCCTGCTGTGATCCGTCCAATCACGCGCATTTATGTGAATCATTTAGCTCAAGTCGGCTTATCGGACCCGAGACGAGGTACAGTGCCAAGGTCAGAAAGGGGAACGTTTTCACAGATTTGTATAGAGTTTGCTTTTTTTTTTTTTTTTTGCTTTGGTTTGATTAGGAAACCGATGGAGCTAAAGAGTAAACAAATTCAAAATCACTTCAGGTTGTCTTATTTATAGTCATGAACCGATTGCTATTGGTTGGGCATTGAACAGGAAATGCTGCGGCGCCTTGGTTTCTTATCCAGACTTTTTTAAACAAACCTTTTCATGTAAGATTATGAATAAGTGATATAGTGATGGGCGATAAGTGATCTTCATGTAGTCAGATGTTTATGTAATGTGTTGCAGGACCTGTACGATGAGGACGACGACGTCCAGCGAAAGCCAAAGAAAACACGACGGAAAATGATCCGGACTACCTCTATAACTCGGGTGTGTAGACCAGGAGCGGAATAAAACTCATTCCATGTTTATATGATGTATAGTAATATAATATAAAATCTAATATCAGTTAAATGTCCGTTTACTTTGTGATTAATACAGATGGACACAGGAGTAAAGGTTATCCATTCTGACAACACAATAATTGCATGAATACATGTTTATGGAATGTTCTCTTTTACATCATGTTAAGTACAGCACCAAGCAACAAAACAGCAACAAACAGAACTGTAATCGTTAATAAAGTCTTTTTAATTGTATTAATTTGCGGTGGTGCTGGTTTGGTGGTCCAGTCGGTTGCATTGGCAGTAAAGGTCAGAACATGCAGTGCACAGAAACCATTCAGATGGATATCTATCCATTAAAAAATAGATGGATGTTTTTCCTCGGTCTATGGAAGAACGGCACCACTAGCTAGTGAAGTGTGGCTTTGAAAACGTGCTGTGATGTGTGAAAACACTGTAGAGTATAAATTATGCAGCGCAAGACTGGACCAGTAACGCAACATGCCTTCTCTTGGACAATGCCCGTACCCGGTTGAGCCGGGGTAAAAAGTGGAAACCACTGTATTTTATTCGAAAGGATTGAGGTGTGCAACATATACATAAATAAGCGAAACACTCTGGCGGTGAAGGATCGTGTTTACGCCTATGTGAAAAAGCCAGAAATTCTTGGCAACCATTTTGGCTACGAGCTGTGGCTTTCCCCCCGACACATGTAAACATGTTATTGGACTGACTAGCGCCTTCATTTTTGCTCGATGAAGTATTTAACTGTGAGATAACTTGAGTTGAGTTAACATTTAGGTTATATAACAGTTTTTAAAATATATATATATATTTTTTATTTTAATTGGATGTTGCTCGGTTTTGAACTTGTTTCCACAACTGGTCTTGCATCAGGTTAAGCTAATTACTATACCAGGTAAAGATAGTTTGTGGGAACGTCCTGACTTTGTTCTATGAGCACAGGCACAGTGCAGCAGGTGACAGGATTTCCGTAAGACTGTCACTGCTTAGTTTATTCTAGATAATAAACTAATTAGAGAGTATTATCTTTTAACGAATACTTCAAATGTCTTGTGGAGATTTTTTTTTAACTCTACTTATTCCAAGTAGAAAAAAAAATCACTGCTGGCTATTATATTAACCTGTTTTAGAGAGGTTAGAGAGATAGTCAGGTGTGTGTCTCATGCTGTCACAGAGCAGCGTTTAGATTTGTTGAGGATTTAAACTCACTAGGTTATATTATAGCTATTCCATGATCTCTAACCACTTCGCTGCAAATTCGACTCCTCAGACTCCAAATGAGCAAAATGCGCACATTGCTACAGATGCCTCCGATCAGGAGATTACAGAGTTTTTTATTTTTCAATGCATCCGTTCTGTGAGCCGTTAGTAAGAAGCTTTGCGCTTTATTGGTGATGTGATTTTGTTAAAGCCCCGCTGACAGCTTCTCTGTGAGGTCATGGCAGGCATCGGCCTAATCCTCTACTCTAAGCCAAGCATCAGTAGCTGAAATATCAGGCTAAGATCACTCCAGGGTTACACCAGTGCTGTATAGATTGTAGATTATGATACATTTTTCACAAACTGTTTTGAAATTCACGATTGCTCATGAAATTCATTTTGATTTCACTTTAAAGCAAGAATTATTTAATGATATCAGTCTGACATGTTTTAAAAATTGATTCACTGTTAGTATTGCAATTTGTGAAATGTGTGTACAGTATGTTTAATGATTGTTGTTGTTAATGTTAATGTTGTTAAGTGTTTAATGAAGGTACAACCTGAAGTGACATGAAGCTTTTGTAGTCTTGTAAACCGTTTTGAATGGGTGATCATGCTAAGATTTACATTTTTGATGAATGAATAACATTACTCACTATCTCACTCATTGTCTATACCGAACATGCAAACACCATACGCACAGAGACAGGAATCAAACTCGGACCCTGGAGGTGAAGGGCAACGGTGCTAACCACTACACCACCATGCCGCCCTGAATAACATTAATTGACAATAATAATAATGTAGCTTAACGCTACATTATAATATCGCCCTCTGCTGCCTGAGAGGTGAATTGCATTTGAAAGAGAAAACACTCACTCTCGTCCCCTCAACACACCCCATTAGAATCTACCTCATAAGGGGGAAAAGACGACACAGCTCAGCACCTTTTTGTCCCAGTTGCGATGGCTATATTGCGAAATGCAATGTATAAACAATATTTAAAAATTAAAAGTAAAGATTCGTTTTGTTTTAGAGAGATTTTTAAAATTGCATATTGTGTAAATAATTACAAGTTCTGGGTTGTTTTAAGTTGCTATAGTTCGAAAACCTCTTTTAACTTCTGTTTGAGTGTGTGTGTGTGTGTGTGTGTGTGTGTGTGTGTGTGTGTGTGTGTGTGTATGTGTGTGTGTGTGTTAAATCTGTTTAAAATTATTCTTTTTTTCTTCTTCCCCTCCAGCAACCTAATTTCAAGCAGAAGTTTGTTGCCCTTTTGAAGAGGTTCAAAGTTTCAGATGAGGTGAGCGCTTTTGTTCTCCTTTCAGCCCAGAATGCAGAAAAAATGCCAATCCAGTCACTTTTGCCCAAGCTTACACAACACTACAGGATTATTTATTTATACATTTTTTTATACGGACACAGGATTCTCCCAGATAACAAATAGAAGTTTCAGTGTGTCGCAAACGGATAAAAAAAACAACTACACAATAGTGCTATGGGATTTCTGCTACATTATTGATCTTGATCTAATAGCATGAGTGTATTAGAAGAATGCAAGACAAATTGCCACAATATGTGTTCATTGCAGTATTTAATGTTGTTTGTTGCTAGGTGGTCGCGTTATCCTTGGTCTGGCGTGCTAGTAGCCTGTGGTCGAGTGAACACGGCCGTGGTCAGTCATATTGCTTTAAGCCTCATATAATTAGCTTTAGTTTGGTTTGCCAGCCTCTGAAACATTAACCGCGTAAACTCTCATCTTGGCTGGTGTTCTCTCTGTGGTTGTGCGGGAAGTGTCCTAGATATTTCAACCCATCAGAGCCACAGCTGCTATGCTATACTATAGCACATAATACCCTCAGCATTGGCTGCTATATGGATGGCAAGGATGGGTAATTCAATTTGAGCCAATCAGCATATTGTAGCTAGACCTTTTGTCTGTGCAGATTTCATGTATGGGTCGCAGAAGTTAACGTTGACCCTTTAATGTAGGAAATATTGAAATCTGTTAATAGATGAATGTCACTTATAGAAAGAATTAATGCTTTAAAAAATAATATACAATGAAACCCTCACTAAGGATCGAAATTTACATCCACGTCTGAACGAACTGAAGCGAACACCGGTTAAGTTGCGCGTACATCCGGGAACTGCTCAAAACTTGTTTGTGTCAGAGGAAAGCCAATTGAAGGGAGTTTACGAATTTTATTGCGTTTTGTTCAAGATTAAGTGAAGACATAGCACCATGGGCCTCAAGAATGTGAGCAAGAAGAAAAGGGAGCCACTTTCACTTTCGTTTTTAAAGCAGCCGGTGCCTAGAGGAATCATAAATTAAGTATCATTACTTTTATAAAAGGTGCATTTTACCATTACCGGAATATAGGAATGACATTGCAAAATGCTCATATTCTCAAAATTTGCATGCTGTTTTTATTTATTTATTTATTTATTTATTATTTTTTGCTCATAGAAACCACCAAAAACAGCCATAAAAACATGTGACCATATGCTTTGCTTATGTGAACCATTTTCAAATTTTTTGCTCAGTCATGTTTGGGTAGTTTGTTAAAATGAACTAAAATTCAGTCCATCACATTACCTACACACGTGGACAAAATTGTTGGTACCCTTCGGTCAATGAAAGAAAAACTCACAATGGTCACATAAATAACTTTAATCTGACAAAAGTAATAATAATAAAAAATTCTATGAATGTTAACCAATGAAAGTCAGACATTGCTTTTCAACCATGCTTCAACAGAATTATTTTAAAAAATAAACTCATGGAACAGGCCTGGACAAAAATGATGGTACCCCTAGAAAATACTGAAAATAATGTGACCAAAGGGACATGTTAATTCAAGGTGTGTCCACTAATTAGCATCATAGGTGTCTACAATCTTGTAATCAGTCAATGGGCCTATATATAGGGCTCCAGGTAGTCACTGTGTTGTTTGGTGACATGGTTGTGTATCACACTCAACATGGACCAGAGGAAGCGAAGGAAAGAGTTGTCTCAGGAGATTCGAAAGAAAATTATAGACAAGCATGTTAAAGGTAAAGGCTATAAGACCATCTCCAAGCAGCTAGATGTTCCTGTGACTACAGTTGCACATATTATTCAGAAATTTAAGATCCATGGGACTGTAGCCAACCTCCCTGGACGTGGCCGCAGGAGGAAAATTGATGACAAATCAAACAGACGGATAATCCGAATGGTAACAAAAGAGCCCAGAAAAACTTCTAAAGAGATCCAAGGTGAACTTCATGCTCAAGGAACATCAGTGTCAGATCGCACCATCCGTCGTTGTTTGAGCCAAAGTGGACTACATGGGAGACGACCAAGGAGGACACCATTGTTGAAAACAAATCATAAAAAAGCCACACTGGAATATGCCAAACTACATGTTGACAAGCCACAAAGCTTCTGGGAGAATGTCCTATGGACAGATGAGACAAAAATGGAACTTTTTGCCAAGGCAAATCAGCTCTATGTTCACAGATGGAAAAAAAAGCATATGAAGAAAAGAACACTGTCACTACTGTGAAACATGGAGGAGGCTCTGTTATGTTCTAGGGCTGCTTTGCTGCATCTGGCACAGGGTGTCTTGAATCTGTGCAGGGTACAATGAAATCTCAAGACTGTCAAGGGATTCTAGAGAGAAATGTGCTGGCCAGTGTCAGAAAGCTGGGTCTCAGTCATGGGTCTTGCAACAGGACAATGACCCAAAACACAGCTAAAAACACCCAAGAATGGCTAAGAGGAAAACATTGGACTATTCTAAAGTGGCCTTCTATGAGCCCTGACCTCAATCCTATTGAGCATCTTTGGAAGGAGCTGAAACATTCCGTCTGAAAAAGGTGCCCTTCAAACCGGAAACAACTGGAGCAGCTTGCTCATGAGGAGTGGGCCAAAATACCTGCAGAGAGGTGCAGAAGTCTCATTGACAGTTACAGGAATCGTTTGATTGCAGTGATTGCCTCAAAAGGTTGTGCAACAAACTATTAAGTTAGGGGTACCATCATTTTTGTCCAGGCCTGTTCCATGAGTTTTTGAGTTTTAATTTTTTTTTTATAATTCTGTTGAAGCATGGTTGAAAAGCAATGTCTGACTTTCACTGGTTAACATTCATAGAATTCTTATTTATTATTAATTTTGCCAGATTAAAGTTATTTCTGTGACCATTGTGAGTTTTTCTTTCATTGACCGAAGGGTACCAACAATTTTGTCCACGTGTGTATTTAGTGCTGAAAAAAAGGATGTGTCACGCTACACTACACTGGACAATCCTGAAGCCAATATATGTTAAAAAACAGCACATCAAATAATGTCTAAAATGCTCTGAGATTTAACGGCTATGTCAGGTTTAATGTCTGTTTATTTCATATTTTACTTCATTTACTTTTCTAAGCATTTTGATTGTTTTTATATGCACAAATATAATCATAGTTCTGGAAATTGGTAATATTGGTAATATTTTTGGGTGGCTGGAACAGATAATTAGCATTTACATTATTTCTTATGGGACAAATTGTTTGACGATATAAAAATTTTTGTCTTAAGAACTCGCCTCCAGAACGAATGAAGTTCGTATGCTACGGGTGTACTGTAGTTCCTATAATACTCTGTTTCTTACTTAACATGCCTCTACCACCACCTTTTGAAATTTCTTTTTTTTTTTTAATGTATGGTTGGATGTGAAGAAGTTCCTCAAAGAACACAGCTCATTATTAAATTCCAGTCTTATAGTATATGGGGAAACCAAAAGTTTGTACCAGGAATGTTGTAAGGCATGGGTAGCAAAAGGATGAGAGAAAATTCAAGATTTATATGCACCAAATACGGACAGCATGATAGACAGCATTGTGATTAGCACTGTGGTCTCACACCTCCAGGATCGAGTCCCATCTCGAGTCTGTGTGCATGGATTTGTGCCAGTCCATCACAGCATACAAGCACACATACCTGAAGATTCTGACTGTAAACTGACTGTAAACACATGGAAGGAGGACATAAGAACAGATATAACAGTCGAGGAGTGGGAATCTATCTGTACTGAAGCACGCACACTCAGTAAAAACTGGACATAGATTACTACAATATTAATGGCTAATGTGAAAGTATGCACCGACATGAAAGTGACTTTGCACTGTATTTGGCAATGCAGTAATATGAAAGCTTTCTGGGAAGAGGTCAAAAAGCAGTTGCGAAGAAAAGTTCAAAAGACATCCCAGTGGAGCTTAGTTTATTTTAGGGTTATACCCAGAAAACCATATTTTTGTAAAAAAAAAAAAAAAAAAAAAGAACAAATATTAATAGATATGTTTTCTGCATGCCAAGAGATAGATTGCTATGCTAAAACAAGATTAATAGACGAACTGTCAAACACCGGGTATGGCAGATGTTAACTTCTGTTAACAGGACTGACTTATGTATTACAAGGGAAACAGGATGTGTTTGAAAGGGTTTGGGGACAATTTACTGATTTTGTAAAATATATGCCCTTGTCAGATAATGATGATTAGGAATAAGTACTCCTTATTGTAAACCCTACAGTAGTTGTGTTATTAATACTTTTATTATTTTCTATTCACTGTCCAATTAATGAAAAAAACATTGGTAAATCAAAGATAAAATTTTAATATTACAGTATTAAAATTTTTATTTTATCCAGATTTTTCGGGAATTACCTACAGTATATGCAAAACAGGTTCGTGTCTGAAAATAAATTTATCTTGTTTTTTTTTTAATGTTACTCACAAAGCTAAATTAAATGCTTCAAGTCATACTTTGCTAGAAGCGAATTATTTCAGTACTGGTACTTTCAGTAATGGTACTTCAAAGGTTTAAGATAACTATTTCTATCTTCTTCTTCTTTTTTTATTTATTATAGCAACTCAAATCAACAAAAACATCAGAAATTAAATGGTCTTGGATCAGGGTCCTCCATAAGCTGCTAAATGTTAAATCTATAGCTGCTTTGTTAAAAATGCTCTATTGATCAAACTGAATTGAAATAAATGAAATTCTAGTAATTATTTTGTTCAAACAAAAACTTAAGCTTATTGATTCAATTCATGGTAAACATGAATAGACATAATGTTTAAAGTCATAACTATACTGTACTACAGAACTTTAATTTTACTTTTCAAAAAAACCTAATGCCATCACATATCTATTGACCTACTGTACAGTAGTAGCAATATGAGAAAAGTAATATGAATTACATTCTCTTGATAGGCTTTAAAAATATTCTGTAATATAAAGGTTACAGTGATATTGTTTAATGTAACAATTCCTTTAAATAAGCAACAGTCCATTCTTTTAAAGATGCAAATGTCAATTTCCTTTTCCCATTGTGGCTGACACCTCAGTTTGCGACTAACTGCTGAAGCAAGAGCTAATTTCCAATGCCTGTCAGCACGAACGTCGTAATGGCCTCCCACTGGTCCCGAGATGTTAATCAGTTATGAATTATGATCTTAATAACCCGAAATGTAATTGAAGGCTTCAGACGACGCATAGCCGCATTAATCAGTATCTAAATTCCACCTCTGTTGATGGTTATGGCTTTGTTTCCACACTCCGTGAGCTTGTTAGCAACAAGACTGATTAGAGGTGGAGTTGGGTATGTATATGAGGACACATCAAATAGACGATCTACTATATCTGAAAGCGGCCTCGGTTTTGTAGATGACTTTTATCTTTCATTCCTTCCAGGAAAATTATCACATATTTTTGAAGTGGCTGGGAGCCAGGGGAGCAAAATTGACCATGCTGTCGCATCATTTCTTTCTCCTGTCAGTCAGAGCCGATCACAAGCATCTGTGAGATCATGCATGTGGAAGATGGTGAATGGAGCGTTCCTTCACGTTGATAGCTGAAATTAGGAGGCGTAAAGATTGGGAGGAAAATGAGGAAAAACACTGATATACATAGGAATTTTGTGATCATCCAATTAAATGCTCTCAAGAACTCAAACTGAATTGGTATACAAGGAATACAGCTCTTTTAGAGGAAAATAATTATACCACTTTGTCATTTTCAACCATTATTCACAGCGCACCCGGTTGTGTTTTCCTTCCAAACAATACACTTGGAAGTTTAAAAGGTTCTATATAGATGAGCAGAAAGTGCCAAGTGCTGTAGGCAATGTGCACATGCCAAGCGGAAAGTCGGTGGTACAAGAAGCAGAGATCATCATTCATGCTGCTTTTAGGTGGCCTGTAGTATTACAACCTTTGGCCGGTGTCAGATCGAACAGAGATAAGGCAGTAGTACTGAAAACTTCATGTGTCTGCTTAGTGTATGCAAACTGAAATGCAAAGAAGCCTTTTATCCTCTCTTGAAACCAGTTACACAGCTTTGTGTGTGTGTTTGTGGCCTCAGGTTCTGGACTCAGACCCAGTGGATCAGACCCAGGAGGTGGAGGAGGATCTGGACCTGCTGTACGACAGCCTGGAGGTGTATAACCAGAGTGACAGTGGCCCAGAGATGGAGGACAATGACAGCGTCCTCAGCACCCCTAAACCTAAGCTCAGGTAAGAGGCTTTCCCTCGAAAACTAAGAACAACCTGAGAATCATTTTATGGCTTTGAGATTAATAAAATGTGAGCACAAGCAGCAAATGTTAAAATAAAATGCTGCAATAAGACAATGTTTGATGGGATTGCAGAATTTCTTACAATTTCTGTAGTACATATTAAAAGGCAATAAAATCAGTATATACACACAAGTTTATATATATATATATATATATATATATATATATATATATATATATATATATATATATATATACACACACACAGGTATTCCACAAATTTCCTGGACACAGAATGGTGTCCAGGATTCCCCTCGTGATTTAAAGGCGCAGAGACAACACCTCAGTGAAACACCAGTGAAACCTTGCATTGCGAATATAAAGTATACCCCCCCCCCCCGCCTTTTTTTAATACGACACAAAAATCTGTGTAAATAAAAAATGCTCTTTTAAACAATACTTTAATTTATACATTTTTAATAATAAATTTTATTTTTTAAAGAAAGAAATCTGTTCAAACCTGCCTGGCATGATGTGTTGCTTTTTGAGAGTTTTTAGTATGTTTCACTTTGCCAGACAGATTCTATTTAAATGATTTCTGGGTTGATCAGGTATGACAGTAATCAGGCCTTTTTTTTTTTTCTTTTTTTTTAAACCCTTGACCTATTTGTTTTTTATCTCTGTGGTTAATCACAGTTTATTCATGATATATAACATATCGGCAGGTAGGTATGGACAGCTTCGATAAATGAAATAAATAAAATTCAAATTAAATAAATGAAATAATCATTAAAAAAAAACAGCATGTGTAATTTTTAACTTTGTTGGACAATCTAAATCACTGAAGCTATAACAAATGTGCTAAAAAATAAATAATCAGGAAGGGGCGAATACTTTTTCACCGTATCGTATAATGACAGAATGACATTTAGGATTTGCTAAAGTACATGAAAAAAAAAATGTCTAAGCTACTTGATCTGTACTGTAGAGTTACTGTTAATCTCTGGCAGCATTAAATACACTTTAATAATTAATATTGTTTCCATTCGTATATTTAACAGGTAAATAATTTTTTTTTTTTTTTTTTTTATGTATTCACATAATTATCTGTTTCAGGCCATTCTTTGAGGGCATGTCTCACTCCAGCTCACAAACTGAAATCGGGAGTTTGCACAGTCAGAAAAGTCAGCCCAGAGACCAGTCTACTGCTGTAATACCTTAATTAAAACCACACACACACACATACATACAGAATCCCTGACTGTACAGAGATAGCTATCTCTGACTTGCTTTGTGTGCTCTGTGTGTGTGTGTGTGTGTGTGTGTGTGTGTGTGTGTATAGGGTGGAGACTTGCTGGCAGTCGAGAAGGACAGAGCAGCGACTGGGCGTTACCAGGATGAGACGTCTGTAGTGGACACTATAGCAGGGGTCAGTTTCTGCCTCTCCACCTCGTGTCACTCTGTCTGATGGCCACTTTATGCTGGCCTTGTTATCATATTTCTGTTTTCTGCTTTTTTTTCCGCTCGGTTAGTTAAATGGAAAGAGACCCACTGAGACAGCCACTCCATTACTCTTTGCTAGAACGCTTTAGTGTGTGTGTGTGTGTGTTGTATCAGTGTGTTGATGACTGAGGGGGCCATTTGCTCATTTGTTATCGCTGCTGCCTCATTTGATCCATTTGTTCTTACTTTTCAGCTGCACAGCAACCACTGCTGTGGGAGAGCGAGGATACATGGTTAGCATTCCATACAGAGTGGGGGCGTATATATAAATCTACTGAAGCACAAGCACATAGTATATGTGTCTCATCCTTAAAGACAGAAACACATTTAACAGCGGACGATTTAGAGGTTATTGGATTTTACATCGTTATTTTTTTTATTACTGTATGTGAGGCCACACCTTTGGTATTGGGAATGAAAAAAGGAGAAGCCATGCCCCTTTGCACTAACACTGAAAAACACAGAGACTGCGCCTCCTTTATTGGGCCTGACCAGGACAGAGGCCACGCCTCCTTAATTAAGACTCACAAGCACAGAGACAACGCCTTTCTTCCTGGGACTAACAGGCTTGTAGTGTAAAAAACAATTGTGTGATAATATTCCTCTACAATAACAAAGGGGAAATATAATTAGATTATATATTTTACCAAAACAATGTTTGTCTGTGTTTACATAGTGATTTTTTCAAGACACATGCTGGTCTAAATTGGTTTGGTCGTAAATACTGAGACCAGAGAGCTGATACGAACCTGTGAATCGTTAGAGCTTTAATGTAGAGTCGTAAATAGCGTGTGTTATTTAATAGCATGTTGACTCTTAGTTACATTTCTAAGAGTCGTTCTTTCTCCATGGCTCTCATAGCCACGTGCGTAGACACACACACACACACACACACGTGCAAAAACACCCCCTCAAGGACATCTGTGCTCACAGGTTCTGATTTGTTGCCTATGGTCTGGCTCAGTGGCTGTTACCATGACAACCTTTAGATGTCTTGCCTGGTGTGACGTTGTTGTGTCTGCAGGAGGCAGCTGAGGAGGATGCAGGAGTGGGAGGAGCGCCAAGCCAACATGATGCCAACCTGAGCTGGGACATGAGCACGGAGAAACCGGCCAGCTCAGTGGGCAAAATCTCCAAGACCGAGTCTCAGAATATGATGTCTCCTAGGTAAAGTCAAATCCACCAGGCCGCCCTTCGTTCTTTGCTTTCTTTCTTTATTTCCTTCTACATTAATTAATATCCGCTATCATGTGCATTATACCTCTTGTGGTATGCTACAGGGGCTATACGTGTTTATAAAACTCAACATTATACTGTATATTAATACATACTTGAATCTTCCACACGTTTGTCCCATCTTTATTCCTGTACGTCGAGTTTGTCCAGCATCTTCATTATACAGTATTAAGTGTCTCTCCAGAGACCAACTGAGAACGTGTGAATGTTTTTCTGTCGGCTAACGAGCTCATTAAGAGGAGCAATCCTCCACGTGGCTCCGTGACATTATCTAGTGTTTCTGAGGCTTCATTATAAATACATGACTCATGTGGTTGGTCTCTGACTTTTCTTAGATGCTGGAGATTCTTTTAATAAAACTAATGAGGACGTTAGAAAAATTGAATATGTGATTAAATCCTTTTAGCGAAATTGATTTAAGGGTGAAATTGTTGTTAAAGCATTTTTTAAGGACTTAATAAGAGTTAAATAAGAAACTTAAATAAGAGTTAATGTTAAGACAAGCCGGTGTTATTAGATGTTACCATATGAAAGATTATTCTGTTTAAACATGCAAATGTCTTAGACATTGTATTGTTGCCATTTCTCTAGGGAAAAGCGTGGATGTGTTTTTCTTGTTCTTGCCGCGAGATAAATTGCAGCTGCTTCTCTACTTTGGTGTGGAAGCACCACATCAGACAATTAATTATTTGATATAAAAATTTAACTAGATAGATAGAAAGATAGATAGATACATAGAAACTTTATTGATCCCAAAGGAAATCCCAGCTAACCAGCAGCAATAAAGACAGTAACACAAAGATGAATTCAAAATTAAAAAGATAAACTGTAAATGAGAGATCTGACAATATATATACACACACACAAGTAGTCCCCTACTTTTGAACATTCAAGTACAAATTTCCGCAGATACAAACGGACCACGACGTAGCTGTGAACAAATTGTTGAAGTAGCTCACGTGTATTGTACCAAAAATAGACACCGTAGTACACCAGATACTAGTATTTACAATTACAGTACATACAATATTGTCAGTGTGTAAGTGAATGTATAAAATGTCTAAAGTCTGGTACATTATATGTTTGTATGAGTCAGCTTCACCAATTTCAATGGATAAGCCCGGGAGCACGATGATAGAAGATGGCTGTCCTGTAAAGCTCAACAGAGCTCACAGTCCAATACAGTGGAAAACAGCTCTGAGACAAAATGGCATCCAGGATTCTCCTCAAGAGACAACACTGTTACATTTCACATTTCTCTGTGAGATTCGGTTCCGGGTTTTGGCGACATGATGGCAGTCTAGGGAAAGGGGACAGAGATTTAGTCAAGTATGCTTTACATTGTATAAAACTCACTCTGTTGACTTGTTCGTAAAAATGGGACTGTCTGTATATCGAATAATACAAATGAGTCAAATCAAGTGCAACCTTAATGTGCAATTGCATTTCCCTTAACAATGTTCAAACGTCCTCCGCTTGTGCAGTCCTTGTGTTGTTGTTGAAAGTTAGATTCTTGATTTTGAACCTAGTCTTCGACAAACTGAATATAGAGTGTTTACAGTTTATATATATAGTTTAATAGTGTGTTATTTTACAGTCCCTGTTGAGAAATATTGTAGGTGGATTGATGCATCCATCCATCTATGCATCAGTGCATGAATAGATAAAGAGATGGCAGAGATAAAGTGAAAGTCAGTATACAGTAGGTTGTTGGAAAAAAAGAAGAAAAAGAAAAAACTGACCAAAATGAAAACCTTGTATGCTGGACAGCTCTGAATAAAAAGAGATCTCATATGCATCAAATGTTTATGTTTATACAGTATTTTACTGGAAAACAATCTACGTTTAACTGGAAAAAGCCTATTTGCCGTTTTTTCTCTCCATTTGTAGCACACTATGTTTTTTTTATCCTTATAAATTGGTTGATGATCCTGATACTCTGTAAGACAAATCTTGGCTTACAGTAACTGGTCCATACTACAAGTGCACTTGCTTCGCATAAAGCACTTATTTAGATCCCATTACAGTCTCAGAGTGCACTATTAGTCTTTAATGCATCCTTAAGTACTGTGTCTTGTGTTTTTCCTAATTTATAAATTGTGGATAAATTGTAGTAAAACATAAAAAAAATAAGAAAAAACTCCAAGAAACTATTGCTGGGCAAGGTATAAGGAGAAAATATATTCCATAACATAAAGGATAGTTTTACAAGGCCTTTATGTAATTTATTTGTAATAGTGGTGCTGTAACTGTTCTGTCCCTGATCTCTGTCCGCAGTAAAACAGACAAGCTGCAGAGACGACCGCGCAGCACCTCTATGAAGGACAGACAGAGCTCGAAAGCTCAGAGCGACCGAACCAGTAGCATCGACAGTGAAACCTCACCTGACTCCAGACTCACTGTACAGGTAGATATTGGTGTGTGTGTGATATGTTACCCAGTCATATCATAATATATTTTCATATATATTATGATAATAATTTAGCCACATTGTTTAATAGTGCTTGTGTGATGATCATTAAAAAAAGAACACTGTATTATCCACTTCACATGAGAGGATTTTCTCCGGTTGTTGTCAGATAATAAATAAAACATTTTTCATATAATTCTTTGAACTGTTGAATTCTCACATCTGATTGATTAGACGTTGCTGATTACTGTTTATATCCCAGCAGCTCTGACAGTAGCTCCTGCTGTAAATGAAATTACAGGTTCATTTTAATGTGCCCGTTTTATTACAGCTATGTTCCTATAGTAACGGCTCATTCAGCGGGACTTGTATTGCGGATGTGCCACGTAATCCAGGACTAATAATGAGCAGATGAAAATGTGTTGTTGTTTAAGAAAGAAAACATGTAATCATTGTGCAGCTTTCGGTTAGGAGACCGTTGTTAACATTTACGGAAAGAGACTCCAGGGTCGGTGCTTTGTAACAGTCGCTAACTTGTTCTGGCATGAGGAAGTCTTCATAACAACAGATTGTTTTTTTTCTGTTTTTTTTTTCTCTAATAACAAGACAAGCTGAATAAAATAGAACCTGTTTAATGCTGCTGCAAAGTTCTTCATGACAAGGTAGCCGAACATTCCACATCATTAACAGGACTATAAATGGTTAAATAGCTGTGGTGTAAGAAGCATAAATCAGTGCTGGGGTTATGATTGTCTATTGGAGTAGTCATTGTGTGGTGTTGATTGAGATGTTTGTGTTGAATGTATGGTGTCGTGACAAATGCGAAGAGAAAGTCCGAAACCTAGTAAATAATGTATATGATACATTAAAAAAAATTCAGATCTTTTTTTAAATAACTGAACCCGTGACTGTAGAGATATATTAAAGCAATATCATACAAGAGGGAGTGCTGTTATATTGAATATCAGCACACAGCCATCGATGCCATAGATCTCACAACCGTGCTGATATTCATCACCGTCATGATATGTCATTGGATAGGCATTGGACTATGGTCTGGAAGGTCCCAGGTTCAAATCCCATGACCACCAAGTTGTCCCCTTAGGCCCTTGAGCAAGGCCCTTAACCCTCAACTGCTCAGATGTATAATGCGATGATTGTATGATTATATGAAAATGTATGATTCTCTGGACAAGGGCGTCGACCAAATGTAAAACGTATTCAGCACAACCTTGAGTGTGACATTTCTCATTTATAACAGTTTAACAAACAACATTTATTATCAGAGTATGATTTGTTTGTTTATTTAACATACATTATCCCTCCAGTTATTTTTGATCTGGCAACACATATCCTTCCATAACTGAATTAGAATTAGTGTAAATCTGGTGACTGATGGTAAGCGACCGACTTCGTGTAAGTAATGGGTGAAAATTTCTTACTGGCACTATATAGCCGAAAGGTGAGGAGAATAAACCATGAAGGTTGTGGGCAGTCCTGTATATCTCCCAAGTTTCTCATTATGTCTTCACTTATTATGCATTAGAATATCCGCTATCTAGCTATTCGTGATTAAATCCCAAATAGCGTAAAAACAGAAAGCTAGTGCAGTGCGTACGGTGTAGAATCCCTTGTTCCACACTATACAAGTTGTACCCTTGTTCAGGGGTTAATGATGATTAGAACACTTATGAAGTGAAGTCATGTATATAGTTAAACATGCCAATGCTGTTATGCTCCATATCAGCGCTCATGGAATGCCTCTTGTCCAATCAAATGGTTTGGATGGTGCTACCTGCTGTATAATTAGCAACATTCTGCATTTTTATATTATCCAGGTTCCCAGGAAGTCAGTGTATGACCAGCTCAATCAGATCCTCAACTCAGACGAGCAGCTGCCAGAGAGCATCATCCTCATCAACACTACCGACTGGCAGGGCCAGGTGTGTGAAAACGTGTGTGTGAAAGCGTGTTGTGTGTGTGAACATCTGCCAGAGTGTGTTATTCTTGTAGACATGTCTCCTGTCGGAGTGTGAGCATCTGATTGTGTGTGTGTGTGTGTGTGTGTGTGTGTGTGTGTGTGTGTGTGTGTGTGTGTGTGGGGGGGAGCAGGTGGTGTTCTCTCTGTGCCCTCTAGCCCTTGCTGTAAATCTCTTCCTGCTCATGCAGTGCACTGCACTTCCATTACTGCCATGCTGAGGACACCTACCATTCAAAGCGCAATAATCAATATGCTTCTAGTTGTTTCTAGCTCACTTCTGTTTTTCATCTCACCCCTCAGCCCTTTAAACGCTTCTTACCGACACTTGTGCAGTAAGAGGATTAAATGATAATTTCTCACAAATTAAAAGCTCGTTAGTTTTCCAATTTTCTTTATGGTGCGGAGCCGGGATCATTAAAAGCATTCACTGAAACATCGTGTCAGTTCCTTTATAATTATGTAAGATACATAAATATAGAAAACTAAGAAAACTCCAGCACTATGACATTTGAAAGCAAGGTCCAGACATCAAACCCTTCTTTAAAGTCTCTGCTAAAAATGTGAAAAGTGCAGAACCTGAAAAGCAGAGACACATTTATTCTAACACTTCACTTTTAAATGCAAAACTAAATTCCAAAGTTCAGCTGAGACTCATGTGAAGAATCTGCAGTCCTACTGTGCTAAATCGAGTTGGTATTTTTCAACGTTTCTGTCTATTTAGCACTTTTCTTTAGTCTGAAATGAAAAGCTATTCACACAGAGCGTAAAAAACAAAATGCCACTTGCATGTCGTTTCTTGCAACGTTTCTTGTTTCTTTGGATTGAAATCACTGTATACATGAACACTGATCCGATAAGATGTGCATTTACATGCTCAAAGCATTTTATTTCATTTAATTTAATTTGATTAGAAATGTCTACTGATTTAAAATTTTATATTATTAATCAGACATTAATGATTAATCACAATTTTAAAATATTCACATTTACTTTCATAATAAATGTTGGAATAAAGAAACGCATGACAAACTGATTGGGTGAAACATTATGCATTTTTGTACTATCTTATCTAATATCTAATATATTGTGAGCCCTGTCCGCTCATATAGTGGGGACAATCCGTGTTATCTTTTTTTGGCTAGCGCAATTGTCTAGCACATGTTTATGCATAATGTCTTTTTTCTGTTTTAACACGCCCAGAGTGAATGAATGCAGTTGGCATTTGTCATTGATTAGATGTTCTGTTACATCGAGGTAGTTACTTACTGATGTCCAGTGGTCTCCAGTAAGTGCAATAAAAGTAGCTTCTGCTCCACTGTCTCACTTTTATAGACTTTTTCAATGTCTTACATTTGATGTATTCTTGTACAAATAGTTCCCCTTGGAGGCAGCTTGAGCACACAACTTTGGTTTTACCCAAACTTTCATCTAGAAGCTTTTCATAACGAAACTTCAGCCATTCAGCACAGCTGGTCATGTTTCCTCAGTCAAAACTTTCCGTTATCACACACAGCCGGGTAACCGTGCTGCAATTATGGGAAGCCATTAGGATCAAATTTGTATTAAGAATAATAATCAATAATACTTAATATTAAGTAATGTGATTTTTTTATATAAATTAATATAAAAATAATAATATTGACAGCCCTAATCAGAATATTTTTTAAAACTATTTTGACATGATCAAAGTAATTCAGTCTGCTGCGAAGTGTTTAATCAACCAGAAATATAACAGAAGAGAGTACCTTTTCTCCAAGTTTGAGGTTAGGTTACAATTCATATCTATTCCGATAAATTCTGCCTTGTGCATTATGATTGGTTCCACCATGATCTCTTAGACACTTTACTACAGAACATATAAAATAGTGAGCTAATCAGTACTCCATCCTCAGCCAGAGAACCAGTGTGATGGAAAAATAAACACAGGTGGGAGAGAGTTTACAGATCTAGAATGGAAGTGAAATTTCCCTCCTAGAAACACTAGGTCACGTCACCTAATGTTAACCCCACGTGGGGAAGAATATATTTATTCCAACAAAAAAGAGAAACGTTTGGATCGAGTGTTAACATGGCCAATATTTACCTACTGAACGGATAATCAAATGTTTATACCACCAATCAATCGACACGGATCGGGTCAGACTGTCCTGATGGAGGTGTTTACTGTACATGGTGCATTTTTATTCTGATTGAGCCATTATTCCATTATTTCTGGAATATATGTGTCTATATAAATGGAACATCTGCTTTCATCTGCAGCACCTCAAGACTAAATTGAACTGGACCATAAGGGTCCTTGTCTGCTCATCAGACAAATGCTGCGCTGTGTCTCCATTCAGGAAAATCCAACCACATATACTGTACATCTGTAGTTCCATAATAAGTTCATAATAAAGTTCAGAACTCCCAACTGGAGAACGTACAAATTAAAAAGTACTACATCCAAATATCACAGACTGTACCTTGAATGTTTACAAAAGCATGACTGTAATATTTGGTGGCTCTTGAGCACACTTTACTTGTGCAGCATATATTATATTGTCTATTCATTCATTTTTACCAAATCAGCAATTGTTCATAAGAAAGTTCTTCAGCTGAGGGATTTTCCCGATGCTATTCCTTTTCTTGCCAGATTTCCTCCTCTCATTCCATTTCTCTAACTCTCTCAGTATTTCTCCCTCTTTCTTTGTTTGCAGTATCTGAACGAGATCCTCCACGAGCACAAGCAGCCCATCGTCTCCACCATCTCCGCTGCTGACGTCCAGGCAGCCTTCAACACCATCGTCACCAGGATCCAGAGATTGTAAGTGTCTGTTTTCCAGCTTGCTGTAATTCTTTCAAGACTACAGAAACCTCTGCGTTGCCTTCATACTGATCTGATTTTCGGACCAACTGAGGACTCTTGCATAGCAACGGTTGCTAAGCTCTGTGGATAAGTTCATTATCAAATTGCAGCAGCAACAACCACTTCATATATAAACAGACGTCTGATCTGTATTTTTATAGTTGATATGTACTCTATCTCTCTCCAGCTGTAACTGCAATGCACAGACACCCCCTACCATTAAGGTGGCTGTGGCGGGAGACCAGAGTTACCTGAGCACGGTGCTGAGGTGCTTCGTGGAGCAGCTCGCTAACAAGACGCCTGATTGGTTGAGCTACATCCGCTTCCTGGTCATTCCTGTCGGTGAGATAGAAATCCTTCCACAATTCGCAAGGAACTCCAAAGAAGAGAATTTTTTTTTCTTTTAGTTGTGTTTTTATTGTATTGATGTTTGCTTTGTCTCTGTCGTTCAGGTTGCCACCCTGTGGCGAAGTACATCTCATCTTTCGATAATAGGTTCAGCAGCATCTTCTTGGACGCTGGCTGGAGGGATGTGTTTGGGAGGTTAGAGGCGCCAACATCAGGTTTGATCCAAATCCTTACAAATGATTCTGTTCGAATTGCTTCAGAATAACATTCAGTTTGGTTTGTTCATTTGTTTTTTTTTTCAGTTTTTCCTAATTCTAAGGTATTAGGAACCATTAAACGCTTGATATAGTAATGAGTAAAGGAGTGGACGGGTAACCCCTTAAAATCCTACCTTATTATTCATTTATTATTCTTAAAGCATATTTTTAGTAACGACTATTAATTATTCATTAATGCCAGTGAAATTAATTGTGTAGATTTCAGGGTCCTCATTTTAATCAGGTTAAAGTCTGTGTAATCCAGCTAACAGAATAAAATCCAGTATATTAATTGATTATCAGCATCATCATCACATGCGGTCAGTCATATGTTTGTATTTGATACTGCATATTCTTCTCGCAAGATAAACATTAGACTAATTGGAAAGAAAGCAATCATGCATTTAAGTTCCCAGTAGGTCGTTTGTCTAGGTGTGGGACATTTCTCACATATTTGCCTTCTATCCGAACAGACAACATCGATGTGGCTGGACGAGTCTCTCAGTATCTTGCAGGAGCCAACATGTCCCATCACTTCCCCATCTCTGAGGCCATGCTCACCTACAAACAGAAAAGGTACTCCTGTGTGTGTGTGTGTGTGTGTGTGTGTGTGTGCGTGAAAAGCTGACCGAGATACTTTATGTGCCATAAATATGTGTAAAGATCTTTGTTTATCTGTTGTTGTTTTTTTTATAAGTAGAGTTGTTTCTACATTTAACTCTTAATTTCTGAGTTTTTGTAGCAGTGGTACAGTTGCAGTCAGATTCTGCAGTTTCTATACACTCGTCACAAAAATGAACAGATGCCATGTCAATATTGGGCTTGCAGTTTTTTTTTTTTTTTTCTGGGGCAGAATGATATCCGGGGGGGGGGGGGGGGGGGGGGGGGGACAATTTCATGCACAATTTTTTTTTGTTTGTTTGTTAGTTTTTTTTCTCAAAAATATTACATATTACATTTGTTGACTTTTAAGTGGTTATGGTATTCTATTGGCAGATGTCTGGTTGGATATTTGTGTTGGTTTTCTGGCACACACCAGACTTTTAAGCCTCATCCACATATTTCTGATAGGGTTGAGGCCCCAAAAGCTTAAAGCACAGAGCTTAGCCTGCTTTTATTTAACAGGCTTTGATGTTCCAAATGTTTAGCTGATTGATTTGAGGTAACACTGATGAACCTCCTCCCTGATGATTCCATTAAATTTGTGCAATGCATGGTTCCACTGGTGGCAGAACAGCCTTAATGTATGAAGCTACTCTCATCAAGCTTAACAGCTGGTCCAGAGCTCTTCAAGTAGAATGCTTTACCTTTACTCCTCCAAACATTTCTCTCTAAATTATCCATGAGGTCAGCTGCAAACACTAGTCAAGCTTGAAGGTGTTGAATTGTTTTCCCAGTGGTAATGTACTGTAAAGCTCACTTAAGTGCAGACAATGACCCCAGTGTTGCAGCAGCTTCCAGTTTATGGCAGGTTTGTGCCTTGGTGGTTCTTCGGTCGTTCTTGATCATCCACGTCAATTTTCTCACAGCTGAAGGTAAAATTTCGGGTCGTCTTCCAGACCTGGGGTTTGTTTCTAAACCTCCCAGTAACACCAACTTACTAACTTACATTGTTTGAACTGACCTTGGAATCTCTAGCCTTGTTTAGAAATGGCTCTAAGAGACGTGTAAATCTACAGTACCATCCTCTTTCTCAGATCTGCACTGAGCTCCTTGGACTTTCTTATTGTACTGTGTGTTGGTCACTCCAGTAAGTGCTTTTAAGCAGACCTGGTTTATGTTGACACAGAGAAGATATCAGTTATAGTCAATGATCAGGAAGTCGAGAGGCCTTGGGCTTGGCAGATTAAAAAAGATTTTAGAACTTCAGCACTGCTAAATTCATAAACTATATACAGTGTGTGTGTTATACATGACCCTGTATGTATAATTCCGACCATGTGTTGATATCAGAAAACCCCAAAATAAATAAAATCTTGTGCTCCAAATTATTCGCTAGTACAATCATTCTGCACCATTAAAAGTACAGTTCAAAGAAATCCCAATATTGCCATGATATCCATGTTCAGGATTAACATGTGAAAAATTCCGATCACAACTGTATTCCTTTAAAAGGGTTTCATCATTGCATTGAATCCTTTTAATGTCATGATTCTGTTCTTTGATTTCAGCCTTGTTTTTTTTTTCCTGCTTTATTTTATATTTATGTGCTTTATTTTTTTGCATTACTAAACAGCTCAGGACGAACACTTTTGTAATACTCTTGTGCTTTGGGTTTCTTTCCCTTGTTTCTTTTGTTGGCACTCAAGGAAAAGAAGTTTGTATTTTGATTTTTACATCAGGTACATGATCGTGTGTGGGTTGACGTTCACAGTTTGCCCTTGTTTTGTCTAACCCACTCATACTCAGTGTCACGCCGCTAATTTTAATGTCTGTCTGTTTGTCTTTTTACTTCTGGTCTGGTTCAGTTTGAATGAGTGCACTGAAGTGGTTTAATGAACTTGATCAATCGTTAAAGAAATACTGTACTGTATTTTTTCATCTTAATCTCTGTCTGTTGCAGGAGTATTCAAAGTTTTGTAAAGATTGAGTTACATAAACTCCTTGCTTACAAAGCTCTGGACGAGCCACTAACATGATTGAAAACGCCAACAGCTACTATTTAATGCTTGATCATAAACGATCACCACAATCGTGGTAAAGCGGTTGCGTCTTGTTTCATAGTGTCGCTTAGCGTTACCAGTTTTGACGAGCGCCACAACCATCTGTTTTGCTTTGTTCATCCGTGATGCGTTTTGTTGTCGGCTTTATTTTACCGAGCAAGCCGTGTATTAGCGTGTGTGGTGCGTCTGTCTTGAGCTAAACGATTCACATGCCTGCGATTGGCCACATAAGATTCACTATAGAAATCAACCAGGTTCATGTATAGAATTGCTGAATTACAGTCATTTCCATATACTGTACCTTTTACAGTATTTTTCATGTACCCATTTTGGTCATTATAGTCTGTCAGTTGATGACCCTAGATCTCTCGTAGGTAGACCCTAGGATATGTAGGTTGCTTTGGATAAGAGCATCTGTAAAGTGGAATAAATTTAAATAAATGTGTGATAATTTCTGACAAGAATTCTGAAACATTTCTCTGTACTGAGAAAAAAAGAAAGCCTGTTCACTCAAAACTCGCCTAATTACAATTGAAGTCTACAGGCAGCTTTTGGCTATTTTTTTGTGAGTATGTGAAGATGTGACTATACTGTATGATGCAAACTCAAAATTACAAGTGTAACACTAACAATAAGGCTCTGAGAATAACCTAGTGAGTAAGTGTAACATATAGGTAAGAATGAATGAATTACATGTATATTATCAACATACAAATAGTACGAGTGCTCCGATAACGTCCATCATAAATGAGTTTTGTGTAATCAGACGTTCTCGTCCTAAACATCTTGTCTAGAGTAATAACACATTACCGAGGCAGTAGATAGAGATTAAGTTGAAAAATGCTGCATTATTGCTGTAAAGTGGAAGGATATGGTTAGAAACAAATCTCCAAGAAAAAGATAAAAATATTAAATAAAACCAGGAAGATCATAAATACTGTAGACACACACACACACACACGTGCGAGGCTCAGGGTTGGATGACTAGTCTGGACAGGTCTGTATGTCCCCAGGGGAAGGACACACACATAAGAAGAAAGGTCACACAGCCAATTATCAGCTCTCATAAAAAAAAAGAATAAAAAGAGCAGGGGATATTAGAAAGTGAAAGAGTGGAAGACAGAGAGCGGTGTATTAAAACTCATATTGTAAAAAGCGAGGGAGAACGAGAGTAACATTGAATTATGGAGAGAATAAAAAAAAGAGAAAAACAGCAGAAGGGTGACTTTCCCTTTTCAAATCTGGACTTCTGCCAGGTGCTTCATCATGGAGATTGAATGTCACAGGAGCGTCATATCCTCCAAACACACATACACACCCGCGCGCTTAGTTAAGGCTTTTAGACATGCGAACGTTATCGTAAAAATAGTCACTAGATACCAGCATGATCTCGCTCTGTCTCAGGGCACAAAATCATAGAACTCTGGGAACTAATCAACATGACACCACTATAGCAAAGAAAAATTAATTAGTCATTTTTCCCCACTATACTGTAGTCCATTTGATAGAGTCGCTCCATTTTCATTCTGGGTTCAGACATCAGCTTCATGAGCTTAATTAGCAAAAGGCCATTCTTTCACATCTGAGGTGGTCAGAGAGGACCATGTAGCATTAACCCTGTGTTCCAATACTTTCCAATACAGTGTTCCACTGCTGTCACTAGTTTCACAGACATGGAACATAGCTTTTTCCAATTTCTTATCAGAAAAGTACAGCTGCTTGCCAGCAAACTCACTACGACGTCTTACATACTGTATAGAAAAGCATTCTGATAAGCGCAAAAATCACATTTACAGCTTATTTATATTTTCCATTAGGGATCAGTATCACCACTTCTTTTAAATCATACAAGCTGAAAGTAGTTTACGTATTTTATATCCCAGTATATCCCATTATCATTTTTGTAGTAACAAATTTCACAGAAACTTATATAAAGGATGTTCTTCCTAACTTATAAATAATAACTTAAATGAATAATAATAGATAAAAACCAAAAAACAAACAAAAAGATCCCCAAATATACTCTGACACTTTGTGTAAGTAGTCATTAATGTAACGACAGCGATTTTTATTGGTCATAAAGTTTTCAAACATTTGTAGCATTTAATGTATTTTATGATTGTTTACAATTTTTTTACAATAATAACTGCAATAATTCCAAAAACAAAACAATTTCTTATTACGAGTGCAAATATGAAATACAGGAGAGAAACACGGTGCCACCTTAGCTACTTTTACTATGAGCTTAAGTTGAGAACACTCAAAACCTTCATTTTTTAAACCTTAATAAGCTCAGTTAAGTTCATATTTAAACCGTTAATATTTTTTCCGGCTCATCTGTACTTTCTGGGTGCACTCGGTGGCATATTTGTACTCTCACGTTGATGGTAGAAGCACAAGCTGGTCATAGTTGCGAATGGATGAATAGTACTGTTACTCTTTTAGTACTGGTTCTCTTTGACCAAATTGTTAACCAACAATGAAAAGCTAACTATCATGACGAAAACTATCCGAGTTGGCCGAAACTAAAAATGACAATGGCATGATTATTTAACAACTTTATAACCTAAAACACTCAGTTAGATCAATGACTTTGAGCACAAGTTGTGAAAACTTAACGATAGTGTCCAGGGAGTGCATTTAGCGACAGTGTTGGAGTACAGGGTTAGCGAAATGAACACACACTGCTGCCCACCGCCTTACACTGCACCTGATTGGTGGAGGTTGTAAGCAGCTATCCCAGCATCCACTCATGACTTCATGGCATGACCCCCGCCGCTTCCTCACAGCACACTGCCACCAGGAGGTGGTGCCATGCCTCTGTCACTCAGCCAGCCTTGACATGAACCCACTCCCTCACACCTGGACACCCGAGTGCACATTCACCCAGCCACTCACTGAGTCTGTAACGTTTAGACATGGCTTGTTCTGCATTGTGCTCATATTTCTTCACTGTTTCCCCACACAGCCCCGACGAGGACTCGTGCCAGAAGTTTGTGCCGTTCATTGGGGTAAGAGTGCACAGATGATTGATTTCTTTTTTTACTATTGCTAATTGAATATTTTAAAAAAGGTTTTTCTGTTGAAGACGAAAGAAACTATTATTTATTTTTGCTTGTCTTTTTATAGTTGGTGAAAGTAGGAATTGTTGAGCAAAACTTGTCCACATCAGGTAAGAGCTTCTGCATGTACAAACCATGATCAGTGCACTTACTGTATAATAAATTACAGAATTCTTTCCCCACAGTGAAGCATGGTGATGGTAGTATCATACCCATGGCATTTTACTTGCTTCTTTGGCTAATGCTCTTTTGTGATACACTCTTTATGTCGATTAATAATTAATTTAATGGTAACCAGTAGGATGTATGAAATAAGTAATCCCATAAATATGTATGGGATAGTGAAATCACAGATTTAGCTTTTTCATTAGTATACAATGGTACAGGATATATGGATTTTTGTGAAACATATGTGAAAACTTATGCAAGCTGTTGTATATACTAAATAGCCACTGGCCTGATATTTCCTATCCATTTCACCACAGATAATGTAATTTAATGTGTGTATGTAGTGGATTCTGATGATGCCAACGTGATGGGCAGTATGAACATGCTGTCTTCACCTCCAGCCCAGACGGGGGCACCATACGGAAAAGACATGACCTGCACTCCTCCCTCCTCTCCCTCTGTCTCAGCCAGTCTGTCTGGAGCAGGGTACATTACCCACACTTTTTTTTCTTTTTCATCTTCTTTCTCTCCTTTGCACAGTCAATAAATATATATATTTTTTAACTTCTAAATGCCATATGTTGTAAATAAGACTGATAAAAGACTTAAGACTTGAGCTTGTGTGTGTGTAGTTCTCCAGGCTCGGGTGGAGAGGTGATGGGACTGCAGGTGGATTACTGGCCGTGTCAGGGTGCAGACAAGAAGAAGGATGGAGAGAAAAGAGACGTGGGGATGAAGAACACGCTGAAGAGCAACTTCCGCTCCCTGCAGGTTTCACGCATCCCCAGTGGAGGAGAGCTCACTCCACCACACGGCATGGCCATGACCGTCGTAATGAAAGAGAAGAATAAGAAAGGTGACCCCTCCGCACACACACACACACACACACACACTAATCATCATTCGAAGCTTGCCACATTAGCTTTTTCAGCCACTAAGTTACAGTGCACTTATAAAGCCTGTGGAAAACCAAGCTGCACAAGGAAACGTGATAATTATGTGTAAAGCGAGCGTTGTCATGGTTACCATAATCCACGAATTAGACGAGGGATACAACAGCTCACCGACCTGTTTTACCCGCTGGAATTTTTAAATCGGCTTGCCATGGTGATTCAAAGAGTTTCTTGGAGATCATGAGAGCATGAAGTGGGAAAACAAACTTTTTTAATCTTGAGCCATGTTTAGAGTTTGAGATTGGAGCAACAATCACAGTACAAAAGTTGTATCTGTATTTACATGGGGAAAGTTTAACATATTCAGAGATATGAAAATTATGAAAATGACTTGCATATAGTTCAAGCTTCCAAGGTTGGCAGATTTATTTTAATAGGATCTACATCTTGCAAAGTTTTTATTATTTTTTTTAATTATTATTAATATTTTTAACAGGACCTAGATAACTATTTATAAGCACAGTCTTCTTTTTTTTTAGGCTAATTTTGAGAAAAGCAATAGAACATAAAATCAGCTGACTACCTCAATGTACTGAATGACCAAGGTATTTTTGTTCCTTACCGCAGGCACAGATACCACAGACATACTCCAGGATGGCAGTGCCAAAATTCATTGGGCTCAAATTTTGAACGAGTGGTTCTGGGGTCATGAGAAAACATTGTCAGGAATGGTTTTTCCACCACAAAGTAACCGCAGTGAAAATCTTTGGGATGTGCTGAAGAAGTCTTTATAGAGTGCTTCAGTAGCATGATTTTGGCCAACTCTCTATAGGATAATAAATGCTGTGAAGTTTTTCGAAACAATGCCATGGCAAATGCACGTCGTATTCAAAACTAAGTCCAACTAAATATAAGAGTGTGTTTTTTTTTTGGTTGTTGTTTTTTTAACAAGACATGTATATTGCCAATATTTTGCTTTGAAATAGTTTCTCAGTAACTATCACATGAATCACTGCATGTGTGGTTTACTTTAAAAATATTGATGATTAAATTACATTAAACTAGCCTTTAATCCAACAGATCCTATTATTTTGCGTTTTTTATTTTATATTGTGCGCTGCCTCGCAATTGTGTCCGCAGCTTTATATTACATGTCAACTTTTCTCATGCAGTGTCTGACGAAAGTGCAGATGGTGCATTATTGTGCTTGTGATTTCTCCCTGTGATATTTTGGAGCTGGCACAGCAGACCACAGTGAGCATTTTGTGTGTCTCCCTGTTTGTAGTGATTTTCCTCAGTAAGAAGCCGAAGGAAAAGGACGTGGACTCCAAGAGCCAGGTGATCGATGGTATTAGTAGGCTGATCTGCACGGCCAAACACCAACACACCATGCTGAGAGGTAATGAATGGTTCACGCACACAGCACACACATAGCATGCCGACATGAATAATGCATAAACAGATTTGATTAGTTCACGCTGGGGGAGGGGGGGGGGGGAGGCATTAAAAAAAAATTCAGGGCATGATGATAAGCACACAAGCCAGTGTAATGGTTTTCTAACATTTGTAGTAATGCCATTGTTCCATCAAGGGTTTCCTTTGCTTTTTACATGAAGGGATTTTTATTAGGCAGGCTAAGGTCAATCATGATTTTTTGGCTTCTTCAATGAATCAATGTGATATTCTTGAGTTTACTAAAAGCATGCATGTTTTTGGTCTGTGGGAGGACACCAGAATACCCGGAGGACATCCACTAAGTACGTGGAAAACATGCAAACTCCATGCACACAGGCCGAAGTGGGAATCGAACCCGAACCCTGGAGGTGCAAGGCGACAGTGCTGATCACTACACCACAATTCTGCCGAAGTGTTTTTATTCAACCGGGTGACGATGACTTTTTCGAGGTCATGACAGACTCAAGTAACAAACAGGTTGTGCGGTGCCCCCGGGGGTGGCGATGGCACAGGGTGCTTGGGCCAGTCATCATTGCTTGCAACTATATTTTTACTTAAAATTATAAGTGTAATAAAACCATTAGGCAATTAATGTAATATAATACTTAATTTAGTATAATAAGTCCATTTAGGGTGACATCAAAAAATATAAATGATAACATTTTGTACTGGCACAGATTAACCTTACCTACAGTTACAGGTTCTGAACTCCGGTGTACCTTCATACCAGTTTATCATCACACATGGGCATAGTTTTGGAATAATGGAGAACTTGAAACATCTTTTTTTATGTTACTTTTTCTTCACTTTTAACATTAGTTACAGGAACATGACTATACAGAGTAGGTCTACTCGAACACTGTGACTGAAGTAGAAGTATAACATGAGGTGATGATTCAGTTGGATAGTATGCACAAGAACGGACCATGAGCAGCCCACAAACCACATCACTCATTTACACTCTCTCTCTCTCTCTCTCTCTCTCTCTCTCATGCACACACGCACACACACACACACACACACACACACACACACACACACACACACACACACATAAAAATGAGTGTTCAAGCTTTTAGAAACTGAAGAAAAAAAACAGTTGGAAAATACTACAGTTTATGACAACAGGATTACACAAAGCCTTCAGTTTTACTGAATCTCATGAAGTCATGTTCCATTGGTTGCTTCTGATTTGTCAGCGGTTGGATAAGTCACAGCCTGGCGAACTGCAGTCACATTGTGAATCCAGTATCATTTCAAAAACAAGTTAAATAAGATAACATAAAAAGTACTAAAATCTGACTGAGTTCAGTGACTCTAATTTTCAAAACTTCTTCTGTAGCAGATCTTGTCATTAAGGCAGTGACATGCATTTATGTAAATGATTTAACTGAAGTGTGAGCCCAGGGACTTGCTCCAGGGCTAGACATACCTGTACTGTAGTACCTGAAAAAAGGGGAATGGTTTTATTTTTCATTTCATTAGCCGTCTCTGGTTTGATTAGCGAACAGCTTGTTTAGACAAAAGTCGATTATGAAGCATGATGGTTTACAGCGTGTGCATTTATTCTCCTTACATCAAATAAAAATATAATTTTATCCGTTAGAGTATATGGTGCTCTGACAAACTAGTAACCTTGAACAGTACAATGCTACAATTCGACTGGACCGAGCAGTTTTTTTTCTGTTTGACTGCTAGTGGTCATTTTTTCAGTTCTGAACTCTTTAAATGTTCACACAGAGGTACAGTAAGAGCTTCCCTTAATATTGACATCACTTCCACTGAAGCTTCAGCAATTTCCTTGCCTTTTAAATTTGTTGACATTTGATAAGTGAATTATCTTCGCACGCCAGTGCAATATTAGGAATTGCGTGGAATAGTTGTTTAAAATCGTTTTATTTGTAGCCCCGAACGAATCCAATTAAAAGGTGACTGCTGTCACCATTCACCATTCAGTCGTGTCAGGTGATTATTTGGAGTTTTATAAGAAATTGATTTTATTCATCTGGGTCTTTACATACATCTCTTTGCTGTGCAATCCTGCTTGCTTCATGTCCCTGCTGAAGAACGTCACACTAGCCGCTCCTGTTATTCATTTTTCCTTACTGGTGCATTTTCTTTTAAATATACAGTAATCAACTAATGCTTCTTCTACCTAAATGACTAAGTGATTCCGACTGAGTCCCTTTATTGTTAAAGATTTTTTTTTTCCCCCTCAAGGTCGAAACATGTTTTCCTTTCATCTACTCTTATTTTCACTTTCTTACTCTAAAGCATGAATTCAGACAAGTTGGCACTTGCACTGTGTGAACAGAGTGGTGTAGCAAGGCCAGGAGATTTAAACACTGATCATAGTGGCGCAATTCTTTTCTTTTCTTTTTTTTTTTCCTTTTTGGCAATGAACACCGTCAATAAATCAGAGTTAACAGCTTTATACCGAAGTGTGAGACGAGCTTATAACAAGAGTAAATGACATTCAGACATTTATCGAATTATATTAAATTTATAATGATAAAGGGACCATTACAAATCCTGTTAACGTTACATATGTTGAATATAATCAGAATGTATATTCTCATTATATGGTCTGATTCATCAAATCTGAGATGGCTGCTATATGTGATTTAAACTGTACATGTACTGGCTTTTGTGTTTCAAATTCATTATTTGTACCAACCAGTTATTTTATGTTGGATGTACAGTAACTGGATCCCTAGGAGATGGTGTTTAGTATTTTGTAGTGCTTCTTTGAGAAATGATTAGGGATTACAGAGTTTTATCATATGACTGTCATAGGCGTGGATATAAAAAAACAAAAATACATTTTTCACTCGTCTTCATTCCCTGATCTAACTCACAAGCTCAATTATTGCTCGGTGCTAAGAAAGTCATTTTAGTAAATATCTGCCATCTGCTGGTTATATCTTAGTATTACATCTAGATTTTTTTGTATTTTGTGGTGTGAATCAATTTCTGTAAGCTGGATTCGATACGATACAGTAGTGATAAAGTAGCGATTAATGCATTTTAGTTCACTTCTGATTTAGTTTAGCACCAGTATTCAGTTCAGATTCAGTGGAGACAAATTTCAGTTTTCCACCACAAGAAGAACTTTTCAGATTCTTGGTAAAAAATAAATAAATAAATAAATAACAAGCTGGGTTCAACATATGTAGCAATTTTTAACCATTTCCCCATTTTATGTAAACCTTGGTTTGGAATCAGTTTCTTGCATCATTGGATCCATTTTACAATTTGAATAAACGGCATTTATAAGCATCACCTTGCATCTCCAGGGCAGTGAGTTCAAATGTCGCCTCTGGTCTGTGCGTGTTCCCTGTTCTTGATGGGTTTCCTCAGGGTATACCCCATCCAAAGCCTGTGTTATAGGTAGAGGTGGACAAAGTACAAAAATCCTGTACTTGAGTAATAGTAGAGATATCCCAGGTTAAGTATTACTGAAGTACTTACATTTCTACTTGAGAAAAAGCACTCACCTTCAAATGAATGTAAGTTTAAAAATACTTTATTTTGAGCTAATGCATTAGCTCACTGTAGCCTTGAACTCATGGCAAAAGAGTCTCTCTCTCTTTCTCTGCTTCTAAACTGTGAACTAACTGTTTCGACTCAGTCTGCAACCACCTCCGCTTCTGATTTTAAACACCTGCTGCATGACTCAGCTTTTTTTGAAGGGAAGGCAAATCACGCAATTACATAAAATAGTCACTAGGTGGCCACTTTAAATGCTACAGACCACTGTGGTTACATATAGCAATGCCAAGCAGAAATCTATTGAAGTGGAAAGTACAGATAATTATTGTATGATGTTGTGGAGTAAAAGTGAAACGTATCCGCTAATAAAACTATTCAGAAAATAATATCCTTAAGTACAGGTAAGTGAGTAAGTGCAGTTACCTTTCACCTCTGGTTGGAGGCTGATTGGTGTTTCCAGATTGGGTATGTAAGTGTGTGTGCACCTGTATGTTGCCTGTACGTTAGCGATAGCAGCACAGAAGGATTTGAGGATAGAATTGAGCGCTTATTTACAGTACGTCTCTACAATATTTCAAATTGTTAATACCGTCTTTTTGCTTTAAATTCTTGTGCCATGTCATTTTTTCAATACAAGTCACAGCTGTAGCTCATCTGATCGCTATAATTGACATTTCTTTCCTTTATCTGTTGACCAGTCTCCATCGACGGTGTGGAGTGGCACGATGTGAAGTTTTTCCAGCTGGCCGCACAGTGGCCCACCCATGTAAAGCACTTCCCCGTGGGAATCTTCGGCTACACCAAGGCCCTGTGACGATCCTGTGGCACTCTGGAACTTTTTCTGGCACTCGCATCAAGAAGCAAGACACCGATCGAGGGAGAAAAGGGAGACTGTAAAAAAAAAATTTTTTAAAACCTTGAAATGTGGACTTTCCTGTGGAAACGCTCTGAAGCCTGTGTCCCAAACTACATGGATGTTGTTCTTATTAATGTTCTGGTCTGTTCTTGGCTGTTGCACCAGCAAAATGAAAGAAGGTTTGTATGTAAACATATATATATAAATATGCTGCCATTTTTGTATACATATTGTGGTTAGAATTTTGTAGCCACCACGTAATGGCAGCTTGGTTTTGCACTTTGTTGGTTAGCGTTTTTATTATTTCAATGAAATCCTGTGGTCGTATTTGTTCTGTGTACATAGTGGTGTGTGTGCGATGATGGTGGTGGTGCAGGAGGAGCGAGGGTGATTGTACTAGGAAACAGGGGAGATCGTTGGGGCAGATGGGAGGGGTGGGGGGGGGGGGGGGGATTGGGGTGGGATCAGGTTTGTTCAGAGTGACTCAGACCTTGCTGTGAAATTTAAAGAGCCCTATTCGTTTTAACCGGCTCACCTTTTCAAGATTGTAGGTTGACGTTGAGAGAATGGACTTGCACCCATTAAAGAAATACTCCAGGGTTTCACAGCCTATTCGCCAAATATACAGAATATATACAACACAAGATCTCCGACGTGTCTTCCTACATTGATAAAATGATTAAAGTGCAAATCCAAGGGCAGTTGTAGAACTCTAATTGCTAAAAAACAATGGCAAAAGGGGGCGAAATTCAATCAATCATTTTTATCTGATTGTTTTAACTGATTGTAACACCGGAGTAAACATTTATTGCAGTTACCCATGCTTTCCCAAAAGGAACCCATGCACCATTAAGCCCACAAAGCCGAACCCTACGCTCACTCTAGAAAGCGTAAGGCCTGACAAGGACACTTTTTTTTAGTACCAATAAGAAGCAGGCGTTGCTCTATAGTACTTCTAAGTCTAATTTAAACCAACTTAAATGACACACACTTATCGGTGTGAAACCCTGATTGTTTAAACTGCATGGTGGACGGATTGCCAAAGCAAACTAAACTCTCGGCCAACTTCCTTCCTATCTTTATTTTCCTTCACATTTTTGTACACGATTAATGACAGCTCGTCTCTGGCAGGAGAAAATGAAAAAAAAAAACGTGTGTTTACAAGAGTTTCTTCCACTTATTTTGTATTTCCTGCTTTAAACAATAAATGGGAACTAATGTAAATAGGAAGTAGTAGTGTAGGTGAGGAAGTAAAGCAATGTCATGCCACACGCAACACACATCATTTTTCTCTTGCTGTACCGTGGCATGCTGTCGCTCCGTGTAAACGGATTTAAAAGTACGTCTTCAAAAGCCGTCTGCGCTGACGGCACATGCACTACAATACAGCAGAGATCAGGTTGAAAAACACCGGGGTATTGATTTAATGCGGTGCTTAGCATGTAGTTTGACTCTAAAGCACAGTAATAGCAAAAAGGGAAGAAAAAAACGGAAAACTATGAACTAGATGCTGCTCTCGCCCTGTCTGAGCTTTTAACTTAAAGAGAGGAACTCAGTTTGGTGCAAATTTAAAGGGAGATTCGGATTAGCTCATGACTGCGATGTAACCATACAGATACCTCAGTTTGAGGAATGTCTCAATAAGGATCTGCACTCAAGCCCTTGTTAAAAAAAAAGCCCTTTAAGTGTGTTATTAATGTATAGGCCAGATTCTACAGATGTCTCCTATTTGTAATCGCAAAAATATTTGGGCGATTATAATAATATTATACTTGGATTAAAATGAATGAACTATGGTAGTGCACTAGGGCTTTATAGAGTGTACTTGCTGGAGTGGTATTGCGTACACAGGGTCAGTTGTGTCAGCTGTTAACTGCCATTAAAGGGCTTGCGCTAAAAGACAACAAGTTGAGAGCAAGGTGCTCCATCTTTTTACAGTAGAGCTGTCTTTTTATATATATCCAATTCTCTCAATAATCCCTTTACACATCTGTATGTGTATATATACAGTATATGTGCGTGTGTGTGTGTGTGTGTGTAATTGAAGATAGCGAGCATACAATTCGATTGTACGGAGATTGGCAAAATGGTTAACACGTCAAAAAAGGGTTCACATGTGTGTGTACAGCGTGTTTGTGTGTATGTATGTGTGAGTTACTGCACATGTGTGTTTGAAAGTGGGAGAGCCAGGAGAGAAGGAATTCAGTTTGATTCGAGGATGATCTGAGGCTGAGGGCATTTCTGTAAGCATTGCAGTGTTATTCTGTATTTTTTTTTTTATATATATATATAAACCAAGTTGAGACTGGTACACTGTTACATACAGTTTAGAGGAGTTGGTGTGTAGTCTCGTCGCCAACTGTACAAAAATGTTCATAAATTTGTCATAGCTCACAGTGCATTTCATTGGACAGCTTGGCTTCGTTCGTATACGGCTACGAGGCTGAAATTCTGTTCATCAGATGTTTGGAAGTTTTGTTACGAAGCACTACAATGATGTAAACTTGCCCTCATTTACAGCCAAGAGTGATTGGTAAGAGAAAAAAAACACTAAAGCGTGGCCAGTCCGTTTGTCGAGATAAAGATCTGCAGACATATTTTTGCACAAATGTCATTTTATGTTATATGACAGTATTCCTTTGCGGTATACCACTGAGGCAAGCTTTGCTCCTTATGTTCCCGTTCCATATGTGAACATATTTTCGTTTCGTATTGTTTTTACTCTGTTCGGTTGTCTTAACTGTCGTGAATACCGAAACGGTTTTAACCTTGCCTGCATTATTTTTAACTGTTATTGTTATTAACATGTTGTTTTGTATTACCCTTTTAAAGGAGTTGACCTCTTTTATAGGATATTTTGTGTTCAAATTAAGGTTTTGCAGCATTTCACATGTAACTGAATACAGGAAAAAATGAACCAGTGTGTTCTGTTTTATGAGTGCACAGAAAAATACTTTTGTTTTGCTTTTTTCTGTATTTGATAAATACATAGTATTGTGTAAATCAATGAAATAAACTCTAAAGCTATAGCCTGTGGGTTTATTACCTTGGCAGTTAGAAGTTATAATGGGCCCATAAAGGCTTAGTCCAACATTGATTGAAGGTCCATGGAAATAATTAAACTTGTGTTGAGGTTGTCTGGAGTGAAGATACGTTTCTTATCAAGGTGTCAGGACATCACACAAACATCTCCAATGTGCCCTGAGTTTGATGCGTAAGTCTTTGAAACTATTCTAGGGTCATGAACACCATTTTTCCAAAATATACACCTTTAGTTGGTGTTTTGTTGACAATGGTGGAGAGTGCCATCTAATACAACAAATCACAGCATAACAACACCTCCTTTAGTTTATCACCCATGTGTATATTTGAAAAGTTCAGAAATTATGATAAAATAACATGCAGCCTCCATCCATCCAGGAACCTCTGTAGTCCAACTAGGGACCGTGGAGGCCAATGGTGTCCATCGTCTTTATTCCCATTTTGTACGACCATGGTAGGACCTCCGTTGAACATTCACACACTATGAGAAATTTGTGAACAACAGTTAGCCAAATCTGCATGTTGTAGGACTGTAGGAGAAAACCGGAGAACCTAGAGGAAACCCAACCAAGCATGGGGAGAACATGCAAACGCCATGCACACAGACCCGACACAGGAATCGAACCCAATCAAAACCTGGAGGTGCAACGCGACAGTGCTATATTTGCATTATCTCAGTGGAAGAAGCAGAACGCATTGCGGCACAGGATTAACAGTTTGCACCTAAAGTTTAAAAAGTTTGCACATGAACTGGAGAAACACATTTATTCATAGATTCATTGTTTTATTTATTCACTGCACATTTGCAGTATACTAATTTTTTTATTTAGCACTTAAAGGGTCAGCTCCCCAAACATTTACTAAATAGTATGGATTTTTTTTATAATCATATTTTCCAGGCATACTCTCAATTGTACTTAAAAGTTTTTAAAAACTTTGTATTTAAAATGTGTATAAAGGTAAGTCAAGTTTAATTAACTCAACAGCAGGTTGATGATCATGTAGTTTACTGTTCTCTTCGTATTCCAACAGATGGTGGTAGTGTAAGAAAATGCTTTTTACCTGAATGCTTACTGGAAAAGATTGTGTAAATATAACAAATTGGTTAAAGTTGTCTAAATCATTGGGAAATAAATTTTTAAAAGATCTGTATAAATTAGACATTGGGTGTGTAAATTACACACACATACACTCACTCCGGACAATTTGGGAACGCCAATTAGCCTAACCTACATGTCTTTGGACTGTGGGAGGAAACCGGAGTACCCGGAGGAAACCCACCAAGCACGGGGAGAACATGCAAACTCCATGCACACAGAGACGGGAATCGAGCCTGGCCGGGGATCGAACCCGGACCCTGGCGGTGCAAGGCGACAGTGCTAACCACTACACCACCGTGCCGCTGACTCATATCTCTAACTAACTAAATTTAATTTAAGTTAGAATAACAGATATCACCACCACCACCACAACAACAACAATAATAATAATGTACTTAAAACTACAATGACAATTTAAACATACAAAGAGTATAAACATTTTAACCACCTGAATAGAAATCCGAAAAAAATTACACCTCTGTAACATAAAGAAAAGTACATTTAAAAAAGTTAGGTCACCTACCAGCAGTGACCCTGAACATTGAACAACCATTGTAATATAGTTGTCATGATGTTGCAATGATGTCCACTAGCTGGAATTTCCTTCAGGTTTAATAAAGTATCTATCTATCTATCTATCTATCTATCTATCTATCTATATATTAGGACAACATTATTTTAAAAATTTACAATTACAGTACCTTGATAAAATGACATTGAGATAAGGTTAAATGAATGACCCAAACACAACATTGCAAATACAACTTTATGGTCCCTTACGTTTCTAACAGGGTTTAGAATTCGGATTAGGACGGACACAACAGCTTCCCGCACACAGCACGTGTATCACATGTCACAAATCACTTAGTATTGTGTATTATAGTAATGTTACCTCCCTCTTTACATTTCTATTAGAAATATTACCATGAGGTAACCTACATCCTATCTCCTCAATTACTGTACTGTAATATAGTGTTTGTATTATGAATATGGAGACATCAACCCTTCCTTATCCCTTTAACACATGTAGCACTGCTTGTCTTTTCTTTACTAAATATACTGTACATACAAACTACAGTACACTGTCCGGCCAAAAACAAAACAAACAAACAAACAAACAAAAAAACACATGCTAAGATTTCATTTATTCACCTTTAGCTTTGATTACAGCACACAATGTGGTGGTCAGTTCAGATGTGAAAATGATTCCTCATGCCCCCAGAACCACTATTTCACAATCTGAGTCCTAGGAAAATGCCTGTGCCATCATGAAAAAAAAAACTCTATTGATGTGATACACTGGTCATTCAGTACAATCAGGTCATTAGTTGACTTCATTTTATTTCCACATAATGTTACTGAGTCCTGTAGACCTGACCACCTGAAGCATCCCCAGATCATAGCACTGCCTGCAGAGGTTTATACAGTGGTGCACTATTCATGATGTGCTTCAATTCATGCACTTCCCTTCTAACCCTGATCGACCCATCACTCTGGAATCAGGTCAATCAACTCATCAGACAACATGACCTTTTTATATTGCTCCAAAGTCAAATCTTTATGCTGTCTAGCAATTTCAAGCCTTTTTTCTGATGAAGTGTTTGGCCGCACATCTGTTTAGTTTTCATCACATTGTGTGTGCATGGAAAGGTTCCTACTTTCACTATACAAAGCTATGGTTTTTACTGTTTTACTGTTTATGGTTTTTTACCATGCAAAGTCACTAAGTGTTCAATAGATCTCCATTCATGATTCTTTTTCCAAACACATTTCTTGGTGGCTGTCCTTCCAGGTTTTTATCATGTGTTGAAGTGTTCTTAACCCAGATCCAGGAGGTTTGTCCTTAGTTGTTTTGTTTGCTTAATGCAGGCCAAAATTTTGCCCTTTCTGAAATGGCAAAAATTTTTTCCCTAGGCAGTATTTATTTCACCTGAAATAGGATTCTGTTTTGCCAGTTGGTATACTGTACGCTTGACTTTTGCAAAGATGGTCTTCCAGCTTAACCAGCTTGGCCAGTGTTTTGGCAATTGGTACCTGTTTAGACTAAACACATCTTTAAGCAAAGATGGATTTAAATGTTACTTCTTGAATCTTTTGGAGCCAGGAAAAATAAGTAACCTATAGAATGACTGATTTTAACTTAAAGATATTTTATTTAGTTTAAAATGAGATGTCCTATAAAATGATCAGTAGTACACACTGTAAACCCGAATAAGTTGGCAAAACTGCAAAAATTTGAGGTAATCAGTTACACAAAATTTTTTAGTAATGATGTTTCCAATTTTAAGTAAACAGAACTATATGTTTTTGAGTTTGATGTACTCATTTATATTAATTGTACTTTACTTGCATTATTGAGTAGCCTAACTCATACTATTTAATAGCAATTATAATTTTTTTTGTTGTTTGCAAATAAATTGTTGTTGGTCTTTCAGCTGCTCCCGGTAATGGGTCGCCACAGCAAACAATCCAGTCCGCACACAAGCTTGGCACAGGTTTTACACTAGATGCCCTTCCTGATGCAACCCTCCCATTTTATCTGGGCTAGGGACAGACACTTCATCCAGTTGTTGGGAATCGAACCCAGGCCTTTCACATGTCAGGTGACCTTTCAAACCTACCACCGAGCCACCAGTGCCCCATTGCCCTGATGACATCAGACTCAAAATCACTAGTCTGAAAGATTTTAAGTTGGTGGAACTTTAAGGTGACGGTTACTGTTACTTAAGTACTTACAATTACTTAAAATATCAAATTTGTTCAACTAACTTGAAAAGTGTCATTTCTACAAACTCATAAATACCAAAAAGTTCTAAATACTCATCAAGGTCTATTAATTTGAACTAATTGTAATTATTTAAGTTAACAGTACTCAATATGTTTAATTACTTTGAGCATTTGGGTTTACACTGTATCTGTGTCTGCTTTGAAATGTCCTATACTATTATAGAACTAAATCTGAATTCTGCAAAATATCAGTCACAACAGAAGTTCTATGGAATCATATTGTAGGTCTATATACTGTAACTGGGTAAAAAAAATTTTTTAGAAAATTAGCAAAAGTTCTACAGACGTTTTATAGATTTTGATTTTCTTCAGATAAAGAAATTTAACAAAAAATTTACCCTAACCCTAACCCATACAGTATATTTTAACAATCTATTAATTGAATACAGATATAGTCTCAAAACAAATGTGTCGTTATTCTTTACACATATGGATGATTATAAATTTATTGTTATTCTTTGAAGTTAAATTTAACCTGGGGACATTTTTAAAGTGTTTGAGAACTTGCATAGGTTTCATGCTGAGGACGTGAGTTAAACACATTCCTGAGATTAATAAATGTGTTCCGGGTTTGAGATTTTAACCACACTGAACTTTGTGGTGGAAGTGAACGGCTGGGCGTTTCCTCTGTGTAAACATAATTCCCTCCTCCTGTTCCTCACTACAGAGGGTCAGAGCTCAGTCGACTCCGTGTACTGGAGCTGCTGCTCTGCTTTGTCTGTTCTGCTGGAATTTCTGGATGTCGGAACAAGAGAGGACTGCTATTAACTGGGTCATACACACTCGCACACACACACACACACACGCACGCACGCACACACACACACACACACACACACACACAGTCTATTGGACCTGAGCTGCTGATCTGTGAAGTGTGACTGGTATGTTTCTTTGTGCTTACAGCCTTAAACACATGTGGATCATTATTAACCACGATCATATGAACTTTAGATCTCTAAATCCAAATCTTTGAGATTTGATTCATTGTTTTCTTTAATCAATTCTAATTGAGATTTTTTTTTTATTCAGATGAATAGCATATGGTAGGGAGGTCACAACTTATATTCAATTAGCTATTTCTTTATATTTTAAAAAGCTTTAAAAATGTATGGGGATTTAATGATCGTGAGATTAAAAGTTTTAAATTTAATCACCAATTGTGAAAACAATAGAAATTTTGTGACCTTTAACACAAAGATGGACTCATTCACAGTTGATAACGTTGTTAAGTCTACGTCACCAGAATGATATCAGTGGAAAAAATTTCAAAAAGTGCAATATACTCTATTAACCTGGCAATAGGTTTGATGTTTGTTATTATAAAATATTATTTATTTTAGAACAATAAAAATATAAAATACTATTTATTTTCATTACAATAAAAAGTAATGGCTGTTCATACTTATGTTATATGGTAAATACAAAAGATAAACCCCCATGCTCAATTTTACATTGATGTTACACGTATGTCGGATTATTCTAAATATTACATTACTGATTAAATAAGTTGAATAAAAAAAAAAACTTTAAAGAAAGACAACAATAATTTTTATTATGTTTCATTATGGTCATCGACAGTTTCTTTAACAGTTAGCTTTACATAGTGGTTCATGCACTGCTGCAAACATTTAAAAAGGTTCCTATACATTATTTAACTTACATTGTGTACTATGATTTGGTAGACAGAAAATGTGGCAATAGTTTTTTTTTCCACTTGTAAAGCATAGATTGTTAAAATAATAATAATAATAATAATAATAATAATAATAATAATAATAATAATAATAATATTTAAAGAAGAAGATTTAAAGTATGACATCACTCTTCATGTGTTGTTGTGAAACCCTACACAAAGTAATGATGTAAACAACTACAGGTTCAATGCTCAAGCTAACCACTGATAAGTAGAACTGACAACGAGAAAATGAGGTCACAGCAGAAGTGCTACATATAAAGTGATTTCTTCATGTACATGTTATTACTGTAGAGCAATCATAGATATGTTAATGTAGACAAATTGTGAGTAAAATCTAGTGTGTTCACACAGACAAGGTGTCATGCACACTCGTAACACGACCGGCACTAGGACCCGGAAGTAGTACGGTCGGGTTTCCAGGAAGCATAAAATGGCGCTTCACATTGCTCAGTCATTGAGTTCGCCCATGCCTTTGCTGACGCTACGCCGCCTATTCTGTGAGTACTCACCCATTCGGGGTGCTTCTTTGATTGAGTGTGTGTTGCTAGAACGCGGGTTTATTTGTGTAGATCCTTGCTCTTTGCGTAAGAGAGTTCTTAGACTAATCGCGTGGTTATCCTGCCTATTCGTGCTGCTTCCGCGTTTGGGTTTCCCATCCACGAGCTAACTGCTAAGGCTTTTCAGTTTATCCTTTGGTTGCACGTGACAGAATGACTGAGCCAAAAGCAGTAAACCCAGCGGAGTTTGCTCGCCTCTGTGATGTGGTTGACCAACATGCCGGACTGATCAATAAGCTCCATGGTGAAGTCGCGTCTCTCCGAAAGGACCTCTAAGACATCGCGGCCTTGCGCTGCAAGGTGGCGGAGTTACGGCAGGAGAATGCGACCCTCCGCGGGGTGGCTGCTCAGTCGGCTATTGCCACGCCCGTCCCAGCGGCTGCAGCACCGCCCCCCTCCTCTTCTGATGTTTTCATAGCTCTACCGGATAAGTGGGATGGCACAGATGGGAAATGCAGCGTTTTTCTAACCGCATTGGATCTTGTGTTTGAGTTCAATTCCAACAGATACTCCACAGACCGACTGCGTGTTGCCCTTCTCGTCTCGTTGCTATCCGGGCAGGCAGCTGAGTGGGCCACGGCGGTTCTCCGATCAGATTCGGACACTGCTTATTCATATGGAGAATTCACCCGTCAACTAAAGCTAACATTTGAACATCCTGCTGCTAAGGTGGAGACCGATATGAAATTGTACCATCTGCGGCAGGGAGGGTCGTCCGTGAGTCGCTACACCGCGGATTTCTGTACTCTCGCTGTGCAGACCACCTGGGGAGACGCCGCCCTCCGGACGGCCTACTACAAGGGACTGGCTTCACGCATAAAAGATGAACTCGCCGGACGGGAGCTTCCGACCACACTGGAGGGACTGATTCAGCTCGCTCTCCGGATTGACCAGCACCTGCTCTCCCATCCGAGGCCAGCCCCCCCGGACCCTGCCGCCCATCACGCCATCTTTTTCACACGCCACATCCCGACCACCAGCCTTCATCACCACCGCTATGGCACCCACCGGATCTCCACCTCCCGCCGTGGTTGACACCGGAGCCGGGGAACCCATGCAATTAGGACGCGCCTCCTTGAACGCTTCAGGGAGGGACTTTGTGCCTATTGTGGGTCAGGAGCGCACCATAGAGCCATCTGCCCTCTTCGCCCGGGAAACGCCCAGGCCCGGTGAACCATGGAAGCAGTTCACCGGGCTCCCTCCATCTCTCCGCCACCACGCCCAGCGTCTCATGGTTCAGGTACACCTCCAATTTGGCCACAAACGAGTCAAAAGTTCTGCGTTCATCGACTCCGGTGCCGCGGGAAACTTTATTGACTCTTCATATGCCAAAAGATTGGGGTTGGAGACTGAAACGTTATCCCAGCCAGTTCGGATTACATCTGTCGATGGTCGGCCCCTCTCCTCCAGCCCCATCATCGCCCAGACTCCGGCTGGGACGTGCTCTAGGGAGTCCGAGGCCCCTGATGTCGACACCAACGCCATGCCTGAGGCTTATCGGGACCTGGCTGAAGTCTTCTGCAAAAGATGCGCCACCCACCTTCCTCCTCATTGCCCAACTTCAGCCAGGTTCTGTCCCCCCCCCCCCCCCGCGGCCACCTGTACTCTCTCTCCACCACTGAGACGTGGGCGAAGGAGGAGTATATATCCTCAGCTCTCCGCCAAGGCACCATATGACCCTCCTCCTCGCCCACCGCCGCGGGATTTTTCTTTGGAAAGAAGAAATTCGGAGAACTACGTCCTTGTGTCAACTATCGGGGGCTCAACAACATCACCATAAAAAACCGACACCCATTACCTCTTACCAACTCTGCCCTGGACGCCCTCTCTGGTGCCACCATCTTTACAAAGTTGGACCTCCGGAGCGCCTACAACTTGGTGCGTATCAGAGAGGGCGATGAGTGGAAGACGGCATTCATCACCCCCACTGGGCATTAGGAGAGTTTAGTCATTCCATTTGGTCTCTGTAATGCACCAGCAGCTTTTCAACGTTTCATCAATGATGTTCTCCGGGACATGTTGGGCCGATGGGTATTTGTCTACCTGGATGATATCCTTATCTACTCTCGCTCCGTTGAAGAACATGTTCAACACGTCAGAGCGGTTCTTAAGAGACTGCTCGCTCACCAGCTGTACTGTAAGTTGGAGAAGTGCGCTTTTCACGAGCGCTCCACCACGTTTCTGGGTTTTGTCATCTCGTCCCAGGGTGTGGCCATGGACCCACAGAAGCTAGAAGTTGTACGTCATTGGCCCCCACTCAGCAGCAATACGGGGTAGGGGACCGCGAGCTGCTGGCCATAAAGTGGGCATTGGAGGAATGGCGACACTGGCTCCAGGGCGCCAGGGAGCCGTTTATCACCCGGACTGACCACCAGAATCTCATCATCCGGAACCTCAAACAGCTCAACCCAAGGCAGGCGCGGTGGACTCTGTTCTTTGAACATTATGATTTCCACCTATCATACTGCCCGGGGTCGAAGAACACCAAGGCTGATGCCCTCTCCCGACAGCACGAGGAAGACGCCCCCCGGGCGGACCCCGCGCCTGTTCTTTCCCCCTCCAAGATCATCGCCCCACTTCGCTGGGAACTGGAGACGAGGGTTCGCCAAGCACAAGCCGCAGAGAACGAACCGGCAGGTGTGTCGCCTGGACGACTCTATGTCCCCAAGAACACCCGGACTGTAGTCATCCAATGGGGACATTCCACCCCTCTATTAGGGCACCCAGGCACGCAGCGCACCCTACAATACATGCAGCGTGCCTTCTGTTGGCCATCTATGGCCAAGGACATCGGCGAGTTCGTTCAGGCGTGCCCAGTGTGTGCCAGGGCCAAGGACACCAATCAACCAACACCCGGGGAACTCCAACCGCTTCCTGTTCCCCGTCGGCCCTGGACACACATTGCCATCGACTTCATCACGGGCCTGCCGGTCTCCGAAGGGAAAAATGCCATCTTGACCATTGTGGATCAGTTCTCTAAAGCTGTGCACCTGGTGGCCCTCGCCGGACTCCCGTCAGCTAAAAGGACAGCCGAGCTAATTTTAGAGCACGTAGTCCGTCTGAATGGGTTCACCAAGGACATCGTCTCGGACAGGGGGCCCCAGTTCACTGCACGGTTCTGGAAGGCCTTTTGCCGTCTGATCAATTCCACCTGCAGTCTCTCATCAGGTTACCATCCTCAGACTAATGGTCAGACGGAACGGACCAACCAACAACTGGAGCGCTACCAGAGATGCTTCGTCGCCAACCGTCAGCGCTCCTGGGCCCGCTACCTCATCTGGGCTGAACTTTCCCGTAACCTCCATGTTTCCTCCGCCACCAAGTTAAGTCCCTTTGAGGTATGCCAGGGTTTCCAACCTCTGATGTTCGAACATCAAGAACCGGAGGTTGAGATACCCGCGGCCCAACAGTTGGTCCGCAGGTGTTGACGGTCGTGGGTCCTAGCCAAGGAAGCAATCCAACGTGCTAACACTCGTTACACCACGCAACGTCGCCGTCGACACCCTCCGGGACGATTGTACCACGTAGGTGACAAAGTGTGGCTGTCCACAAAGAACCTGCACCTCCATACAAAATCAAAGAAATTATCACCAAGGTTCATCGGCCCCTACCGCATCACCCTCTGCATCAACCCTGTCACCTACCGGCTCCAGCTGCCTGCGGCGCTCCGGATCCATCCGGTATTCCATACCTCACAACTCAAACCCTTCACGACATCACCCATGGTTCCCCATGACAAAATGGCGCTTCACATTGCTCAGTCATTGAGTTCGCCCATGCCTTTGCTGACGCTACGCCGCCTATTCTGTGAGTACTCATCCATTCGGGTTGCTTCTTTGATTGAGTGTGTGTTGCTAGAACGCGGGTTTATTTGTGTAGATCCTTGCTCTTTGCGTAAGAGAGTTCTTAGACTAATCGCGTGGTTATACTGCCTATTCGTACTGCTTCCGCGTTTGGGTTTCCCATCCACGCTACACGGGCTAACTGCTAAGGCTTTTCAGTTTATCCTTCGGTTGCACGTGACACAAGGTCAGTATAATGGAGAATATGGGGGGAGAAAAGTATGGAGCAATAGGCACTTTTTACAGAACAGAAGCTTGTATAAGAGATACGTGAATTTTTCATCGTGAGTTAAAATGGTAAATGATTAACCAATGAACCAGCATGGCTATTAATTATGCTGTGTGTGGTGGTTAAACTAAAGCGTTAAAAACATGGCCTGCATGGAATATATGTTTGACACACTGGTACAGTAGGTATCCTGATCCAACTTGCTAAGAGATTCTGTCAAACAATTTAGGTTGTTTTAAATGATAATTTCTTTTGGCTTTAATGAATCAAAGCATTCACAAGATCCAGTCACCAGAAAGAGCTCACTGATTGCTGTTAACTACTTTGCAAGTTTTATTGCTATCATCATGTGTTGTAATACATTTGCTTAATTTGGTCAAATTGTGTAGCCCTTAATTCATTAAATTAAGAAAACTCTATTTTTTTTTTCTTTTATATCTTGACATCACTGTTTTTTTGTTTTGTTTTGTTTTTGGTCTGTGGTGCAGAAGGAATAATTTGCTGTGTAATGCATGGGTAATTTTGTGTCTTGTGTCTGTGTTTATGTGCTGATAAAGCAGGAATGGGCTCTCAGGAGAGTAATAACATGGTGGACTATGGCCTGGTGTTAGTAAGGAAAAGCCAATATGAGGATAGATATGGAATTATTATCCCTAAGGTATCATCAGAAGTATAGACAGAAGCCTGTACACAGTACTAGTAGTATGTGTGATATAGGTCATACTGTATGATAGAACTGCAATAGCTTTTTATAAAACATGCATTTTTGTTGTTATTATTTATGGTCATTCCACACATTTACACACATTTATATGTAGGTATAACACAGCACTGTTGAGTCCTCAATTTTGAAGGAGTTTATTTAAATTTCTATAACCGCACAGCTTTGACAAGGCTTTCAGGCTCAGGATAAAGGTTTATATTACAGACTATGCTAGGGTTAGGGTTAGCTACCATTTTAATAGTAAGAACTTGCATTGGGACGCGTATAGCAGATACTCTATATAAATGGATAGAAATTTGTTTATTTGTTGATAAGATGAAGATTTCAGTCTTTTCAGTCTTTTATTAAAAGCATTTTTAGGAAAGAGTCTGCCGTGTCAGTCATGTGTAACAGAACGTAAAGCTGTTCCTTTAAATTTTCTTTTAAATACATTTTTTCATCTTAAAAATCCTTAAGATGGAGTGATTAATAGTTTCTGTAGTTTCTCATTAAAATGATAAGCTGTGTTTTTGTGTTTTGATTTAGTTTAATAAGTTCAAAGGAAAGAACTAAGAGGCTGGTGATGGAATAATCATTTATAGCTGTTAACATGTACAAGTGATAACAGGAACTAAAATGTGACACTGACATTCCACATCAGGAACATTATTCTGTGAGATGACAGTTGGTCATTTGTTGATGTATAAGAGGAAAAAAACCTCCCACAGAAGTGTGCTACTGTATGGTGTACACGCTCTTGTTCCACACATCAAGCAGTGCCCTTGATGAGGCTTAGAGAGGGATTGAGGATTTAGGTTTTTGTTAGAAGCTAGATAGCGTTGTAGCATGTATTAGCCATAAACAGAACAACATGGATGGCTTAGAAACAATTCAGAATGTCTTAGAAATAATTACTCAGGAGACTAAGTGTTGTTTGAGATGAAATAACATTATCAGATGTGTTTTCTTGCTGAAAGTGCTTCCGTGACTGTTTTTAAATGTGGGTTTTGGCAGGTAGCTTCTCTCCCCTCAGTACTATGGGTTGCATGCTGCAACCGATAGTTAGTGTAATTAATAGTTATTAAATATATAATAGAGATAAATATAGTTAAACATCCCAGTGCTGTTATGCTCTATATCATCACTTGTTGATTTCTTCTCATCCAATCAGATTACTTGAGGACAATGCGTTGTTGTTTGATGCTTTTTAATGTAAAAAAAAAAAAAAAAAGTCATTAATGTCTTTAATGTCTTAAAAACCTCATAGAGTCTATATAAAGCTACACATTTTTGCACACTGAATTTTTACTTGCACTTTCAAATAACCAGCCTGGTTATGTATCGAGTGGCTGTTTGGATCAATGCGATATTCACTCACACTTCCAGTGCTGTCTCTCCAGTTTTTCTTTCTTACTGTCCTCATGCTTTAAGTGTGTGTGTGTGTGTGTGTGTGTGTGTGTGTGTGTGTGTGTGTGTGTGTGTGTGTGTGTGTGGTCATAACAAATGAGGAATGGTTGTGCTCTGTTTTATGCAGGAGATGCATAGGTGCAAATGCTGCAGAATCTATGCTGTTTTTAATATAATTGCTTTGACAAACAAATCAAGTTTTAATATTTATTAAAGTTTTAATATGATTTTCATAAGCCTCACCTCTGTACATGCACATTGTCTAAGGTAAAGTGCTAGAACAGGAATAATAAATATTAAAAATGAACAGGGGAGTAAAAACTAACTGTCCTGAGTTTATTCTCAGAGCTGAAGTTTAATTAAAGTTGACACATATGTCTTCTGAACACCACAGAATCTATAATGCTACCATTACTTCATGTGAGTTCTAGAGGGAGAATGAATGAGTGAGTGTGTATATATACACATGCCCCATTTATGTTGAAGGAGAAAGGGGCTTGTTCTGCTGGCCGTGTCTTTATTCGCTTGTTAACATAACAACCCAAGGTTTATTGCATCATGTGAGAGTGTCAAAGAATGACTAGTTTGCAACAGGTCCATTGTCGTTGTGACGTTTTGGATAGATTACACTTTGATTGATTGATATTTTAGTAAAAGGTTATGATAGTTCTTATGGTTATCATGAACTACAGTGGCTTTACTCTTGCAAGATCTTTCAGGCTTCACCAACGTGAGTGTGTTTCACAGGCAGTGCTAAGGAGTATAATTCTGCTTTGAAAAGAGAGGCCATAATTATAATTATGAAAATATTGGAGCAAAAACACATGATTAATGATAATTGGGGCCTGAAAATGCACTGAAAGCTATTCTGAAATGTCTTGCTTTAAACACGTCTCAGGATATGCTTCTGTTTCATTCATTTATTCATCTTCTATTACTCTTGGGTGACAGCAGAGCTAGAGCGTAACTCACAAACTCTGGGCATGAGGTAGGGTCATTTGTCCCGGAAAACAAACAATATCTGAAAGGTCTGAATCTTCACAGATACTGAGCTCACCAAAGTGTCACCCACATCCAAATCCACACCAGCTTTATAAACTGTTCACTGTTGGAATTCTCTCATATACCCTAAAAAGAGAAGAGTGTTTTATGCACCATTCAGAGATCAGATTAGAATATAAACATGTAGAAAAGTACATTTCAAGCTTCAAATTTGTATTAGTAAGGTTGATCTACTGCAAACATTTCTACAATTTCTACAGGGATCTAATCTGATCAAATCTAATCTAAAAAAAAAGTTGCATGGGTACATTCCCCTCTAAGTTTGATGGTTACTAAGTTCTTGGAACACATTTTTAAAAAAGTGGTGGCTACGCAGAACCATTGCCCCGTATGGGCGAAATATTCTTTATTAAAGGTTAACTTGAACTTTGCAGCTACTAACCATTCTGTATGCTCTTAGTTCACAGTTTAATACAAAGTTTAACATAAACAGTAATTTCTTTTGTTTTTGTAACGCATAACTTTGCTTTATTTGTTTATTGTTTGTTGTCTTTAATACAATGCTGTGATATCTAATATAATTTAATTATTTAAAAATGATTTTTGTTTAATTATAATTATATGACATACAATTTTAAACATATGGTTCAGAAATGCTTCTATACAAAACAGATTTTATTAACACATTCATATTAATACACACAAGGCACAGCATTCCACAATCACAATACGTAGTTATATAATTCCAATGAAGCATTATTATAACCATAGCAGATTCAACTTAAAAAAGTTTTTTTGAACATATCACTCAATTTTCTTTGCCAGTTAGAGAGCATGTCCAAAATGGTGTTCTGCTGTGAGGAGAAGCTTGAGAGACTAACACAAGAGCAGATCATCTCCAAAGCCAAGGAGGTGATCCAGGGCCTAGAGGCATTGAAGAGCGACCACAACGTCATGCTCCACAGTCTAATGGAGACCATCAAGTGCTTGAACAAAGATGAGGAGACTGGCCTGGTGTATGAGAAATCCTCACTGCTACACAAGTCTGTGGAGATGATCGAGCTAGGCCTGGAGGAGGCACAGGTGATTAATGTAGGGAAGCAGTGAAAGCAGGTTTAGAAGAAAGACATAAGAAAAATTTAATAGCAAGATATCTTGATGGATTATAATAAATAAAGGGGGCATTTCAGTAAGCTTGCTCTTAGTTGTTAGACTGATCCTTCTAATAAAAATTATCTATGAAAAAGAGGTTAGCAGTTTATAATGACATTTTTTTTTATTAAAGGATATGTTAATATACATGTTTGTGGTGTAGAGAAACATTTCTGAATGCTTGTCGTGTGTTACCCCTACAGGTGATGACGGCCCTGGCAGCCCACCTGAATGCAGTGGAATCTGAGAAACAGAAGCTGCGAGCTCAGGTGCGTCGGGTTGGCCAAGAGAACAAGTGGCTATGGGATGAACTCAGTAACCTCCAGCAGAAACTGCAGAAATGTGAGCAGAGCTTATCCCAGGTGGAGGAGGAGAAGAAGCACCTGGAGTTCCTGAACCAGCTTAAGAAGTACGACCAGGATCCCTTACCAGAGGTTGAACATATACATATATACGTTCCCACAAAAACACTGAAAGCAATCATTATTTTTAGAAAGAGGCCAATAGGAAAATGCGCAAGTAATTTTTCTAGAGCCGCAAGATGTACTGTTGCCTTGCACTTCCAGACTCCAATTCCAACCTTGGGTCTGTGTGCATGGAGTTTGGTTCATAAGTTAATTGGCAGTCCCAAATTGCCCGTAGTGTGTGTGCCTGCAATGGACTGGCATCCTGTCCAGGGTATACCCCACTTAGTGACCTAAGCCTCCTGAGATAGGCGACCCTGTATACAGGATAAAATGAGTGAGTGAGTAATTTTCCTAACAGTAAGCCTTATAATGCACAATAAACTACAAGACATGTCCAGTATGGTGGAAACCATAATGTGTTATAATACATAATGTGTTTTAAAGACTTTAATCAGCCAATATTTTTTTTTGCAAGTTTTTATTTTTTTCATTTTTTTCTGCATCATACACTAGTATAAAGTGATCAGCTATAACTTTAAAATCATGAACAATAAAATCACCTAGGTTTTGGGTTCCCCTTGAGCCACAGGAGTGGCTCTAGCCCCTTGTGGCTCCACAAGACCACTGGGGGTGTACTGTGCTGTCTGACACCATGATGTTGGCAGCAGATCCTTAAGGTGCTGTGGTCTGCTGGGTGGGACCTTCCGATTTAGACTTGTTTATGGTGCATCCTATAGGAGCTCAGTCAGATTGGGATATGGGGAGTTTCTATTGTGCCCAGCATTGACTTTTTTTTTAGCAATTTGTGCTACACTTTCTGTGCGATCGGACCGGATGGGCAGGCCTTTAGTCCCTCCGGGCATGGGTGATCTTTGAATGCCCATGATCCTGAGTTCTCCTGTCAGTGGTCAAATGTTATAGCGGATTGGTGTACATCTCACATGACCTAAGCCAGAGCGTCTGCTTTGCACACAACCCATAAATGTAACCTCGTCACAAAAATAAACCTCTAAAATATGCAAAAATCTACTAAATGCTAACTGTTAAAATTGGATTGGCTCTATAATGCTTTGGGTTGTGTGGAAAATGGCATAAAAGCTAAATAAAAAATCGCGTTAGTCACTACAGTGACACTAATTTCTGATAGTGTGGTTGACATGATTTTTGTTGTTTTGTTGTTGCTATGTAGCATTACTGTACAGCGTAGCTTCATATGACCTTCCTGTAACAGCTGAAGTGACTGAGCATCTGCTAAATATAACCAGCATATGTAAAAGAATTTTACCTATAAAAACCCCTCATTTCCTTCCTACTTTTTTCACTCCCACTTTGTTTTTCATTTACTTTTCTCTCAGAATTTGTTATTTGTCTTCGAGATGTTTCTGTTGTTTTTCTCAAGCAGTGCATTTAGTATTCCAGGTAAACATATACCACAAAACATTCAGGCCACAGCTCAGAGGGGCAAGTTAACCGCCAGAATGAAGTGTAGAGTGTTGATTTCACAAATGTTTTCCTAAACATATTTTAGTGAGAAATCCATCAATAAGCATGTGTGCTTTATAAAACACTAAATCCTAGCATGTCTTACAAACCCAATGCCAAAAAAAGGTGGGACGGTATGGAAATTGGCAATAAAACCAAAAATGCGTCATCTTTAAAGTCTCTTCAGCTTCTATTATATAGAAAACTCTACAACGACCCATTATTTGATTATTTACCATGTGTCATTAACTCTGGTGGTTGCAACATTCTCGAAAAAGTTGGAACAGTTGACTTTTTATGTTGTTTTATGTGCAACATTACCATGTCTATTAATAACTTAAAAATACTTTTTAACAAGACAACCATGTATTAAAAATACTTTTTAAGCATTTGGACAAATTTAGCTAGCAAGAGTTTCCCCAGTGATTCCATTATGCAAGTCTTCAGCTTATGTAACACACCAGACATTTTCCTTTTTTACCAGGCAGGCCGGTTAATACCGGAACTAGCATGTGTAATTCAAGCAGAAGTCGGTTTGCCGTTGTCTTGCTAGTAAATACAGAGATGATCCTTTCAATACAGAGATTGAAAAAGAGTCTTTAGGACAGAATATGTTGCTCCAAAAAGAACATATCTTTCTGTATTCACGGTGCCCTCACAGGAATGCAGTTTATCCATGCCATAGGCACTGGCACACCCCATACCATAACTGATGCTAGCTTTTGGACCTTACACTGATAACAGCCTGGATGGTTCTTTTCCTCTTTGACCCAAAATGCCTGCTCCAAAAACTAATTGAAATGTGGCCTCGTCAGACCACAAAACATGTTTCCAGTGTGCCGCTGTGTATCTCTGGACAGTATTAAAGCAGGGCTTCCATAAGTCTTAAGATGCATTTACAAATGCAAATATGTTAATGGACAAGTTTACCAAAGTGTTCCCAAGCCCACACCACAATATCCACTACGGAAGCGTAATGGTTTTAAGTGAGTGATGTCTAGAAGGATTAGGCTGTTGCAGCCACCAAATTTGAAATGAGTACAAAATTTCAACAAACAATTAAATTCACATGGTAAAGGATCAAATTGTTATATAATTTTCAATATAGTATAAGGTGAAGCGTATACCTTAAATATGACTTCTATATGGTTTCTATACTGTCCCCATTTTTTAGGAAATTGTAGTTAAATGCCATGCCTCCACCACTCCTGCAATGGCAGACCTTTACAACGTTAAAGCTTCAAAAATATATTTGCTGTTCAGAGTTGAGTTATGCACACAGTCAAAACTGGTCATCAAAATTTATACTTGAGATCATTTTTCTTGCTGGAGATTGGCTTGGACAAGGAGATGTAATATAGTATATAGTAATATATACTATCTGAGAGTTTAATGTAACCTGCAAAAATTCTTTTGTATATATGTTTTGTATATATTTTAAAAAAATGTATATCATTTTATGCAAAAGTTTAAAATAAATATGATCTTAAATAAATTGTAACCATAAATCCAACAAAAAGGTTTTTTAAAATCATATTAATAAAAAACACCATTAGTGAGTATTAGTGATACTGATCAGAATACCATTGAGGTTGTTTGAAAATGGATTTTTGTAGCAGGATGAGGAAAAAGCAGAGACATCAAAAGACAATCTGGATGAGTTGTTCCCCAATGAAGAAGAGTCAAATCAATCAGGAAGTAAGAATTTTCTTTCATTCTGTTTTTACTTCCAATAACCATTTTTGAAAATAGCGTTTTTCAGCTTTATTTCTAAAGAAAGAACTGTGTCTCAGTGGAATAATTAATTTTCTATATTTACAGCATTACAGCAAACGAGTAGAGCGGCAACAGCAGCAGCCCAGCAGGGGGGCTATGAGGTCCCTGACCGCCTCCGAACCCTCCATAATCTGGTGATACAGTACGCCAACCAAGGGCGCTATGAAGTGGCAGTGCCACTGTGTAAACAGGCTCTGGAAGACCTGGAGAGGACTCTGGGCCATAATCACCCTGACGTAGCTACCATGCTCAACATCCTCGCTCTTGTATACAGGCCAGTCCCCCAAACCACATTTAAACAGTAACATAAACAGGAGCTACGCAAATATATTATGATCATTTATCTTGGACTCTTAGGTTGTCATTTGTTCATTACTTAATGACAGATATAATTTGAATCCAGACTGTGTGTGCGTGTGTGTGTGCGTGTGTGCACGTGTGTTTGTGTGTGTGAAGAGACGGGTAGAAAGTAGCATCACCTTGTAGTTTCATTTCACCTTTTCGGTATTTCCACTTATTATTTTCAGGCCAGGGATTTTTTTTAAACACTTTTATTTCTCTTTATTACTTTTAGGCTAAAAATTACCTGGTTATAATTTATTTTATATACAAGAAATATATCTTGCTTGTATCTGAGGCTGTTTGTTTTACAGAGGATTATATATTAATATGCATATATATTATATCTTTAATATTTTATTAATATAACATGGTATCATTTCACTCTTTCTGCTCTGTAGTTACATAATAGTGATTACAGGAACCAATACATAATAAGTGACAAATTCATCAAAGCATAATTTTCATTAACAGTAAAAGCTCACAAAGAATTTCTAAAATCATTTGAGAAAAACATAAATTTGTTAGATATTTTTTTAGTATTGATACCGTTTAGTACAAATGTACAATCTTAAGCTAGGACATATTTTTACTATAAAATGAAGCTGCTTTTGTCCATTTATAGATAAATTAGTTATACAGTAGAAGACTAATTGACGGTTACATAACAGATAAGGTTGAACTAAATTGAGTTTCTATTGTTGTTTTTGCTTTACAGGGACCAGAGTAATTTTAAAGAAGCTTCACGTCTCTTGTATGATGCTGTGACTATCAGGGAGAGAACTCTGGGTGAGGAGCATCCTTCGGTGAGTTCCAACACATCTGTACTCGCACATACACACACTCACACTGAAAACCTGACCGTATAAAAAGAAACAGGGCAATTTCATTTGTTTCATTGAGAATATGTCAACTCTATACCATGGTTATGCTCCATTAGTCCCTGTATTTTTGACAGCAACCTCTCACTGTTCTTCACACAGATGTTGCTATTTTAAGGACTGTGTGTTCTGTGACCTGCAGGTGGCTGCGACACTAAATAATCTTGCAGTGCTGCATGGGAAGATGGGGAAGTACGTGGAGGCAGAGCCGCTGTGTAAAAGAGCTTTAGAGCTGAGGGAGAAGGTATCGTATGTTATTGCTTGAAAAAAAAAAAAAAAGATCATAAACATAGGATAATCATAATCTAAGGTCCACCTTTATGTCCTTACTCCAGTCGTATACTGTACTTACAAATGTCGGTTCTTTTTTTTTTCTTTTTTACTTTGCTTAACTTTATTCTCTAAATGCAACATTTACATACTCCTGCATATAACAGATAATCAAATAAGTTTAATTGAAGGTTTTCCCATCTGATATTTAACAAATTAATTAAATAATTAGATAAATAAATAAATAAATAGATAGATATTTTTGTATTCAGGTATTCACTTCTGATGTCAGAGCAAGAACTGCCTACAATTTTGAGGATATCTCTAACAGCTTTGCACATCTGGATCCTGATATTTTTGCTCGTTTTTGCTGAATAAAATATCTGTTTGTTGGTTACCAGGTCCTGGGCAGAGATCATGCAGATGTGGCCAAGCAGTTGAATAACTTGGCACTGGTTTGTCAGAACCAGGGCAAATATGATGAGGTGGAGTATTACTACTGCAGAGCCCTAGACATATACGAGAAGAACCTGGGTCAGGATGACCCTAATATTGCCAAAACAAAGAACAATCTGGTGAGTGCCCACACTAGCACCAACACTTTTCCTTTATCACTAAAACCAATCACCTAAACTGCAACATAGGTCGTTAAACATGATCAGTCCTCCTTCCTGCTTGTGCAAGAAACTAAGATTGGCCTGATGAAATCCATTTTCACGTCCAGATGTCCAGATTTCATGTCCAGATTTGTAAACAGTTATGGCAACCACATGCAAAGCAGCCTTTCCAAAGAAGAGCTTAATTAACTCAAACAGCTGTACTTCATGACTAACTGTGTGACTTGACATAGAAAGTCTCAAACATATGGCTGTAAATGTGTTGACAACTAATTTTTGTATTTCTTCACATTTCTATTAGGCCTCATGTTATCTGAAACAGGGTAAATATAAGGAGGCTGAGATCCTGTACAAAGAGATTCTCACACAGGCTCACAAGAAGGAGTTTGGGATAGTAGATGGTGAGTATTCTGCTGCTGTCTGAGCAAAGATGCTCCAATCCGTTCACAACTGGAAGAAGTGCCACGAGAAACATTGGACTTATGGACAATAATCAATATTGGTATTGAGATAAAATAGTAATGCAAGTTACATAAAGCTTCACAAAGATCGAGTCAGGAGCTGCTTAATGTTCTTTTTCCCCAAACACAGTGTTTATGTGTGCAAGGTTGTCCATGCATCATCACTGAACACTTAACATATTAAGCAGCCCTAAACCTTTCTGCGAATCATGATTCGCAATTAGAAAATGCAATAATATTCTTGTTCTACATTTTATTGTCTCTTCCAAGATCACTAGATCATTGATTAATAATTGTATTTATGTTTCTCTTGTAATTGATTGTAAGTAAGTAAATTGTAAGTAATTGATTCCTTTCTTACTGCTGGGCCTCTCACGCTCTATCTCTTTCTTTCTGTGATGCTATTTACATCACCCCAAGACCTGGCTGAGAGAAGATCAAGCTAATTATTGTGCAACCACTCCATGTTCTGAAGATAGACTGTCGCTAAACATTTCATTGTTGTCTTACCTACATAACTTGAAGAAAGTTGTCATAGAGGCCATATAAAAAGTTTGTACCATAATGTCTGTTCGAGGTCAAATGTTTGAGGAATTCGCTTAAAGAAACTTTCCATGTAAAGCATAAGACGCTTGTATGGGGAAAAAAAAGCCATACGACACTATTTTAGTTATTTATTCTACTGATAGGTCAGAAGGTTAAATTCCAGTTTTGATTCATTTGCCCTAACAGCAAAACCCGGAATGTAGTTCAGTTATTATGTACAGTATATGACAGGGTTATATTAATGTTTTCCTTCCAATAAGTTATCATTCTATATTCACAACTTATCACTGTGATTTTAAAAGTTCCTTCATACGAGGTTTTATGTGATAAGACATTTATTTACCATTTGTTGAAGGATTTTGCTTTCTTTTTTAATATTTCTAGCAGTTATAATGTTAGCGATTACAGGAACTTGTTTTGTGGACCTTCCACAATCTTTAATAATAATAATAATAATAATGTATAAATAAAACATGTTATTATTATAACCACATTATTATTATTATTAAAGAATGGTTGTGGAATATCCACAAAACATGTTAGTTCCTTTAATCGAATTAACTATATAATAATAATCATCATCATCATCATCATCATCAACATATTTTTATTTATAAATTATATGAAAAAAATATTTTTTTATTATATTGTTTCTTCACATGACATATATGTACTGTAAATGTTTTTCATGTGTATTTTTACTTATTTATTTATTTACTACTTTGTAATTTACTCTTTTTTTTATTGTGAGAACTGATGTTACTCTTGCTTCAGCTTTTCCTCCTTGTCATGGTACACACAATCTGTCTGATCAATATAATGTTGTGCTTATGGTCCTAATTTATTGTGATGATTTAAATTGATTCTGTTGATTTTGTTGCTTGCTGTTTCAATAAATCAGCTTGTGATTAAGTTTCTCCTTCTGATTATTATTATTATTATTATTATTATTATTATTATTATTATTCCTGCCCTTCCTTTAATTCCAAATTAATTTTATAAAACTGTCCCTTGTTTAACATTCAACTGAAGTCTGTTTTTATGTTATTTAGGTTATTTGTATCTGGCTGACACTTTAGACTTGTGGTCAGCAGTAAGCGTACCCTCAGGGTAATCCATCATGGCCACACTACAGTTAGGTCATAGCTTTGAACCTGCATCCCTGTCTCTTTCCTTTTAGCTCAAACCAAACCCATCTGGATGTATGCTGAGGAGGTAAGAGAAAACATGGTTACTTTTTTCACCTTCATACATCACATCTATTGTTGTTTTTTATTTCTCACTTTTTCATCCTCAGGGCACTGCGGTAAACAACATTCATTATGTTGAATATAGAGGCTGTCAGATGACAAGGTAAGCACAGCAAGAGCTAATTACAATGTGCCAAGTCCACACAAGCAGATCCTTTCTGCAATAAAGCTCTCCTCTGATTACAGCTCTGTGTTACAGAAGCAGTGTGTTTGTATAGTGTGTTCTATATTTTCATCCAACCACTGATTAGTCAGATCCTTAAGACACATTTTCTACTACCTACTGTGAATTATTCAATAACCATAAACGATAATAAATAATACAAAATATAGAAATGTAGTTAGGAACCTGAGGCATGCTGGAAGTTTAAAGGGGTTAAAGCTCGATTCTTAAAAGGACTGTTTCAAAACAAGTTTATTGCAAAAACTGTAGAGCTGTAGAGAGATAATAAAATATTTAAAAGTGTTCACATCCTTTGCTGAGATTTAGGCTTTGACAAAGTGTCTTGTGTGTGATTTTTTTTTCATAGCCCTATAATAAACAGCGCCATGCGGAGTCTTGGAGCTCTGTATCGACATCTAGGCAAAAATGAAGCGGCAGAAATCATGGAGGAGTATGCCATGAGAACATGCAAACAGGTCACCTGTCACATTTGCTCTGTGTAAATAATCAACTGCAAATTCCCAGAATCCTCTGCAAAATCTATTAACAAATCACCTGATCTGTCACATGACCTATTAATTCTAATCTTAAACATCTGTTTCTAATGACCACTATTCTGACTTGTATAGTTATTCACTGCTCAGTCGTTCATCCTGTCCTCATGTTCCACTGCATTAGCTGGTCCTACATGGATTTCTTAAAGAACTGCTCTAGTCTTTTGCTTCAGTGGATAATTTCACTTGAATACAGTAAATCTGTACATTATAAGAACTGCTTCTGTAATTATAAAGATTTTCCTGTGCTCATCTGAGGGCTCTTATTCAGCTTTGGCCTTCCTTGTTTAAGAATATCCTGCAAAAAATAACACCGTAGCACGTGAACACATCTTTAATCTAGTCAAACATTAAATGTATCTCTATTAAAAATAATAATAAATCAATATTAAAAACAAAGCTTATTTCTTGGCATATTTTACTAGTTTAAGATTATTTTCTTCTATTGGCAGATATATTTGCTTCATTCTTAAAATAAACACTTAGAATTAGCAAAATAGTCTGCCAATTAAACAAGAAAAGCTTAAAAACATGAAAAAGTCTAATATCTTTTTTGGGTTTTGTTTTTTTGTAACCTCATAACAAGAAATAACATATACAATATTAACATGCTAAGACATAAATTTTTGCAGCGCTTTTTTTTTTTTTTTTTATCCTACGGCCAACATTCATCAGATGAGTCAGCTGATTTACATTCAGTTATTTCTTATTTTAAATTATTGACGACTATAAATAAATTATAAGTGTAGCATGACAACAGCAACAACATTCTTTTCACTTTCTCACCTTACTTTTTCCTCTGCTAAGATGACATTTTTTCTTAGTAAAAACAGTTTATTTCTGTGATTCATTTATTTCCCAAGAAATCTAACTTTAGGCTGTTTATCAGCTGCACCACTGTTTTGAGAAGACATGTGTACCGGTACACGTGTATTATGTGAATGATTCATCTCTGTTCAGAATCGTGTTTCTTTTTTTATATATATTATTATTACTATTATTATTTTGGAAATATTATTTGGCTAGGTTTTAAGCCCTTTTAATGTGTTGTTCAGTCTTTTCGCTGTATTTGTAAGAGGTTTCATCTGACACATGATTTTGGTGAGCTACACATGAAAATAGAAATGCAGCTCAGTGTCAAGGCCCAGTGGTTCTGATTGATCTGATTGGATTTTGGCTATTCGACTGTATCAAACATTGAAAACAGAATACCAAATAGGATCTGGATCAAAAAAATAATATATAATATTTCACCTGTCATTTATTACTTTATATTAATTACTATGACAAAAATCAATGAACCATTGAAAATGTATTTTTTAACAATCTCTTATTGCACATCTTGTCTGTCCCTCATTCTGAGTGGACACCAGAGGGCCACTTCACTATGCAGATGTAGATGATCAGGTCAGCATCAACCACAAGTTGAATGTTGATGCTGTGCCAGCTCTTTTTCTATCCACTTCCATGCCCTCTTATGAGGTGTTTGTCTGTGCACAATAGTACAGTGGAACCTTGGACTACGATCATAATTCGTTCCGGAATTGGCTCGTATTCCAAAAACACTTGTAAACCAAATAGACTTTTCCCATAAGAAATAATGAAAACTCAAATTATTCATTCTACAGCCAAAAACAATAAATACATAAAAATAGTTAATACAACATATGAAGTAAAAGTAAAACAAATTAACTTGCACTTAACATTTAAAAAAAAGTACAAATAAATCCAGACAGTTAAGTGTTTCCGTTTGTGCGCGCAGGCGCCGTGTATTTGTATGTGTGTGTGTGTGTGTAATTAGCCCCTCGACTAGTCTTAAACAGTAAAACTCCTCCCTCCCACACCTCGTTTTTTAAGTTTCACAACTAACATACACAATGCAAACACTGTTTTAACGGGGGAAAAAAGAGCATTAGATCATTAGATCTCTCTAATAATACTCGCATGAGCATACTAACAGAATCACTGCTGTAAAATTAAAAATAACAAATGAACCAGCACCTTACCTTTGAAAAGAATCGAGTTTTCTGTGTAAATAAAGCGCGTGTGTAAAGCGCCGAGGGAGATCTGTGTGTGTGTGTGTGTGTGTGTGTGTGTGTGTGTGTGTGTCCGTGTCGGTGTCAAATTACGCACGCGCATACGCACACACAGTGTGTGTGTTTATGTGTAAAAAGTGTGTGTGTGTCTGTGTTGGTGTGTGTGGGGCACAGTGTCAAATTACACGCGCAAACAGAAGAGAGAGGGAGATGTTGATTATAAGAGACGCAGCAGGGGACTCTTATTTTGACACAGGGGACGCAGCAAGGGAGACGATTACCCATAATTCCCGCAGCGCAAGAGAGGGAAAAATCATTGGCTCAATTGTGATCACTTGTAGCTCGGTGTCAAAATAAGAGTTGCATGCGTGATACATGATACTCGGCGCTCGTAAACTAATACTTGCTCGGTTCCGATTAAAAATTTATTAAAAACCTTTGCTCGGTTTGCGGAACACTTGTAAACCACGTTACTCGCAATCCGAGGTTCCACTGTATTGAGCATGTTCTGCAAAAACAAAAACTTGGACTTGGTTTGGGCAATCTGCTCATTCTTTGGGAATTAATCAAATTGATTGTCCAGGCTGATCAGTGTAATTGAAACAGCTTTTGCAAAATCATTCACAGTTGATTTGTTTACTCAGATATCGTCACCAACAATTTAAGTAGATGATGACTCCTTTGTGTTCTCCCATAATGTTTTGGTCTGATAAGTCCTGCAGTGTACTTAATGCCTGCAATCCCAAAGCAAAATCAAACATACAGTTGTTCAGATGTGGGTTGCACCTTAGGTCAAGGTGATGGACAATATGTGCCATGTCAGTGGTTCTCTGTAAGTCCTCTGAGAAAGGCTAAACCAGATGGCTGTGTAATTGGTCTTTCCAAACACACACCCATTATACAATACACATCCATTAGCTGATGAGTTTTGCCTGTGTTTAACTAAATTAATCAATGCTCAAGGTCTATAAATGATTTATTTCCTTAAAAAGAGGCCTATGTATCACCTATTTTATTTGTCCATATATCCACAAGACATTGGTGAATGATGTGGGATAAATTTTTATTATTTTTATTTAAATGTTTTATTTTTTATTTTTATTATTGTATTGTTTTATTGTGCTTTTTTGGGTTTGTTAAAAAACACTTAATGATCCCATGCTAGCTCTTCTACCTCCTGTTCTTTACATAACTACTAGTCTGCATTGTGATGTGTAGTAAGCTTTAGAGCACTGGTAATCCTGATTTGCTAATCCTAAAAAGCTTGTTTCTGGAGCGGGGTGATACTTTCTTTGTTTGAACAACCAGTGGAAAAGTAAGATGGATTACCTGATCCTGGAGAGTAAACCATGGGATTTCCAACGCTGGATCATTTTAATCCAGATTAAACTTTTTGAACAACTGGGCCTAGGTGCTTAGAAATAAACTAATCCTGCAGGTATAGCTCAAGTCATGAACTGCACCTGGATTAGAATTACCTTTAAAGTTAGTAGCATTTCAAGGTGCATTATCCAGCTGTGTTTGACAGGCAAGCGCTAATCAAGCTTTTTCTTTTCAAGACATTGATACTGTGCTTTTGTAGTCATTGCATATTGTATAAACTAAATAATGCACAGTACTGTGCAAAAGTCTTAGGCGACATATTATCTGTAGTACAAATTTTTTTATATAAGTTTATTATGTCTGCATTATTATGTACAAGATCATTCCCTACAAAGATAAACTAAAATTAATGAATAAATAACATTACAAAAGAATATTTGCATTCCTGTAAAGAAAGCGACATATAACATGACAGACCAGATTGCAGTAAAAAATCAATAATGTAGACTCCTGGGTTTTGCATGAAAATAGAAAGGAGCGAGTGTGACGAAGTTACCAAAAGAACTCATATTCTCCAGCATGCTCAGTAAAACCTAACCGCTGTTAGAATATATATATATATATGTATATATATATATATATATGTATATATATATATATATATATATATATATATATATATATATATATATATATATATATATATATATATATATATATATTACATTAAGATCTAGTTCTGTTCACAAAGCAAATTCCAGCATTGACCTACAGTACACCTTTTTTGTCTTAATAGCTTTGTTAATTAAGAATGTGTGTCTGCTTCAGGGAGCCACAGTGGAGCCTCTGAAGGATGCAGGCCGTAGAAGAAGCTCTTCTCAATACAGTGTTAAGTATGAAGCTGGAGATGATGGCAACGTTGAGTTGAGTGGGGTAAGGGCTTTTCAGCATGGATAGACATGAATACTGTACATGATAAAATATACATGACAATGTTACACAGACCAGATCCTGTGCTATTGTGCAAAACAATCAGCCTACATATCTAATATCTAATGATCTAATAATATGGATAAAAGAAACTGTAGTCTGGGCTAGAAAGCATTGAGTCCCATTCCCAGTGGGACTTTGCCACTGTGTGTCATTGTGTGTGTATTCACTAAGAATGTTGGTGGTATAATTGCACCTTTTTTTTTTCCCTTAAAGACCACCCTGCTGACCCACATATACAGCCCAACCCCCCTCAGTGCTCATTAGTGCTCATTTAGTCATTATCTATTCGCTTCACTGCTGTATTAATGATGTGTGTATGTGTGCGTGTGTGTGTGACAGGAAGACTGAGTGGCTCATATTGAACAGATAAGGAAGGTTGTGAAGTGCTTCGGTGCAATTATAGAACCATTTACTTTCATCTTGTCTCAATTTTGCCTGCCTCAGAGCTGTCTTAAAGGAATAATTTGGTGACAAATCACAACCACACCATTTTCTGTTCATCAGCCGAGCCATGCTTGTAGCCAAAATATATTTATTTATTTCATTTTATTACAATTTATTTGCAAATGCGAAAATTGCAATCTGCTCACGTCTTCGCATATTATGGGCTCTGAAACAATAATACTAAACTATGCCTCTCAAACAGCATAATTTCATTTTTAAATGATCAATGATGTGTATTATCAGGGACAGTCTGTATGGTCATGTTTAAAATGGAGCTATATCGGTATCTTCAATATCTCCAGCTTTACACTACTGTTCCAGCTAAACTAATTCTATGTCCAAGATAACTGCTTCATAATGTAGTTCACAGCACTAGCGTAGAGTAAGTCAGTATGTAACATAAACCATAGTAATAACTCTGTGACTTTATTAAAAACTTTCTTAAAGAATAAGAGACTCATATTCCATATGTTCTAGTTTTATAAAGGGGGTAATCTTATGTTGTAGGGGTCTTCGCAGGGTCAAACCAAATAACTCTTAAAAGAAACCTTTGTTACTGAAAATAGTTAATTACATTAATGTCATAGACCCACTACGATACTATAGAATCATGTCAAATATATACATTATAAAATAATAAATTAAAATAATGTATAATAATAAAATAGTTAAATTATATATATCATTTTAAATTAGCTGTTTCTTTAAGAAAAGGATGTGGACGTGTATATGACTGGGAAAATTATATCTGGTTTAAATTAGGCGGAGAGTTTGTGTACATTTTGAGAAAAAGTGTAGAAACAAATCCATTCATAAGAATATGTTGCGGGATGGTACGAATGAAAATAATGGATGAGCAGCATTAAAAACTAACAGCGTTAAATCCACATGTTTAAAATACAGAATGTACAGTGCTCCTGGTTTGATCCACTCCCAACTCTGTTTAAATCCAAATACAGACCCAAATGCAAATATTTGGAGCCTGATAGACTTTAAGATACATATATAGATGTATCATTGAGGTACATCCAGAGTGTGAATGTTGTCCTGGTTTAAATTATTTAATCCTAATATTTTAAATCTCCAGATCCACTGATGGAGCAGATACTACAGAAGAAATCATAAATAAATGAACAAACAAACTTTATCCATGGCAGTCATTTTTCAAAACAGAATATGCATCACATATCTCTTGAAAGGCATGACTTTGACAGTCCGTTGTTGCCCTCTAGTCATACCTAATTTGACCACTTTGACTCAACAGAAAACTATGTAGGGTACTTTGTAGTCTTTCTCTTTCTTGCTCTTTCTCCTTTGTGGTCTCTCTTTTGACATTAGACTTTGTCATCTTACTTCTTTTGATCTCACAACACATCAGAGCCCATTGCTTTTCCCCTCTCTGATCATCTCATTTATTTTGTTATTCCCCTTTTTTCTATCTATCTTTCCTTTTAATTTCTTCATTTCAATGTGTTACTCTTTTATGCTTCACAGATAAGAGGTTCGCAATCACAGCTATGTTAAATTTCAAAGCTAGACTTTGCGAGACAGTTACAGCTCTGATCAAACACATCAATCAGGACACAATGGTATAAGGGTGTTAGCATGGTGCTGTGAGACAGTTCGTGCTCTGTTCACATATCTATGTTTAGTTTACTGACTGACTGCAAATTACATTATGGACCAAACATGCTGACCATAAATGCAATAGTTTATATAATAACCGGATAGAAAAGTAACATGGAGCAGGGGTAATGGTATGAAAAACATATTGTGCCATAACATACAGTTATATACAATGGTTCTATAGCAGATCATATCTTATATTTTTAAAAGGATGTTGTTAAATCTCCAATATATAACACTGCCGTAAATATAGATGATGTATAATGCAGTTGTGTATAATATTTGCCAGATGATCATGTATAATTAAATCTGCATAGCAGTCTTATTTATAATATAAGACTTTTATATTCCAGGATATTTATTTTCACAGATGAAAGCTTATACAGGATTGTGGTTTGCCACACAGATGCTTGCATTTATAGTGTGCATTTGCGTGACAAAGAGCAGAGTGGCAAGTCATTTTCAACAGGGTTTAAGACACTAACAGGAGGTTTGAGACATGATTTGCAAAGTGAATGTATCTCAGTGTGGGGTAGCAAAAGCTTTAAAAATGTGCTCGGCCTTTAAACTGTGCTAATGAGTGAATGCAGACTTGGGGAGGCAGCAATTGTGTTTGCAAGCTTTCTTTAAAAAAAGAAAAGAATTTGCCTGAGGAAATAAGAAATTCCAAGTCTGAGCTGAAAACGGCAGCAGTAGGTTGATTTTTTACACTAGTTTCTAAACATTTGTATGGTAAAATATCCCTGATCCTTTTTAAGTCGCTTGTTTTGCTAAGAAACCTGCTAGCAATTATTGATTTACTATTGACATAAAGGTATTATTGGTGATGCTTTAGAAATATTTATTTTTCCATATAAATGTTACATGCAGTTAAACAACATCACAGGAAAGGAAGTGCTGATATTCAGTACAACAGCACAACCTCAAGTGTGATATTGCTTAATTGCACGTTTCTGAAGAATGATCTGCTTTCACATTTTATTTTTATAAGCCCTACAAATGGCATTTATTATCAACAGATTATGTTTGTTTGATTATTTTTATTCAGTTATTTTCTCTGCCAACACATAACCTTCTGTGACTGGTGAAATTAGCACTGATCTGATATATATAAATTTTTTTTTAAGAAGCAATTACTAAGCTAGTAGTGTTTAAGATGGCACAACATTATCAAATATAGTTCCTTGCTGAAAGTGCTTCCGCAACTTGTTTTTTTTCTCCACTCTTTCCAGTACTGCGGATCACACAGCTCAATTTTCATCCATGCTGGCGACCGACAGTTAGTGTAATTAACGACTGAAAGAACATCTGTGATGTGGAGTGATGCATATAGTTAAACTTCTCAGTGTTGTTATGCTCTATATAACCACTTGTCAAATGCTTTTTGTCCAATCAGAGTACTTGGTTGGAAATAACTGTTATAGTAGAATATAATAACTAAATGTAAAGTAAACAAAAATGAGCAAAAAAAAAAAAGTTTAAAAGTGTGTAGCTATAGACATCATAATGAGCTCATTTCACATATAATACTTTAGTACAGATGCAAAAGTTGCTATGTGGTTTGCATTTCGAACTGGTCTTTTTTCTTAAAGGGCAAATAACAAAGCATATAAAGTTTCAATGAAGTAGGTGGGGTTCATTTAGGGTTTTATTACAATTGCAATTCACTTTTCAGGCAGCAGAGGGCACAAACTGTTTTTTCAGTGTGGAATAAACACAACTTGACATTTTATCAAATCCACAAGTAAAATAGAATTATGTTTTTTGTTACCAACAATTACCAATATTCATGTGGGAAATGCCTGACAGGAAATTCCTCCAAAACTACATTTAACTTGCTAACACAACAAAGAACTCATGCATAAATTTGTCCCTTGCATTTCTATCTTTCATGTGTTCCTGTAGTCAAGTCAGTTAGACTACATGGACTTTCATAATGTAATTTACCCAAGCAATGTAAATGCTTACAATTGTAAAGGAGTGATCTGTCTGATCCGTAGCTGTATGACTGCTGACTATTGGCTTTCTCTCATGTGGTGACCTACATCTTGGTTTCCATGGGAACAGGGTTTACCACAAGGACTACTGTAATCCAGCATGCACCGAGTGACCTGAGCTTTTCATTAGTCCCTTCATTTTATAAGTGTGTGTGCATGTGTTTGAGAGAGAGCGATAGAGAGAGAAAGAGAGAGAGAGAGAGAGATGTTTTATAGGGTAAGCTGATTTTTTTAGTTTCTAGAAAAACTGTCAATGTGACAAAAACAATAGCATTTGTAGACTAAATGTCCTAAAAATGGAAGATAATGTGACTATAACTGTGTGTGTGTGTCTGTGTGTGTGTGTGTGTGTGTGTGTGTGTGTAGGATAGCATTTTGAAAAGAGCTGGTTCTTTAGGCAAAATGCGAGAGGTGCTGCGCAGAAGCAGCGAGATGTTGGTGAAGAAACTGCAGGAAACCATACTGCAAGACTCCCCTAACCCTAAGTAAGATTTGAGTTTTTAATTAATAAATTTCAAAGGCAATCAAATCTTTAAGACCCCAAATTCCACTTTCAAGTAAAGTATTGAACTAGACTAGATTGTTGCTTGATCAGCAAGTGAGGTCTAAATATATATTTTTATGTAATTTACATATATTTATATGTAATTTCTGCCATATGTCATTTCATATATTATACTAATTACTCATTTTTAACATTGGCCTAGCATACAGATTACTACAGAATATTTTCCCAAATTTTCTGCCCCTCTTTCTCATTAAATTGTGTTTTCCTTGCACAGTATTTCAAAAGATATTCTGATATTTGGAACCTTTCATACAGAGGAAATAAATGCACTTTGTCATTAATCTCATGTAGCCTAAAGAGAGCAGCCTCACTGAATTACCTGAACAGGACAGGAGATGATTATGAGGCTTTTCAGGTAAGATTGTTCATCATTTGTAACACATTTTCCAGTAATATAGGCCTAAATGTTTGTGACAACACCTATTTTTACATATTGTAGATTGATTTGGGAAATCTCTATTGTAAGTTGCGATGAAATTGAGTCTGGCCTCAGAGATCTCTGGAGGCTTGAGAGTTAGCAGTAAACAGCTGTCTGTCCTATAAATCGGTAAAATGTTTGTGTTGTTGTACATTTTCGCTTTTAGAATGAGTCCAAAAAAGGGCTTATATATATAAGGTTAATATATATATAATACTAATAAATATTATTAATATAATAAGAATTTACTGTCAACATAGGTATCACAAATGAGCAAAAATGGGCATAGCTTCCTGAGTGTTAAGCTGAATCTTCTTTCCTGTTCATAGGGTGGAAGAGCAAGCAGAAGGCTGAGAGACAGTCGAGCCCTGAGCTCCAGTACTGTGGGGCTGTATGATGGCACTGGAAAATAGAACACACATACACACGTGTACATTCACACTTAAACGCAAACAATTCTTTTCTTTTCTTTTTTTATCTTGAAGCAAGCATTTATATTTCTAGCTTATGTACCATGTATGTATGAGTGAAATGTTTCCATTTATTGATTGTTTTTTTTGGCTGAAATTTTTTTTTATCTTTATTTTTGAAATCTGGTGCTTGAGTTTTAAACCCACTAATCACTGTTATTAATAATTTAGGAATGCATCTACAGTATGCAGTCTTTTAATATGAAATGTGCAGTATGATTTATTTGATGAAAAAATATTATTTAGATTTTTTAAAAACATTCACCATTTGTATGTTTATACCCCTTTAGGAAATCTGACTCTGCCAAAAAAAAAAGAAGGTGGTGATGACTAGGCATGGGTCATTTACATTTTGTTTTGTTGTTTTTTACTTTATAGTCATGCCCAATTAATTGCACTGAGAACACCTGGTTTGCTGTTTGAGATTTTGAAGGCAAGCATTTGTAGTAGCATACTGTAGGTCTATACTTATAACCTAGTTTTCTACAGACAGAAAAGTAAGAAAAAATTTTTTTAAAGATTTTTTAAAACTTTTTTTTCAATGTTAGATGTAATTTTGTGTTGGGATCAGCATGGAATATTTTTCCTGATGCAGCATGAGCTACTCAGGTTAATTCAGTTCCACCTGAGTAGGGAATTGTATAAGACTGAATTCTTGTTATAGCAATGAGTCCTGCTGATATTTCTATGGATTTGCTTTCAAATAAGGCACAACATTTCAGTTTTATCTGTACAGTTTTATTTTTGGACCATGTGTGAAATCATTATTTTGTCTGAAAAGGAGAACAGATATCCTGTGGAATTAATTTTATACAAAACAATCTTGGAAAAAATATATGATGTACAAACAGAGAAAATAAGTAAATGTTATCTGGTTTCCTGTTCAATACCATTTGTTAGTATTTACTTCCAATTTTCCTTTGGAGTGGGTGGAATTTAAAAGAGGCCCTAAAATACATGGAAATCTATTGATTTTTTAAAAAATTTAAAACACCTCAACACTTACTACAATCTATGTACAATTTAATTAAATTAAATTGAGATTTAATTTAAACCTAAAAAGCTCAAAAGCTTTTTTTTGTTAGTTCAGCTGAACACCCGTCCACTTCTGTCATATTAATGAAGAAATACATAATAATAATAATAACATGAATACTAATATAGAAATACTAAAATAAAGGTAATGAAGAAAGAAATAAGCAAACTGTGATTTAAAAAAACATGAAGTATATGTTGAATAATCAATGTACATATCTTATAAAGTCTTGAGCCTACACTGCTTCATATTTAAATTAAATGTAGTAATGTAAATTAAATTAAGAAAATGGGAACAAATGCTCCGCCTCCAGGGTCCGGGTTCGATTCCCGACCAGGCTCGATTCCCGTCTCTGTGTGCATGGAGTTTGCATGTTCTCCCCGTGCTTGGTGGGTTTCCTCCGGGTACTCCGGTTTCCTCCCACAGACCTGCGGATTAGGCTAATTGGTTTTCCCAAATTCAAATGACCTGGTGTGTGTGTGTGTGTGTTTGTGTGTGTGTGTGTGTGTGCGCCCTGCAATGGATTGGCACACTGTCCAGGGTGTACCCCGCCTCATGCCCTGTCTCCTGGGATAGGCTCCAGGCCCCCTGTGACCCTGAATACAGGATAAAGCAATATAGATTATGAGTGAGTGAATGATTCATAGGTCACTGTGTGGCTTAACAAACAAAAAAAACATTTCTCTGAACATGATCACGAACAAGGACTAGACTGAAAATGAGAGACAAAACCTGTCAAAATTGAGAGGCAAAAACATCATTCAGAAAACCCGGAGAACTATTCCTCAAGACTACATTTTTACACTTTTAATTTGCTCCTACCACACCGTGTTGTCGTGCACCTGTAGGATTATAGAGGAACTGCAAAATGCTACCACCCTAAATGCAAACATATATAATTTTTAAAAAATAATTTTGAAGGAACAAAAGGAAAACAGTTGTTTTGTTTGTTTTGTTTTGTTTTAAACTTTGCTTTCACAAAATATTAATACCCGTCTGCTAAGCCCTACTCTTATTTCATGCGCTAATTTGCTCAGACAAACAGCTCGTATTTATTCTTCACACTTCTTCCTTTTATTCACGCCCATTTTCCCGGAGATTAGACACAGAGGTCACGTGACCGCCGAGCTGCGCGCTCTTGCCGCCGGTGGCGCGTGAGACTGACAGAACAGCCGCAGCCGCTCCGCGCCGCTCGCGTCTCTTCCTGAACCGGGTGAGTGTTTACTAGTTTCTGAGTGTAACGTGTTTACATATAGCCTATTGTGTGTGTGTGTGTGTGTGTGTGTGTGTGTGTGTGTATCCCAACAGTTGCGATATAATTGCATACTGTTTTGTTTGAACGTCAGTGTTTACAGTTGATGTACAGTATAGTCTTGAACTGCGGCAGTTTGTTTAATTCTAATAAAAAGCCGAGTTGACTCGGAGGGACAGCCAAGCACCGACATATAGGCGTGGGTTATGTGAAAGAAAAGCGTATTTTCTATCTGCTGCTGTGTTTCCTGCTGGTTGACCTACTTTCTTGGAGGGAATGAGTGGGGAAAAACAAGGTGTCCTCAGGCTTAATCCCATTTCATGGTGAGGAAATACTCAACCATGCACTCTAATCAAGTTATTTATGATAAATGAGAAAATATGACAAAATGATATTGCGGTGTCATAGTGGTTATGCCTGTTTGACATGATTTAAAACTTTTAGGATTGTCATTCTCACAAGAATAAACCAAAATATAGTATAAATTAACTAAATAATTTCATCACTCATTCACATATGATTCACAATTATAATTTCACACACTGGTCATAATATCACACACTTAACAGGCCCGTTGATGAGTTAAGTGATTGTAACTCATAATTGATCTATATACTGTAACATGCACTATGTGAACACCTGCCCATTCACACCCATATACAGTATACTGATTTTCCCGTTCCACATACGTTCCCGTTTGCTGTTTTAATAACCTGTACTCATCTGGAAAGGGTTTTTCTACTAGATTTTGCATTATGGTTGAAGGGGATTTGTGCTCGTTCATCCTCAAGAGCATTAATGAGATCGGGCAAGGACTCCAGGGGCACAGTCAGCGTTCCTGTTTAACCCAAAAGATGTTCAGTGGTGTCGAGGTCAGAGCTTTGTGTATGCCTCTTCAGTTCCTACCCTGACCCTCGACATCTTTACAGATTCGGACATTGCAGGGCCATTGTTGTGCTAAAATATTATTGGGGTCCCATACTTCCATTAAAGGAAAATCTTAAAGCTGCAGCATACAAATACATCTTACAGAACTGCGTGCATCCAACATTGTGGCAACCGTTTGTGGAAGTATGTTTGTGACCGTCAGGTGCTCACATGCTTTTGGATTTGTAGTGCATGCATTGTAGTGTCGTGTCTTCTAATATGAATATGTTTAATATTGCATTATTGTTTTTGATATAGTATAACTTGTGTTAACCAATAATCCCCTTCATCATAATTTTATGAAAGTATTTTATTGTGCAAATCAATGCGTTGCTAAACTCCTCTGGGTCTCTAGTAAATGGATGTCTCCTCTGTAACACCTGGGCTCTTAAAATGTAAATAAGTAAATTAAATAAACTTCTTTGGAAAGTGTATAATTTAACATTTCAAGGTAATTTTATATATGTACTTTATTTTTCATGTAGTATGGAGAAGGAAAAAAATTGCAAATAATGTTTATAATTTGATGCACTACAAAAATGAATTCTCTATAATTTGATAAAGGGATAGTTCAAGAATTAAAGTTTTTCATATTCAAATTATTTTGTCTACATCCAAGCTCCATATTTCTGTTGATTGGGAACGAATGGTAATTGCAGTGAAGATTGCCAAGCCTTTTTCCTCCCCAAACTACTTGCACTGTTAAAGCTCTCTTAAATCTACAGATACCTTGTATGTTGCTTGGCTTTAAGTTAAGCCATACAGCAGCTCTTATTCTTTCCTCAGATTTTCCCTGTATTGCCCCTTGAGTATTGGAGTCTAGTGCCAAAATGGGTATACAAGATCACAGATTAACGCTAAAGCATGGGTGTGTGCTTGCAGTGTGTAGTTCACACCATGTCAATTGTATTCTGAAGGTGTTGTAGTAAGTAGAAGTGTGGTTAGAGATGTGTGTTAATTAAAATTGTCCTTTGATGGCAGTTAAGTTTTTTTTAAATGTTATTTTATTATTATTATCTGTATGGGTAGAAAGGGGTGAAATCATACTTCTTACATTAAATGGTTGTTGATGGTTTGAGAAAGTTTGAAAGAAGGCTGTTTGGTGAAGAAGGCCTTATTTTTAGAGTAGTACTGCCTTTTTGATTAAGATTGACAATCTTCCTTTTTCATCACTTGTGTTTAGTAACCTAAAACCATTGTCATTCTGTATTTCAGGTCACACTGCAAATTTGGCCAAAATGGCTCTTATCTCCATGGAGGATCTTGCTGAACTGGATGATGAGCAGTTAGATGATGGCATGACTGATAACGCTCAGCCAGCAGATGAGGAGGAATCAGAAAGGCTGCTTACTCACTGGCAGGCTGTGGGGCGAACACATCAGGTGACCATCCCCAGAGGTACGTTTCTTTTTTAATTAATTGACTGATTCCTTGTTTATTCCTTGTTCACCAAGCTTTAAGGCTGTCAGTACTAATTTAGCTTCGTAGATATTTAGATATCACATAAGTGCAGCTGGTGACAGAGACAGTGACATTAATCCAATTACAAACAGTCATGTTGCCAACTGAATGCTAACCTCAGACTGCAAACATCCACTGTTATTAAGGTGATGAAGTTTGGAGTTTCATTTGAACAATTAAAAAAAAAATTCACTCCACTTAAAAAAAGTTGGGTTACTAGGTGTAGATTCTTAACATATAATCTTACACCAAATACCAATAATTATATACAATCTTTTCAGTGTGTAAGTGAATGTATAAAATGTCTAAAGTATATTGTATGTGTATGCGTGTGGGGATGCGAGAGAAATGAGTCAGCCTCACCAGCTTCAATGAATCAGTTCAGAAGCGTGATGACAGAAAATGGCTGTAAAGCTGTCCTGATGGTGAATAATTCTAATGTCAGAAAATCCTCAACAAAACAGAGTTCACAGTCCAATAGAATGGAAAAGCTCTGAGACGAAATGGTATCCGGGATTCCCCTTGTAATTTAAAGATGCAGTGACGACACTGATTTCACTGAGCTTCATTTCTTTAGACGCGGTTATGGTTTTTGGCCACATGATGGCAGTGTGGGGACAGCTTTAGTCAAGTGGATTGGTATGCTTTACATTGTACAGTATATTCAAGTCAAAGGAGTGTAAAGAACAAATCCGACTTAAACTGCAAATTGCATGCCTACCAAGCTTGCCTCAAAACATGTTGAGTATCAAATCATAAGGCATGTTGACTATCAAATCAAGGTCATCTTGAAGCCAGAAGCAGTATCTTTATTCACACACAATTTGTTAAAATGAGGTATCCAAATAATGCACTTTTTGCCTTGAAGTGTAATTCCATGGTGTGAAATTGACTCACAAAAGTGACTCAGATCTGAACAAATTACAGATGTGTATTTAGACTTCCCTAAAGAAATAAAATCCGTGTCACATTAGGGTGAAAAAACTAATTTGAGTCAATTCAGGCTGCAAATGAGAACTTAGGCATATGGTAGTTTTATCTGTAGAGATTGCTGTCCAAGTTTCAATGCATTAAACTGTTCTCTGGCATTGGGTGCTTTTAAAAACATTTATTTGCCCCAGTTCTACAGGGAAATAAACAGGCTTAAAACACTAAATTAATACTTGGTGGGTGTTCCATTTAGATGGTTGGAAGTAAATTTTTCCCAGTAAGATTATCACATCACAAACACTACATAAAATAGATAATAGCTAGATGCACATTTCAAATTAAGCACAACTCACACATACAGATCTTCATATTTTATCCCCAGAGATGACTGGACCAATTGTGGAGATGACGAGGAGAAATCAGGAACAGCAACCAGTTCCTTTCAACACCATATCAACACATGAAAAGGTATAAATTAGGCTCAAATATTTACATTTTCTCTATAATTTTCAGAAATCTTTTAAAACCAATTCAGATTATTATAACATGATAAAAAATAAATTCATATTTTGATTCTATACCAAAATGCTGAAATTGTTTCCTTGCTATAGTTTTCTGTTTTAAGGCACTGTTAAATGTACAGTAGTGGGCAGAAGTATTAGGACAACATATGACATATACTGTAGCAGGTTCATTCTGTATAATAACAAATTCATTATTGGGTGAATCACCATTTAATAATATCATTAATGTTGCACTACACTTTGTATTAGCACATATATTGCTAATGCTGTGCGTCAGCAATGGTGAGTCCAATTCAGATGAATGTACTGTCGCACAAGGTGTGGCTCTGCGGTGCATGTCTAGACAGCATTAAATGGCATTTGTCCAAATCTAAAGGCATGCCCCAAGCATGTGATGCATTAAGCTAGTGTGTAATTTATAAAAGATAAGCAGCATTGTGGTGTAATAGGTAGAGTTACTATCTTAAAGCTCCTAGGCGTTCCAGTTTGATTCAGCCAGTAGGAGGTTTGGCTGAGCTTTGCCCCAAGTGTGTGGCTGGCGTCATTTGCAGAGTGTCTTCTCACCTCACAGCAACTGCTGGCTGTTGGGATAACCTCCAGATTAATTACATATTGTGGGACTATTAAACATTTATTAGCAGCACCCTGTTAAACTACATCTATTAGTAAAGTTGTGTGTAAATGGTATTATTTTGGCTAAACCAAGCTAAAAGTTTCTGCCAAATTTACAAGTTCCAGTAAAAGTTTATAAATTTTTTTATTCATTTATAAATGCCAGTAACCCATAAATTATCAAGCATGTTCATGGCAGAGCTCTTTTTTATTTAGTTATACTTATGGAACTCCATGGTCAAAGCCCTGAAAGTGCATTGTGGAGTAAATATTTCAGTACTGCAGCTCAGCCCCTGCAGCGTGTCAGCTTTGCAGTGCCATTGCTTCTTTGGCATTCCATCAATTTCAGTCATGACTGTTGCTGGGAGGTTTTTTTGAGAGGCATTTCTTATTAGTGATGTGGAGACCAGCTGGAGACAGTAAGCCAGACAGGTTGATTCTGAGCAACCCCATCTCTTCTATGGGGTTTCTCGTCCAAGGTAGTTCTGTGCCTAAAGAGGGCATCCCAGACACTCCATACCACATAGCTATCGCCTGTGTGCAAAGCTGATGCTTGCAACTGGCAGCTTCTTCACTCTGTCACATTAACTCCATTGTCACAGGTCTTTACACACCCTCTTAAAGCTTCATTCGACACACCTTGCAAAGTGGTGAAATACTTGTCAATAATGTCATGCACCCACCACACAGTCTCTGAGGGCCTCCAAAACCTGATGCACCTGAATATTAAAAATGCATAATTGAATCTCTTCTCTGTAAATTTACACACTCAGGTGATCTTGTAGGATACAAATGTACTGCCTTTGTTATGCTAGGAATGGATGCAAATGCATTTGTCTGATTCCTTTTTTTGTGTGTGTGTTGGTGCGTGTGCACCCATGTGTTTTAGCTGGGTGAGGTGGTATATGAGGAAAGAGTGTATCCAGCAGGTAAATGGGCCTGCATCACTGTGGGAGAAAAGCTATATGAGCAGAGCATCTCCATGGGCTTCATGAAACTCATGCGCTTCATCTGCAAGGAAAACTCTTCTGGTATTTAACATAATTTAACACAAATCACATAACAATAACAACGTTGTATAATTTCAAACTTAACAGTTCCTGTTTATTGATTTCCCCAGGTGGTTACTTGGGGATGACCGTCCCAGTAGTGAATGGAATAACGATGCTGGAGGATGGAAGAGGCTTCGAAAGTGAAGTCCTGACAGCTTACTACTTGCCTGAGGAGTTCCAGGAAAACCCTCCGCAGCCTGCTGACCCAGACATCATTATCGTCCACAGGGACTCAGTTAGAGTAATCACTCGGTAAGAGGCTTCCCTGCATTTTTATGCTTTTAAATTTTCATCATATCTTAATTTTACATAATTAAATCTATAACAAGGTTATATTAAGATTTAAAGGCAGCATAAAGTGATTCAAATGAATCACTTTTCTTCAGTGGAAAGTGTATGGTGAATGCATGAATGTGCTTCCATTAGGGTTTTCTATGGCACCACCACAGAGGAGACAATCTCACGGCAAATCAGCCTGCTGTGGGAGCTGCTGGGAGCCTCTGATGACATTCACCAAGACCAATACATGGTGGCCGTTTACGAGAACCCTGGGGTGCCGTCTCGTCGAAATGAGATCTGGTTCATCTGCAGAAACCCCTAAGGGATCTACTCCCGCAACACACACACGCACATCCACAAACACACACATGCACACACATACAGTACACACAGAGCCATTGTTACAGCACCTCCCGTTTGACACCAGAGAGCAAGACCAGGAAAGTGGGATGATTAAAATAAAACAGGACTAATTACTACCAAGAGTATTAACTCACTGACATTTACAGGTCATATAATAAAAACATATTTTTGTAAAAGATGATTTTGTGCCGGTAATGCATAATTGGTACATAATTTTGTCAAAAATATTAAGTGACATAAAGAGTATATAAGAGGAATCAAAGTAGATACTCAGGTAGCATTTTTTTCAGTGTTTATTAAATCTCTTTGAAACCCCAAGGCTCTAATGATTCTCGATTTATAATGCTTCAGAAACTGAAGATTTACCACTAGGGGGCATTTTAACCCAACCTTTTGTACAGAGCCCCACTTAGATTGTGGACCATAAGATGTACTTTTCTTTTCCTTGTCTACTTTGTTTCCTTTCAGGTCATAAGTTACTGTACCCTTTTCCCAACTTTTGTATTGTCCGAACAGTCCGATGTCCAAAGTAGATTATGTGGAAAAAGTTCAATGCAGAATGTACAACGGATTTCACTGTGTATTAGAAATTAGTACTCACTTTGCAGGTAATGGTGCACTACACCAATAACACTCAACCTTAAACTGTTCCATCAGCAAGACAATCATTTCTGTTTCAGAGAAGTGCTAGTCGTTAAATGAATACTCTCACAAATTGTATATCTGTTAATGCGTTATCCAAATGTACAATAGACCAAAGCTTTATGCAGCATGACAAATCAGAGGTGTTTCACATACGGATTTTTACTGTGACTGTGTTTTTAAATGTACTGGTAACTGTGCTTTGGTGACTGAGACCATTAAGATGTAGATACTTTCTGTATGTCTAAAGAACTTTCTAGAATTCTAGACTTTTACCAATCATCACATATTTGATAAGTTAATCAGCTTTTGTCCAGGTATTCTCCTGTGTGCCACTTTCCTCACTTTGGATGTATTTATTTCATGTTAACATACACTTTCAACACTATTAAAATCTGAGTTTGACAATCAACTGTACCCTGTCTGTTAGGGAAAAAGAGAATAATGCAGCAGATATCGATGTTATCTGCTAGCTAATGTTTGTCAAACTGTAGTGACTTAGATTTCATGTACTGTGGACCTTAAACTGAATGTTTTGAATATTTGTTGTTTAGGATTTATTTTGAAGAATAAAAAATTGTTTTGTCTGGTGTAAGTCATCTAGTCTTTATTGTGTGAGAACATTCAGGCCAATATCGGCAGAAAAACAAGAAGAAAAGTGTTAACATTTTCAGGGTCGTAACTTGAACACTTATTTCACTCAGAAATTCACTCAGAATTGAAATAAATCTGGAATTTAGTGTGTTAAAATTGGAATTAGTTTTAGGCCTTAGTCAGACTGCCGGCACAAATCAAATTTTTGGCATGTCCTGATTGTAATCAGATTTCTTTTGTGTAGTCTGAACAGTAAAAGACGACACTAGATCTGATTATTGTGATGGATTGGAATCAGATACATGAAGATGTGTCGATAAAACGCTCTTCGCTATTTCCTTCTTCTTTCCCCTCCTTTCTTCCTCCCCCTCCTCTTCTTCTTTATCTTTCCCCTACTTCCTTCTATTTCTCCTCCTCCTTCCTTTGCATTTTCTCATTCTCTTCTTCCTCCTTTCTAATGTTCTTTACCATTTTCCACAAACGTCGAATACACTCATGGTGAAAAGTCACATGGGTTAGCAGTAAACAGCCTCCAAAGTGAGAGTTGTTACTGTAATTATTATTTCTTTTTTACAAATTACAGTATTTCGAAAGTCTTCAAAGATGTGCAACATTTACAGTCAGTCAGTCAGCAGCACTCATAGTGCTGGCAAAGAGGGCAACTTTTTTTTTTTTAGTAATGGTCTATAAATTGTCTTTCTTATTTACATGTCTATTTATTTATGTATATGATCCTGTATAATATGCACACATGATCTGGCCTGGGATTAAAAGGTAAGGTGTTCGTGTAAAGATTATAATAAAAAATATACTTATTAAATTCTACGAATTTAATTCATAATGCTTATATTTATGTTTGTACTATTGTTTACTCCAAAGCCAGATGTTATGTCAATAGTTTATCAGTGCTTTTTTGTTATGATAAGCTGTAACAATTCCTCATATAAGTTCAATCTTTATGCTCCCTAGTGATTAGACTCACTAACAAGTGGTTTTCTTGTGTCCTGTGAGTTCTCATCGCAGTGTGTGCATACTCTTACTTTCAGTATTAAACATAGCTCTGATTTCTACTGGTTCAAGAGTTTAAGTGATCAATCACACTGATTCATAATAGTTTTACGATCGTTCAAAGTTCAGCGTTAACCTTCCAGGACCGTAAAACGCAATTCCAGGCAATTTCTTTACTTTCTTTATAGCAATTCTTTTTTCTTTTTTTTTTACCAGGCAGAGTGTGTGTATAAAGGTTAACGAGTAGGCCTTACTTACATCAGTGCAAAGTCAGTAAAACATTGAGCAGTGTGAGGGTTTTTTTATGGTTGTTGTTTTTTACTTTATCACATTACACATATTTAAGTGAGTGGTTGCTACTTTTTAAAAAGTGTATACTTGTGTAAATTTGGAAATTACTTTCACCTGAAATGTAGATAAATGGTTTTAAACAAATGTACTGTTTTATATCTGCAAACGTTTATTAATGATAAATACAGCTAGTCACTTGATAAAACAGCTGATCAGTAGCTTCTTACTGTTATCTTGTTACCGTTTGTTAACTAAAGTCACATATTTGAATTGAATTGAATTAAACACAAAGCTAAAGGCGTCTCTCAGGATTCAGTAATGCACGCGCTCGTAGCCCTGTGGTACGACAGCGCCATCTTGTGGAACTCACCGCCATTTTGTGTGACGAGGTTATTTCAGCTTTATTTGTTCACTCAAAAATGACACAAAATGCAAGAGAAAGATGAAATATTTAGACATTCTGGCCAGATGTTATAATTTAAACCCAACAAGTTGTAATGAAAAGCGCTAAAATCGATTAAATGTCAATTTAAAAACTAAATTTAAGCTTTAGACTATGTTAGCCAATATTTTAACTGTGCTAAGCTAATCTGTTCGATAGCATGTTAACTAGAAAGTTAATGCACATTAATGGGAAATTGGTGTGTCAGAGTGCTATGAGAGGATAATCAAATCCAAACTCTCTCTCTCACACACACACACACAGACACACACACACACACACACACACAGACATTTGCTGTAGGTGTAGTGGATTATCAGATACACCCTATTATAAACAGATAAATCTACTCAAGTAAAGTACAGTAACAAAGTAAATGTACTTTGTTCATTTCCACCAATACATACCACAACCCTTTATAAATGGAGTAAGATTCAATATGGGAAGTTGTGCTCCCGGTGGCGTAGTGGTTAGCACTCTGGCCTCGCACCTCCACGTTTGAGGGCTCAGTTCCTGCATCTGTTCTGTGTTCGTGAAACTTGCTCATTCTCTCCATGCTTGGAGGATTTCCTCCAGCTATTCCAGTTCCTTCCACAGTTCAAAGACATGCAGATTAGGGTGTGTTTGTGCCCTGCGTGCGTGTGTGTGCGTGTGTGTGTGTGTGTGTGTGTGTGTACCCTGCGATGGATTGGCACCCTGTCTTGAGTGTAGACTCCCAAAAGTCCCAAAGTCTCCTGGGATAGGCTCCAGGCCCTCGCGACCCTGTACAGGATTACCAGAATAGTAGACGAATGAATGAAAAAGCAGTGTTTCTTCTGGACAGAGTGTAACACTGTGCATGACAAAGGACTGTGTTTGGTCAACAAATTGTGGATGCGGTACATCCAGAACACAAGGACAGTGAAGCTGTAAGTGCAAAAGCTCATGAATCTGCCGACTCATGAGCCGATTGATGAAGAACAACAGCTATTTAGGAGTGGAGTTGTGGTACTAAACATCCAGGACCCATTTCCTGATAAAGCCCTGCAGCCTGACTGCAACGATCTGTCTGGTCTTCTGCTTCCAGTCAGGACCAGCAAAACTCTGACCCTTTTCAGGGCGAGCAGGCAGTCACTGGACAACCTGTTGAGGAGTAGACTCTTTAGATTGCTAATACACCAGTGTGGAGAGTGCTAAACAAACCTCTGCTTAAAACAACGCACTGCTGATCTGCAGTGGTGGATTTTAAAGTGTAACAGACTCACCAGATTGTTCAATATTTTTAACATTTTGGTCAAAAATTCCCTGGAGCGAGTTTTATTCCTGCTGCACGATATAAAAACAACGAATCATGTAAAACTACAACTTTTAAGCTTTCTTTGGGGTGAAGGTAAACTATTTATTTATGTAACTAGGAGAAACGAAACAGAGGCCAGAGCAGGTCAGCAAGTTGGCGCAGTGTGGTGCTGCAATGTCAGTTTGAGACTGTGGCTTGAGTTCAGGTTTTACAAAGCAAGGGGAGACATTACTGACAGCAGTGAACCATGAACACTTCATCAAAAGCCAAAAATATATATAGTACTGTATTGAACTGTCAACTTTGTGGAAGAAATGCGGTCAGGAAACAAATTATGAATGGAGATCACTAAAACACTTGGTGAAGTTTCCTGGTGAAAAATCAACAGTTAAAACCATAGGTATGTCTAATAGTAAAAGTAAGGACATTTCCATATGTACACAATGTGATGAGAACCCAGCTGTGTGGCCATAAGAAAACCACTCGTTAGTGAGTCTAACAAGAAAAAAGGCTTGAATTTGCTAGGGAGCAAATGAACTGATGCTTCAGATGGTCAGGCTCAGCAATGTTAAGTGGTAATAAAATGAAGTCAGCTCATGACATGAATGACCAGGTTATCACATCAATAAAGTTTTCCTTTCCTTATGGCACAGGCATATTCCAGGATAGTATTTTCACATATCAGTTGGCAACCACATTGAGTGCTTTACTCAAAGCTAAAGGTGCACTCACTCATTCTTTGAACCACTTATCCTGTACAGTGCTGCAGTAGGCCTGGAGCTTATCCCACGTGCCTCAGGGCATGAGGTGGTGTACACCCTAGACATGGTGCCAGTTTGTCGCAGGGCACACAAGCACGCACACACATCCTCACTCACACAGGGAATTTGGAAACGCTAATTGGCCTACTCCCCATATCTTTGAACTGTGAGAGGAAACCAGAACTCCACCAAGGTGAACATGCAAACTCCACGTACACAGACCTGAAGGCATAACTCGAACCCTCAACCCTGGAACCATAAGACTATGACCCCCCCCCCCCCCCCCCCCCACCAAAACCAAATATTGAGTAGGTCCTCCTCTTTGCCACCAAAACAATAATGACCTCTGTGTTCTGACACCTTTCTATGGAAACCAGTATTAAACCTTTCAGCAATTTGAGCTGCATATCTTCTATTGGATCGGACTACATGGGCCATGTGCATCAGTGAGTCACCAGTTCACCATTTTTTCCTTTCTTGGATTACCTTAGGTATGGCCTGACAACTGCAGCCTAGCAGCATCCCTCAAGAGCTGCAGTTTTGGAGTTGCTCTGACCCAGTTCTCTAGCCACCACAATTTGCCCTCCTCATAGTACTCCATGTGAAAATAAGTGAAATGGTGAAGCTGAAGTCATTCGACAAGGAACAACTGTGACTGTTGGTGTGCAAATTCCCAGATAACTACATTCTTAATAACTCGTTACAAGGGCAGCTGGAAGTGGATGGGATATATTAGACAGAAAGTGATTTTTGTTCCCCCTGAAGTTGATGTATTGGAAGCAGAAAATAATGGTCAAGCATAGAGATAAGAGTGACTTTGACAAGGGCCAGATAGTGATGGCTAGAGGACTGGGTCAGAGCAACTCAGAAACTACAGCTCTCATGGAATATTCCTGGACTGCAGTGGTCAGGACTTACTAAAAATAATCCAAGGAAGGAAAACCGGTGAACTGGCGACAGGGTCATGGGCAACCAAGGCTCACTGATGCACATGGAAAATGAAGTCTGGCTCATGTAATCGTCTGATCCAGTAGAAGAGCCACAAGAGCTCAAGTTGCTGAAAAGGTTAATACTGGTTTCAACTAAAAGGAGTCAGAACACAGAGGTCATTCTCGCCAAGCTTAGGACATTTTATCTGTATCTGATGCAGAAAAGCTATTTCATGCATTCATGACCTCCAGACTGAACTATTGTAATGCATTACTAGGTGGTTGTCCTAGGATGGGGTTCCCTGTTGAATCTGGTTCTTCTCAATGTTTCTTCCTATTGCCATCTCAGGGAGTTTTTCCTTGCCACTGTCGCCGTCATCCTTGGCTTGTTCATCAGGAACAATCTCATTATTATCTAAACACATTTTTCTCACTCATACACTCTTCCATAAATTTTCTTTTTATTTTGTGAAGCTGCTTTGAGACAATGACCTTTGTTAAAAGCGCTATACTGTATAAATACAATTGAATTTAATTAAATTACTGTTTTGGTGGCAAAGAGGGCAACCTACTGTAGCTCAAATTGATGAAAAGGTTAATGCTGGTGGTGATGGAAAGAAAGGTGTCAGAGCACACAGTACATCACTGTTAGGGTGGCAAAAAGGAGGACCTACTTATGGTTGATTGGGCGTATAGGAGTTACTCAGGGGTTAAGGTGTTTCCCTGCTGATCCAAGGGTCCCAGGTTCGAACCCCAGAACCAACAAGCTACCATTGTTGCGCCCTTGAGGCAGTGGTGGCTCAGAGGGCTAAGGCACTGAGTAACTCATTGGAAGGTCGGCGGTTCAATTCCCAGCTCAGCCAGGTTGCCATTGTTGGGCCCTTGAGCAAGGCCCTTAACCCTATCTGCTCCAGGGGCGCTGTACCATGGCTGACCCTGAGCTCTGACCCCAGTTACACTGGGATATGCGAAGAAGGAATTTCACTGTGCTGTAATGTATATGTGAAAAAATAAAGGCTTTACTTTACTTGCTTTACTTACTTTGAGCAAGGCCCTTAACTGCTCATATGTGTAATGAGATGAATTCAAGTCCCTCTGGATATGGCTATAAATGTAAATAATGTAAATGTGTATACGTGCAATGTGATCATGAAATAAATAGAATGGAAAGAGCATAAAAAAATAATCAAGCAACAACAGTATGGTTGTTGTTGCTGTTGTTAAGAAAAATTAACCCCATCGTGACTGTATTTGCATTGCAGATTAGTGAGGGGTCATTCATGAATTATTTGTTCTTGTTGAGTCTAACATGACTCACAAGAACGAGTAGTCTGAGAGTGATTCGTTCATTTTTCTACTGGGCGTGCATGCGCAAAGAATGCGCAAAACCTACGACCTACCTGAGTCGTTCATTCTTTTGTCACTGACTCCCCTAGACGCTACGTGCAATAGATTCGAACGAACAAACAATTCGGACCAGAAGATATGAGAGGTACCCCTTATATAAAATCATATTGGAACAGTATTGTAGAGAATTTACCCTGGGAGAAAGTATGATCCTTGCCTCAAAAGTACCCGCTAACTAACAAAGTAAAGGAAATAATATATAAATGAATTCAGAAATGTTATCCGTCCAAAGCCTTTCTAAAAAAAAATATTAGTCAGACATCGAAGTGAATTGTTCTTTTTGTCATTGTGAAGAAAAATATTTTATTCACTTGTTTTCGCAGCGCACTCACAGAGATTTTTTAGTCAGAATTTTTGCTTTTCATCCAATCTTAATTTTAAAGTGACTTTTCTTTTAGTTTTAAATGTTTTCTTTTGATGTTTTGATTACTTAAAAGAGAATATGGGAAATATTATATAAATAATTTGTGTTTCCTACTAGCTAAATCTACAATCTAGACAGGTACATAGAAACCATTAAAGACTCTGATACTCTTCAAGTAATGAAAACTGTATCTCTAGGCTGTATTTTTCCTTTGTGTTGACTTAAGTCGGAGAATTTCCTCCTTTTGATTGTTTAATTGCACCCTGGCTATATGTTTGTATATACTTGTTTTTACTTTTTTTTCTTTCATTTTTGTTGGTTAGATTTCTGTTTGTAATAAACAAAAAGGTTCAAATGAAAGAGCCGAATTAAAGAGAAAAAAACGATATGAGAGGTGAGCTGCTCATTCTGTTTATAATAATATGTCCTTAGCTGCATTGTAATACTTTCATTACTGGAACTATAGCCAAAATGTGTGCATGTTGACGGCTTGGGAGTCTGTTTATTGAAAATGTAACATTTTATTTTTATTTCTGTTCAAAAGAACGAAATGAACTAAATGACTCATTCATTTTGATGAACAAGATTCAATGAACCGAGTCACTAAAACGATCCAAACTTGCCATCACTAGTAAAGGTAATTCACGTCTGAAAGTCGCGCTTACGTGGGGTGGGGGGTATTTCAGCGCAGAACACCGGTTCCAACCTTCTTCACCACCCTGAGACTAAATCCCAAATGACCTCTCTCTCTCTCGCTCTTTCTCTCTCTCCCTCTCTCTCGCGCGCTCTCTTCCTCCCTTGGATAGGTACACTACTCTGGAATGGGGCACGCGCACTACGTAGTGCACCTATTCTCGGGATTTCTACAACGCCGGAAGACGCGATCCAAACTGGGCGGGTTTATGGGCGGGGCTTGATCATGTAAAGGCGGGGCTTTTCGGTAAGACTAAAGCGGTGGGAGCCATCGCGACTAACTCTACTCGAGCAAGAAGTGGAGTATTATTATTATTACTAGTGATCATTCATTCATTTGTTTATTTATTTATTTATTTGGTGACTTGACGTTTGTTTGTTTTTTATACTGAACACACAACAATCTGATCCGTAGACTTCCTGTTAAACCCGGCGCAGCTGGAGGAAGGAGAGCAGGAGCGGTGAAAAGGACCTCCAGGAAAGAAAGTTGTGCGTAATGAAAGCAGCATGGAGCGCCTGGCGCAGTCACATCCCCCCTGCGGATCTGTAGTCGCTCTGGACTAAACCAGTTCTTTCTAACTCGCTTCAAGTCACGCAGTCTGAACAACAAAAGAAATAATAATATTTTTTAAAAAAACGATACGACTGGGCGAGTGGATTAATTCATCCGGACTGATAAGCGACCTGTTAGTGCAAGGTTTTTTTGTTGTTGTTGTTGTTGTTCCGAATCAAGTTGAAACATGAGTTGGTGGATGAAGGAGAAAGCTCACTGCCAGTGTGAAAGCCGGACACACACCACTGCTGCTGCTGTGTACACAATCATCACTCTGTTCTGGCAAGGTAAGGAACATGACATGGTATGATACGATATGTAGTTTGTTGCAAAGCGGTATTGTGTGCAAATTCACTTCATTTGCTTGCAGTTGTTCATGGGATTAGTTTTAGTTGATGAAATCAGTAATACTATAGCCTATTTATGAACGAGAGCATTAGAGATTAGCTCTAAACGACTCACACTCACAAGTTTGCTTGTTGTTGCAGTTTATGTTTGCAGTCCTGTTTTTGTCCCATATGCATTCATTATTCATAGTGCTTTTCTTTCCCTTTTTTTTTGCATTCAAAGGCTCCCTCCCTGACTACAGGGTTCATTTAACACTTTTAGTATGAAGAAATATCACTCAGAGTACAGTGGTGTACTTATGTCTATTGTGTGTGATTCCATGTCTTTGGTAATTATGCATGGTTTCTATAATGAGCAGGCGGGTGGTGAATCCTTACAGACTTGTGATGCATACACAATGGAGTGGGTTCAGGTTACCAGTGCGCTCTTGTGATCTGCCAAATGGTCGTCCAAGAAACAAAAGGTTGATTGCATTAAAGGTAGTACAGCAACTGCTGAGGATTACATGCATTTGCATACTTGCATATGATGGAAGTGCATAAGAAGACTGCATCCCTGTAGTCTTTTTTTATTTATTTATTTTTTGCACACTCTCCAAGTAGTCAAATTCCTAAACCTGAACTAGAGACGACTTTGCGGGCATTTATCCTAACCAGGATTTTAAATGTTGACATTGTAAATTCAACAGGCTCTTTCATGACTTTGGCAAGCAAATGGACTCGGTCTAGGATTTCTGCCAGATTCCATACTACTCAGAGCGTCCTTTGCATGAAACCAAGATGCCCCTGATTTTGTGTATTACTTTTTCCCCCATCTCTGTAGGTGCTTTTTTTTTTTTTTTAAGGACAGTAGGCGTGAAAACTGAGTGTGCCCTTTATATGAGTGCTGAATACTGAATGCTCTGCCTGAGTAATACATCCCAGGGGACCCAGGTAAGGTAGAGCAGGGAAGGGAAGGAGGACTGTGTGTGTGTGTGTGGGGGGGGGGGGTTTAAGAGGTCGCTGTGTTGTGTATGGATGGAGTATTCCTTCGGGGCCCGCTGAGGAAGTAGTGTAACATTTGCATGGATGCCTGTAAGATAAAAGCACATAGGGCAGTGGCACTTCACAGGTACTTGAAGGGCCTGGTTGATGTTTACGAACAGCGGGGGGGCCGTCACACCGCTTTGTTGTGCTAATTCCAGCAAGTCTGGGGAAGCCAATTCCTCACAATGGCCAAGTAAAGGTGCGAAGTGTTGAGGACAGACAGTATTTTGGATACAATACCTGTCTGATCTGCATTTATACATATTTTTTCTCCTCTTTATTGTGTATCGCCTCTTATGCGATCATAGCGTTATTAATTTTTTTAATTCAAAATTATTTTGAAAACTACTTTTTTCTTCACCAGTTCACCACACAATGAACTACTTTTTGACTTAAGTCTATTTGAGTCCGCAATGCAAAAAAAATGTAGAAAAGTTAAAACAGAAAGGTGAAAACTTATTGAAGTCAATGGTGTGAGCGATGCTTAATTATCTATTAGTAGTAAACTAGATTGAGTGGGGAGTTCTTAATCTTGATTGAATTTGTCACCCCACTAAGTCAACGGTCGGTGTCATCAAAGTGTATATACCCCCAATCCCGTGGTGCCTTTTAGTCCTGGAAACGTTTCTGGTTCAAAAGTTCTCAAAAGAGCTTCCCAGTATAGAATTACAAAGCTCTTTAATATTGAGTCCTTGAAAAGCCCATGTCATTAAAAGCAGTCTGCGAGTTTCCTCAAGGAATACTTTTGATTTTGTTGTTTGGAGACTTTTAATGGTGGTTATATGTAAAAGTTGTCCTCTATTACAGCAGCAGCTGGTAGAACTTGAACTCCACATGAACACTCCTTTCAGAAGATTGTTTTTTTTTCAGTAACCCACACAATATAATTTCTAATGCATTACATCTGCTTATAAAATGTTACAAATAGATTTTAAGCAGAGTAACTCAAGTCTTTTTCTAGGGGAAGGAGTTAAAATCACTCAGGAGTCTGGGTGGGAAAAGAAAAATGTGCCCTAATTTATGATTTTATCTTTTAAAAAACTGCTGAAAGTTGAAATGAGATAACAATCCCAAACACGAGAGACAAAA
>CM059219.1:18933188-19013188 GCA_030347435.1 Clarias fuscus
TGACTCGGTAATGACCGACAAAAGAAACGAACGGCATAATCGATTTATTCATGCGGCTCTGTTCTGTAGTGAACTATGAGTGCAGTGTTTTGTAGGTAAGCAAGCTCTTGTTTAAGAGGCTACTTTGCATTCCAGGTTCCAGATGTGTTCATAAAGTCGCATTGATATTTAGATCGGCTGCTTGGCGAGGCGAAGGAAGGCATTTATTTGGCTTCATTCTGCTTTTGATTAAACTGCTCTCGACTTGGTGTGAGCGTGTGTATGCAGGCATTGTACTTATTGAATGGGGAACATTTTTAAAAGGCACCTTGTTTGCAGTTGCACCATGGGGTGCTCCAGTCCTGTTAAATGTCCACATGTTCTTCAGCTATTATACAACCCTGTAGAGCAATCAGACCTAATAGGTCCTACTTACTGGTACAGATCCAACAAAAGTTTTAAGTGTTGCAGGAAAAGAATGCAGACCAACTTAATAGGTGGAATTACTTTTTATTGTGAAGATTGTAATACACATTTCCTCTAATTCTTAACAACTTGTGTGTCCTTCAATTTTTCTTATTTATTACGTATATGCTATATCGATACTTAATACAGGTCTCTAATCAGGCCCGATTAAATGTTAAATTATTATATATTCATATTGAAACACTGGTTGGGTATAGTTTACCTGCTGTTATTAAACACAGTACTTTCTGACATTTATCTTCCCATCCTGAGCAATGAGCTCTCTTGCCTGCGGAGACCAATGTATTTAGCAATTTAGCTCATGTAATAAAACATGTGATTACAAAATATAGATTAGAAAGCCTTTAGGTCATTTAAGCTTTGAGGAAACGGCGACCTTCATCGCTGAATCTGAATATCATGATGTCACCGCATCATCCGGCGGCTCTTGGCGGTCTCTTCAAGACCATAATAAAATACAATAAAGTCTGATTCTTTGAAAGCATAATGTTGTAAGTGTATAATTTTTTTCTCCTGAAGACGCTACTATGATGATGATATTACCATTTTATGATGATGATGAGATAAAACGGTCACTACAAAAGCACCAGTGATCACAAACAGGCGCTCATGTTTTTACCAGGACTCACTTCTTTTGTTCTTGCTGCTGATGGCCACAAATCACTTTTCTTTTTGTCAGTGGAAAACCAGGTGTTTGACTCATATTTCGCATAGTAAATCCACAGATAGATTGCCAGACAAAATGGCGACGGCTTTGATTTTACTTTGGGTGTGATGAGGCATGCAACAGCTCCGTTGTCTAGATTTTGTGATACTTGTACCAGTTTGTTTCAGTACTTGTTTGAAAATGTTTTTATAGTTATATTTTTTTCGTTTCCAGTTTGGTTTTTTGTTTCGTTCGAGGTTTAGTCGCTGTCTGAAATAGCTTTGATTTGACTCAATGTTTCCTTCTTGGTGATGCATTAAGCTGGTTTTGTTCTGTCACAATTATTATATATTTTAATTATTATATTTGATTAAAGAATTTGGCTGTGTTTTGTTACCAGATGTTTTTTGCGCAATAATTTGTTGTGAGGTACTTTTTCCTTTATTGCTTTTTATTTTTTTAAGTCTTACTGCTAACATGATATATTTACAATACATGTTCGTCTGAACCGTAATTGTGCATCTTTCTTTGTAATTAAGTTTGACTTGTCTGCGTGGTGAAGTAAAACTCTATTTAATCTACGCGCTCTACGTCTCTCACTCTGTGTTACAAAGTTCACGATCATAGGCGAAAGATTAAATCATTACATTTGTTGTACATTTGTGTCCAACATGCGTTTAATGACGCAGTACATTTGGATGTAACGGCCTCTTTGATGTGCTGTATAGAGTGCCAGGTAAAATGAGAGCAGGTATTTTCGGTATGCGAAACTGCTGCTTAAATTGAAAGCATCTTATGAGTACAAGTGCTTCTTGTTAGTTATGTCAGCACAGTTGGTTTGAAGTTCATATGCTTTGTGTTATGTTCCCACTTTTTTCCTTCCTGCTAGTGATTTGTTTAGAAACGGTACAGTACTCTAAGTTTAGCTGTCGCTGTTTAGGCTTTTATATAATAATAAAAAATGCATGTGGAGTGTTTTAGTTAAAATGTGCCCATTCCTGCCCGTTAATCTATGAGAACGAGAAAAAGAATAAACATATTTCCTTTTAAATGACTTTTAAAATAATTTAATAATTTTAACTTCCTGTTAAAATAAGTGTGGTTTATGGAAGAAAAGTTGAGATTTCTATTAAACTAAATTCACATAGAACATTATGGAACTTTTTTATTTTGCCTTTTATTTTTTATTTTTTTCCCATTTAAAATTGATTGCTTTTACCTCCAAACAAGATCTACCATATTAAACCATTTTAAATGGGCAAACCTCAATGTACATGATCAACCTTTTTTATGGACCCATATTCCTTTTGTTTCTGTGCAGCCAGATGAGAGAAATCCTGTCTCAAAACTGCTTATAAGTGGCCATTTTTGCTCTCATGCATGCAGGAGAAATGGGTATTTTGCAGAACAGAAAAAAGGAATGTAGAGAAAACACTTACTGACTCACCATGTCACATTCACTATGATGCTTATTCTGTACAGGGTCGCGGGAGGCCTGGAGCCTCTGGTCATGAGGTAGGGTGCACCCTGAACAGGTTTCCAGTCCACTGCATGGTACACAAGCACATGCACGCATTCACTTACAGATTATGGGCAACTTGGAAATGCTAATTATCTAATCTACATGTATTGGCACGTGCCCTCTCAATTTTTTTTTTAGATTAGATGACTAGACCACTCGCCAGCCTGGCTGTAGGAGTCAAGCAGATATATTATGAGCTGATGGACACCCTCATCGTGTTAACCATAGTTAGAGATATGGATAACCACTGACATGACAACAGTATGATTTTAATACATAAATGACTAAAAGCTTTAGAATTTCTGGTTGTAAAGTGTCGGTGATTAACTCAAAGAAAAACAAGCTAATGTTATCATTAAATTATTTTATTTGTCAATTTTTTAGATGACCGTGCCATGGAATTGAGTCCCCTTAAAAAATTTAGGCATGATGCCTCTGGTTCTAATAATGATTAATTACACTAACTGTTGCTCATCAGCTCAATACTGGTTATTCCAGTATTGGAAGGATCTGTGCCAGTGGTGACAAATAACCTATAAAAGAAAACGAACAAATCAAAATCTGTTGATAAATGGTGTTTGTAGAACTGTTGTACAAAAGCAATATCTCACTCGAGGGACTAATTATACACAACCATTTACACTGTGATTTCAAAAAGTGGTTGTAAGCTTTTAAAACTTTAATAATTTTGAAGCAATTTTTGACTCCAGTAGGGCTACAGGAGGAAATTCTGAGAACATTTCATTGTGACCACGTTATTCCTGTGACGTATACTGTAATAACATAGTAATAACACATCTGTTCACGAACTCTTACAGACATTTTAATGTTATAATAGACAGAAGGCATATGCAGTATGTGATGAATATATATATATAGAATAAAACTGAGTCATGAACCGTGTGAGTCATATAAAATTGACAAGTCTAGACTGCACAATACATGTAATTCACAGCCTCAATAAAATTGTATAAATTCTTATGTTTGAAAATAATGGAAATGTAGCAGGAAAAAAATGGTTGATTTTTTTTTTTCTTTCAAGTTGTTTTTAAGACAAATGAAATTTTCCTTCGTGTGCCAATTATATTATAATTATACTGATAGAAGATCTCTACATTTCTTACATTCTCATTCATACAAGTTAACCTTTGTTTTGGAGCATGATTACACTGATGCGGTTTGGCTTGTCAGTCAACTAAGCTGTACCCTTACTTATTAATGTCATATAATGTTATGCAACTTTTAAAGCCTGAAGCAAATTCACAACTATATTGATTTAAGGAAGACGATTTAAAACTTGGATACGATAATGATATAAGAACACTTTACATAACATTTTGCCCTACTTTTGCGTAGCTTCACATGGAATGAATGCTCCTCTCTGAGTTTTAGGTCTTAACACGGCTTGTTTGCCAACAAAAATATAAAGTTTGCGTGTTTTTGAGAGGGAAGGCATCATCCTCTCACCCTAAGCCTCGAGATGCAGTTAATTACACCACATTCCAATAAGATCTCTCACAGTGTGAAGAGGGACGGTCATGGCAGGGGTGTGAGTGGGCCCTCCTGCAGTGTGTGTGGTGTGTAGAGAACCCATAAGCACCTTCACATACTGTAGCTCGCTTGGATCTTTGTGTAAGCATGAGTATGGATCAGATTAGCCAAATTAGCTCCATAGGCATGCCGCATTTGTTCTCACCATGAGTTGGGGGAGACAAAGAGAGAGGTGGGGAGGGGGGCGAGACTGAGAGGTGGTGTTGAATCCATATAGAGCGGAAATCGATTTCTGAACCTCAGCCAGAAAACAAACTACTCCTCTTATAGCCTGTAGCAGAACTATAAACTTGCTCATTCCCAGGACCCTCCTGACATGGACCCCACGGAGAGCTCCCCTTCCCCCATTGCTCTTGTAGAGTGTGTACTATAAACACGAAGAGGTTTGTGCTCCCCCCTCCACTTTTTGCTAAACATTCATTCGACTAATAATGCACGGTGTTGGGTTTCCAATAGTGTTGGGGTGAAGTTTGACCTTCCAGGATGGCTTGTAAATAAAAGTTGTTGCTTGGGAATCTGGTAGATTGTGCCATGTTGTGTTGTGAATGCTTTACCCTTGACAATGGCCTTTTGCTGAAAAGAAAGATGAAGTCAAAAAAAAAAAAAAAGGAATTTCTTTGTCTCCTGTCACCCTTGTGCAAGTTGATCCATCTGCTGCTCTTGTTTGTGCTGTGACATGCACACTTTACGCCACAGGATATTTTTTGGCACACGATGATTGATCTTAAGCTCACAGGTGGGCACAAGAACAAAGAAGGAACCGGCGGAAGGAAGGTCAGTGGACCACTTGACCACAATTGGAACAATTGCTGCGATAACGTTTAGGAAAAGAACATCTGTAGCAGACGAGTTTTTCTTGTGGCTCAGGAGTGAGTTACAGTTCACAGATTATTAGTGCTGTTTAATGGAAATCATATCACAAATAACACAAAGTAAATGTTTTGACTTTCTAACAAAGAAATCACACGAAAGCAATGTATTTTTTTTCAATACCCAACATTAATGTTAAAATCAGCAGACTTGACGCAATGAAAAAATATATCCAGTTGAATTTCAGATCCCTCTCAGCCACATAAAGTTAAGGAACTGCAGGTTTTAATACACTTACAGTACATCTGACTAAACTAAACTTTTAAATAATGATAGTTTGCCTTCAAGCAAAATGTGTGATTTGGTCCAATAATGATTTTTATTTTATTTTATTTTTTTTGGGATTTTCCCCCGATTTTCTCCCTAATTTAGTCGTGCCCAATTCCTCCCCGTCACTAGGGGGCTCCCACATTAAGGCTACTACTACCACTCAGCCGGGAGGGACGAAGACTATCACGTGTTTCCTCTGAACCACGTGACGCCAGCCGACCGCATCTTTTCGAATTGCTTGCTCACGCATCGTTGGGGGCGGCGTAACACACTCGGACGACAGCGCTATCCGCTCCTTCCTCTGCGCGGGCTCACAGACGCCCCTGGTTGGCTGTAGAGCCGTGATTAATGTGGGAGCACTAAGTACCTCTCATCCCTCCCCTCTGAGAGAGCTCGGCCAATCAGCTCTCTCTAGACCTCTGGCTGCGAGAGGTTACAGCATCACCCGGGATTCGAACTGGCGATCTCCAGATGATAGGGCGACCAATCCTACTGTATAGCGCCACTGCATGTCGGTTACATATTTCATGCTTCAGCTGCAAGATATTTATCGTTTCCGATTACCATAGGCTCTTTTCAAGATTAAGCATTGCCAATCCTTTTGCACTCTAGTCTCCATGTACATCTCATAAGTTTTGGCCTCTTGACGAACTTGGGTGAAGATGCATACATCATCAGGCACAGGTGTGTGGGATTAAATGAGATCACACAAACTTTATTTCCCCCACCTACTCCACCATAAAGCCTTAATAAAGAAACACCGTGATGTGAAATGTTCTTGTGTTTGACATGACTGTAATCAGAGAGGATTTACTTTCTTTAATCAGTGTGCTTCCCCCCCCCTAGCTATCGCATTACCCTCCTGTCGTGTCTGGCAGCTCCCTTTTTTATTATAGACCTCCAAGAGGACATCCCTGCTTTATTGTTTCTGGAGTTTGATAGGTGTGTCCAAGGCGTGTAGCTGGACACCTGTTTAGCCATGTCCATGTGAATGTGATGTCTCTGATGGAGAAACAGCTGGAGAAATAGGCTACTTCCTGCCCAAGTCGGGTCCCCACAGCTTGGCAGACAATGGGGTGCCCTGAAAATTTCTGTGACGGGGCAGAGACTTGTCATGCAAAGACTATTGTTGGGTCATGGTAGGTCTGTCAAGTTTTGGTGTCATGTTTCCCTCAAGGAGGCCAACAACTGGATGTTAGAAGTTCGTTAATAGGCGTTTGCCAAGGCTTTCACACCCTTGCTGCTGACTATCTTGGCCACTGATTCCTTTGGTAGTATTTGGTTACTTGGCTTTTTTGGTCTCGTCGGTCTGTAAAATAAGCATATTTCGCTAAGCTGTTTTATAAGTAATATGTTTCATTTACAGGCTAAAACAATATTTTGCATAAACATAGTAATGTTCTGTAGTCAATGTAATAGTGTGTGTACATTCAAGTTTAATAGATGGGAAGGCCGATACACTTTGATTGTGGTTCGTGTGAAAGCACTGTCGCTAGGCTACTAACGGACATGGACATCAAGCATGGTAGTAGCACAAACATAGCCAAAGTCTTATAGAAGGACAACAGAACATAAAAAAGATGAAATGAGACCGAATAATGAACACCCTTTACCTTAGAAATATCAACATTTGCCTCAGAAATATCAACACATTTCTTAGAAATAACACTTACCTCAGAAATATCAGCATTTTCACCTCAGAAATACCAGCATTAGCCTCATATGTTGGTAACCGTGGAATAAAATGCTTTTTTTACGCTACTGTTGTACATTTCAAAAATAGCATGTGTCCATAATACATGACTGATTTTCTATAACTGCAACTGTCATAGTTCTGTTGGCTGTAATTTAATTCCCAGGTTTATTTATGTTTTCCATTACCATGGTACTGTATGCCCGATGCAGGGCAGTGTTGATGATGGCAACCTTCTCAGTCGCTACCCCTCCGTGAAGCATTTGTTCAGTTTAGAAATTGAAAAGTCTTTATTCCCCACTGCCCTTAAGATATACTTTCTTACTATTGCCTTCAGACATTTGTTAGCGATCATGCCTAGCCTTGGGAAATGAGTGACAGTATGTAAAGAACATGGATATTTTGGAGGACATCAATGCTTTTTCATACTAGCTAGAAGGTTGGTCTTCACTGAACTACAGCCATGCTTAAAACTCTCAACCCAAGGATGTTTTACCACCCAGCATGAAAGCAGTTCTTTGTGTAGGGGCAGCATAATAGTAAGTGAGACCTGAGGGAGTTTTCGAATGCGCTAGACACTCCAGGCTCTGTTAAACGACTCTCTTAGGGGTAAGCAGAGGATCCCCACCTTTAATGATTATTGTTTGTTGTTCTTGTTCCTGGCTAATAGAAGTGGAACATGATCTGATTTTCCACTGTTGTCGCTCATTCACCTAAAGATGATTTTGCCTTCTTGGAGGCTTTTCTGTACACCACGGTTGTAAACAGTGGTTATTTATGTTACAAACGTAATAGACGATAAATACGCTATAAATTTAAACCAGTCTGTTATTTGGCTTGTAGAACAGCCACTAACTGGAATTTTTCCTCACCAGTTTGTGCAAAAATGTAAACTGTTTCAATGGCATCTTTGTACTAAGACTTTGAGCCTCTCTTTAGGAATTCAGGAAGAGGTTTATAAAGCAGTCTTCATACCGGTCTGCGTAGACATGGGAGACTTAAAGTTTGTAGGCCCAATCATGTTCTTGTCCTGGTCAGAGCTGCAGAAAGGTTGAGAGACAGATCCTGACTTTCAAATAAATGACACCACATGTAAATGCAACAGAAGAAAAAAAGAAATCCAAGTTAAGGAAGTTCCTGTTTACTTTTACGTTTGATCTGGTCAGTAAGTGTCTCCATGATACTCCTGCTTGATGTTCGAGTGTGCTTTGCAGTACTGCCCTTCCACAGAGGAGAAACGGACTCAGTCTGCAGATCACCAGATAGGGCTTTTTATATTTGTTTACTTTTTAACAAAAATGGTTTTTTGTGTTTTTTTTTTTTTTTTTTTCCAATTGGAAGAATGGAAAAGAATAATCTTTGGTTGCCTTCTCAACACAAACGCGTGTAATCAGGAAAAGATAAATACCCATGGTTTATTTCTGGAGTCACTTTGTGTCTGGCTTTCCTGTGTCGTCTCTTTGTATTCACGTTTGGTCATGTTTGGCATCTTGATAAGGTTGGAGGAAATGGTATTTGGAGAAAGGAGGGTCAAACAGAGATCACAAGCTTGTCAACTGAATCTCAGTCGGGCAGTTTGAGAACTGAGTGGCATTCTTTTACCTTTATTTCACTTGATGGTAGATATTTCTTCAAAATACACCGCATCAAAATATATCAGATTAGGAAGGGATGCCTTGTTAAATGTGGAGGGTTCTTCAAGGGGTTGGTCTACTATGATGCCTGGTGGGCTCTAAATGGAAAAAGAAGATGGAAACGTATTGGATTTTTTTTTTTTTGATGTGCAAACATTAAAGGGCATTGATGGCTCAGTGATAGGGTTTTTGCCTGCCATGCCGAAGACCCTGGTTAATTTTCTGCTCATATAAAATGAGAGGGTTGTGCCAGGAAGGCAGCCAAAAGGCGTACAACCACATTTAAAGTGCTATTGGTACACAAACTTTGGCATCGGTCAGTATGATCCAATGAACACACTCACACGTATATGAAGCTGTAGGGAAAGATTTATCCTAAATCCCACAGTGTTATAAAACCAGGCGAGGATGGACATTTAAAGCAATGGACTCTACATTTTTCATCCCTCTGTGTACCGTGCAAGGCAGAAAAATAAAGGTGACATTTATTCCAAGCAGAATAAAAAAAAAAGACAGAGAGAGAATCTGTCCTAGACCAACCAGGTGCAGTCCTTCTTGCCTCTACAGATTCCTTTAATCTTTTCCAGCCCATTTTGGTGTTAAAAAAAAAAAAAAAAAAAAACCCACCCTGAGCCTCATCACCAAAAAGGGTTGTTCTGTAATCTTATTAAAAGAACAGACTCTCACTGTTCAGCTTGGGTTGAGAACAGTTGTGTTTATAAAGTGTTCACGTTAAAGCAAAGTGTTTAATCCACTTCTCCTGGCAACTAAGCCTAATTTATACCTAGAATAGAGTTGTTGATGTACCCTTTAAGCTGATGAGTCACAGTGTCCCTATTTAGTTTCTTAACAATACGGTGCTGATTGTGTACAGATGGTACATATTAATTTGATAAACAGAGCTTTTTCCTTTTTACTTGTTAGATCTGGAACCAAATAATCTAGTTGGGCGTGGTGATTCAGTTATGTATCTAGCAATTCTTTTGTGGGGCAATTCATGCATCAACACGCGGACTCAAATTGTCTTTAAATTCAAATTTAATTTATATACAGTATGTTTGCATTTGAGATGGTGAAATCTCGCCGTTCCTCTACGATTCTACAGGTGGCGTGATCTAAGCCATTCACACGTTGGGAGTCAGCACAGCGCCCCATGTGGAGCGAAGTTTCTTTATGAATAACAATTGTGACAAATGGCATTCCAGTGATGCCTGCTGCTCCATGATAATATAGCTTTGTTTAATTTAAGTTAATTCAAATATATTTAAGTTATCTTAAGTTATTTTGTATTGTTTCAAAGCATAAAATATAAACACTTAAAAGTTATACGAGATTCATAACTTTTATCATATCAGGGACGATTCAACAGCAGTGAACTTTTATCAAACATTTATTCGTAGGTCTTTGAATTCAATTGCAGTACAGCAACAGAAGTAGACATGTAAAAGCAGGGAGTGTTAGCAACAAGCTAGCCAGTTAGCATTAGACGCATTATTAGAATGCAGCGAAAATCAGTCAGGCAGGCAGTGACTGTGATGTTTGCTAATGTTTTCTTCTCAAGTGTAAATCGGGCCTCAAGTTCCTTGGCTGTCTACTCTTTCGCTCCCCATCTCCCACAGGGGCAAGGAAAAAGGACTTCTGATCATTTCTGTCCTCATGCCTATTGAATGTACTTTGCCCTGCTCTGTGGGGACTCGCGCCTTCATTTCCCATTCACCTCACACACCGGCTCTGTCCCAGCATGGGCCTTGCCTTCTGGTGTGAGACTGACTGGTGGCTTTATGTGTCAATGAGCAACGTCTGGACGAATGAAGGATCCACTCGGCAGGGGGAAAAGCGTGCAGAGAAGATTAGAGTTTCGGGACGCCTGTCAATTACCGAGCAAGCATAGTCTGCATGGAGAATTTTTATTTATTTATTTTACGTTTTTGTTTTTAGTTTTAATAGTTGGAAAACATTGAGCACATGGCAAATCTCATCTTTTCGTGCCTACATTCACTTGGTGATAATCTTTAACTTTCATAAGGGGCATCAGTCAGCAAGTGGAGGTTGAGAGGTCATCTTTGGTAATATAGATGGTCCAGGCCACCTGTCTACCTCCATCATCATCATAATACCTGTGCTAGTCGAAAAAGCCGACTGATCTGAAAGCCCCCTGTAGTCACAGAGGTCAGGATTTACGGATGTGAAAAATATTACCTACCTTAGATGAACTTAAAAGAGAAACAAATATCCTGAGTTCACATCATCTGGCCTCTGTTTAGTCCACCTGCAGCCTGCACAGCTGGCCTTCAAAGAGCAAGCAGATGGAGACTGACATTTCTGAGCGGGAGGGGCTCCTACTTCTAATTTATCCACTTTCCAGTGACGAAATGCAAGACATGTTCAAGACGGGTCCAAATCATTAGCAGTTAGATGATGGGGTTGTCTCGGGCGTTTAAAAAAAAATTAAAATAAATGGTGGAGAATTTTACAAGCTGTACTTTTGGACAGCAACAGTAGTAGTGTAGGTCCTGTATAGTTTGTCTCTTTATCTTAAGTGAGTGCTTTATCCTGCTCAGCGTCATTGCGTCATCCGTGGCTTATTCTGGGATTGCCGGGTGTAATGCAGGAGTATACTTCGGATGGGACGCCAGTCCATTGCAGGAAACTTGGGGGCATTTTAGGCTATCAACCTACTGGCATGTTTTTCACAGTTGGGAGGAACTGTACACAAACGCAGAGAGAACTGTGAACTATACACAAGCAGTAGTCTAAGCTGAAGCACATTACCAATTTTCGGTCATTTTCAAAAGAACATGCTATTCACATCTAGGGTTGGGTACCGAAAATCGGTGCCAATACGACACCGGTACCTATAGAACCGGTATGTTCCGGACCGAAACAGAACGCGAAATTCGGTGCCTCATTTCGGTGCCACTTAAATGCCTGAACTGTCGATTAATACATTTGTTCTCTGGGGCTATGATGACACAGTTGTAATAAGCATCAGATTCATCAACACACATGATCGCTAGTAAAATTTAAATACCGCATTCATGGGGTGTCAGAAATTATCGGGAAAATAAATTATTTCCTTAATTCGAAAAATCTTGAAGACTTCGGAAAGCTTTGATAATACAAATCCAAAACATTGTTGCAGTAATGTTACTGTCCATTTGATTTTTGTAGATTAAAAGTTTATTATTAGATAAAGAAAAATTAAAAGCACAAATCATCGGGGTATGAGACCATCCGAGATCCGCGTGAACGCAGCAAATAACGTTACACTCGCTCGGACGTCAGCAGGTGATCTACCGCTATCTTAACTTGCTAAATTAACTTTCGTTAAAATGCCTAAAACTAAACGGTCGAAAGTGTGGCTATATTTCACAAGAAAGGATTCCGACCCCGCGACGTGCAGTACATGTTTTACAGCAGTTGCGTGTAAAGGGGGAAACACGTCAAATCTAATGAAACATTTGAGGACAAACGGAATAAAGTTAAAGCAGACAGATGGATGCACCGTGTTTGACAGCTTGCGGACAACAGCTGGCACTATTGGTGTGGATGAGCCCAGTCCCAGTCATACCAACCGTAGCAAAAAGGAGTCCAGCGATTATGATGACGTCAGCAGCCTTTCCGCAGGTTAGCAGTAGGCTAACGTAATGTTAACTGCAAATCTTGCATTCATGCTAACAAATGGGCAAACGATTTGTAAAATACTAATGTAACATGGATTCTGTTTATAATTATGGCTTTCCAGCTAGTACTTAAACTTTTAATTATTAATATTGTTCAATTTTAAGCATTAAATTTTTTTGTTAAATAAAAATATATTCTTGAGTCCACCATCATTTTGTGGCTTTTGCAAAGTATCGGTTCAGGCACCGTTTTGGCACCGGTACCGATTTTAAAAGTATCGATTTGGCACCGGTATCGAAAAAAACCCAAACGCTACCCAACCCTATTCACATCTGAATGCTGATTATAAAAGTAGGTGCTCTTTACCAGCCAAATCACATCCACCAGTGTTTACACAAATCACAAAGACGAGCCATAGGCAGTGATGACATGAAAAACAATAGTTAATGTTTTTCATGACTTCTAGAGTGCATTCATGTCATGTCAGATTTCCCCGTTATTATAAGATAGCGGCTCAGAGATGCTATTTCTTGCCAGTTAAAAGTAATAATTAGTGCCTTTTCATGTTGTCAATTAAGAACCAAGGCTTAGACAGATTTTCCCAGCCCAATACCAGTGGCTTCTGGTCTCATTCATAGGTAGTGTGATTGAAGCCACCAGATGGAGCATATAAAATAGTTAATGTAATTACAGTGCTTTCCTCATGTGCTGCTGATTTAATTAGCTACAAATGTTCCTCCTGGCATGTCACTTGCGCCAAAATGTTATGGCCACACGCAAGGCCTGATAATTTTAGTTGCGTCCTTGGACACTGTATAATGTTTGAACGGTCACAGCAATTTCTAATGCACACTAAAAACAATTAATTATAAAAATGGTCTGGGCTTTAAGAAGACATTCCTGATTTTATAATGTTTTTTAGTGTTTTTGTTGGTCTGTCCTGATCACAATCTTTCTCTGCTCTTTCTTTTCTCAGGGCTTTGTGTGCACTCTGCATCCTTCCATTTTACGAAGGAGCCCAAATCCCAGGACGCACTGCACGGACGCAGCGCTATGTTGCGGTGTGAAGTGAACGATCCCAGCGGCGTGATCTACAGCTGGCTACACAACAGCCAGCCCGTCACTGACTCGGAGAGGCGCTTCCAAGAAGGAGGCAACTTGAAGTTCATGGCCATCGACCGAACTCTGGACTCTGGGAACTTCCAGTGCCTGGCTACCAAAAACGCTACAGGAGAGGAGGAGCAAACAGGCGAAGCCAATTTCAACATTAAATGTAAGCTGGATATTTATGCATCCCTAAAACCATAGCTGAACCACCTCACTCTCAAAAATTCATGTGACCATGTTAACCTGAGCTGTGCTGCTCTATAAAAGCACACATGTAAACCATTGGTAAGGTTTTTTTTTTTTTGGTCCCTCTGCTTCACCATTCTGGCTCTGCAGAAAACCAAACAGCGCCAAGATGAGAGAAAGTTATTTTGGGCCAGCAGAGGGGCATACAAAGCTCCCCTTTATACATCTTGCCAAGATTAATTGCTTGAAATGCAGCAGCTAGCCACTTGTGTTGGATAACATGGAAGGTCAGCTGAAACGTGGGGCCTGTTTTTACTCGGGGGGCAAATGGCAATCAGATGGTCACAGTAGCTACCTTTACTTCGACAATATTGCCTCAATCCGATTGAATTCATTGTGATTTCCAGCTTGATGGATTCCACAGAGAGTCCAGTTTAACTGTGAACATGGATATCGATCTGCATTTCCTCTGCATTTTCCTGGTTCTACTCGCTTTGAAGTGTTTAATCTGCTGGAAATATAACGGAAGATTTTTTTTACTCCCTCCAACATTGAAGTCAGGCTTCCCATCTCTTCTGATAAATACCATCTTCCGTGTAATGATTGTAAAGCATCTAACCAACAGATGAGACTGAATACTTTTTTATCGGGCAGATGTGCAGAATGAATGTATTTATCCTGCTAAGAGAGAAACGATCAGATCAAGTGATTACCTGGCAAATATTTATCTATGGATTATCAAAGGTTTACATCACCCTTCTCTGCTGTGTTGTTGTTGTTGTTGTTGTTGTTGTTGTTGTTGTTGTTTAATCTCTTCTTTTCTGTAGGGTTGGAAAGTGGTGGAGTGATTCTTCAGAATCCAGCTTCCGAGGACGAGATCATGAGCTCCTCGTCTGTAATGTTGCGCTGTAACATTGATGGACACCCACGGTCAGAAAGTTTTTATGAAGTTTATTTTTTTGTTTGTTTATATCAGTAAAGATGAATGAATTGATGAAATTCGTGGCCAATCCAAGTAATAGCATTTATCATCAAATAAAAGCCGTTAATTACTTATTCTGAGAGTTGTCTTGTTCAGTGGGGGGCGTTCAAGTCAAACCAGGACTTTTGACTGTCCAGAATACTGGAACACAATTATGAGAGTAAAATGCTGGCACATCAGGAACTCCCTTAATGACCCAAACATGTGGAAATGGCTTGGAGCGAGGTCGAGATTGTACAGAGAATGTGGCAATAACTCCCAGCCGAGTTTCTGTAACGTGCTAGTGTGTTCGTGAATAATTGTATGTGCTGACGGTTCGTCTGCATTCCTTCCACAAGGTGGTGACAAATTATCCGTCGGCTTTGAGTCGCCTCAGCCGGTAAGTCAAACCGGACTTGATTAGATTCCTCGTGAATGAAGGCGTAAAACTGACTGAAATTTTAAACAAGACTTCAAACACAATACGATGATGAGACTCTTAGCCGCAATATGATATTTGAATGTTGAAAACATTTAAAAGAAAGCAGTCAAACATTTTACTGTAGCGAAGAGTCTATGCTTTTCGTCACAAGTCTCGGTTTGACTTATTTAAGGAGAAGATGTTCTACGATATTCCAAGGCTTTAAAACAAGACATACATATATAACATTTGATCTGTGCATGCTAAAATGTATTGCAGTGGGAATTTTTATATATTTGGATTCATCAATATTTGATTTCTAGACTGAAGTTTTCTATTTTGGTGCATGAAGCTTAATTTTGAAACGAAAACGTATGAATGCAACAGGCACAGATCGCACCTGACCTGGAATCCCTCCTCATGAAATGCACAAAAGTAGTGTCAAACTGACTAAAATGCTTAACGTGCTTGCTTCGAAGGTGTTTTGAGCCAAGTAAGGGCAATGGGAGCGCTGCCAAATAAAGAACTATTAATATCCTTGTATGCTAAATGACCTCCTATCATTGATCTCTTGCTGAAACCTGCAGGCCGACGAATCGCTGGTACAAAGACGGAGTGCTTTTGGCAGAGAAGAGCCACAAGATCAACAACAAAGAGCGAACGCTGACTCTCCCAAATGTCAGTCCTGATGATAACGGCGTCTACAATTGCTGTGCCAAAAACGCTGCTGGCCAAGTGTGCAGCAGCACCAACTTCAACCTTAACATCATAGGTGTGGATTTCTTTTTAACAGGAGTGTAGCTACAGTCTGCTTTTCCTTTCAACCTACTTTAACTATATTGCTTTTTGCTCTGCCTGGTTTGCTCTGTCAACTCATTTTATTGATGTCTCCTGTTATAGACAAGAGTTACCCTCAACCAGTGGTGAAACCTGAAGATCTGGTGGTGCTAAAAAACGAGGAGGCATATTTTCACTGTCAGTTCACGGCTGAGCCGGAGCCCTCTGTAGAATGGTTCCACGATAACGAGAAGATCTCCAACAAGAGTCGGTGTGTGTCGTTGACCTGAAGGATGACCTCCCCCCCCCCCCCCCCCTTCCCTGTCTGCTTTGTCTGTGCTTGCTAACTCGTGCTGTCTCTACAGTGTGTCCCTGCTCAGCAATGGCTCACTCTTCATCAGTCACGTGAAGCAGCGCAATACCGGACGCTACCGGTGTGTGGCTCAGGGTCTCCGTGGCCCGCCCGTCTCGCTGGAAGCCTTTCTGAGAATAGCAGGTAAGGCACACAATAGTCTCCTGACATTTTGTGAAATAGACCGTCATCTAGTTACTCCCTCTAGCAACCTCTGGTGAGGGATATTGGGTTTACCTTGTGTGTTATGAACTCAGTCTTATTATGAATTATAGTAATTTAATGACGATAGTAATGTAATACAGTGTGCCAGAAAACAGCAGGACAGCCCCTGGTAGAAGCAGTGCGTAGTGGCTTTTCCCATCGCTTGGTAATTGAGAAGGTGTCATTTAACACTTTGGAGAGAATAACATTTTAAATTAATGCTACAGGCAGCAGAGAAACCATTAACATTACTGAGATCAGCACGATACAGTCTCGGGTTATTGATGCAGAGTCAATTTTTTATAAAGGTTACATCAGGGTGAAAGCACTTGCGAGCTTGCAACTTGCTGTCTAGAGGTTGCATGTTCACCCTGTGATTGGAGGGTTTCCTTGTCCGTGTGCTCCGGTTTCCTCCTATTGACCAAAGACATGCTGTGGATTGATTTACATTTTCAAGTTGCTAATCGGTCGTGTGACTGTGTGTCATTGTGCCCTGCAATGAGGTGGTACCCCATTCAGGATCTCCCCCAAGTTCCCTGGGATAGGCTTCAGTTCCCCCCACCGTGACCCTGCACAGGATAAGCAGAGTAAATAATGAATTGATTGATATTTTGCTGAAATGAAAAACATTTAGCTTTCGTTAGTTTTAGTTTTTAACATACGGTGTGTGGTTTTAAGTAGCGCAGTCTTCATCGGCCACAATCCTCAGAGCAATCCTAATGGCTTATCGTGTCTGTCGCTCTGGTTGCTCTGAGAGACACCAGCAGTTTTTCCTCTGTCTTTTGAAGAGCTTTGCTCAGCAAGAATTCTGTGGAAAGCCTTTAAATCTGCACACAGGTTTTCTGGCATTTTGACGTATAGCTGTTTAATAACTGTTGTCACTCAGCTTAGCAAGAAGACATATTATATGTTTGGAGTTGTGTATTCAGAACCAGCAGAGCGCCTAGACTGCATGTTTATTCAAATATACCACCATTCAGACAAATGTGTTTTTTCTTCTTTGTTTTTGGTAAGGAAATGGTTTCTGTGTACACGCTAACCCTAACTCGTTTCCACTAATATGGTGCCAGCACTAGTTCTACAGCCAGTAGCTCATTTGAAAAAGCTTGTAATAGCTTCAAATATAGCTTAGCATAAAAGTCCAGCTGAAATAATCATTTCCCTTCTAGCACTGAAATGTTACTGGTCTGGAACCAAGAACCAGTTTGGGGAAAAATGATGCTAAGACAACAGCTTGATCCACTTAGTTTCCATGGCTCCCATTAAAACAATATGAACAGTGTGGAGTGGAAAATTAATATCCAAGAATGTCGAATGTAGAAGCAATATCCCGGAAAGAACTGAAAAAAAAGATTATAGCTCCATACTGATTTCCACTAAACTAAAAGTTACAACACTTCAGTAATGATCTTCTCCCTCTATTAGAAATCGATGAAATGCAGGCTCAACAGTCTCGTGTCTTTACCGCCAACTCTCTGGAGCGGGTCTCCTGCCGGCCTCCTCGCGGACAGCCCGAGCCTGAGGTGTGGTGGGAGCGCGCGGGTCAGCGCGTGCCTGTCGAGGGACGTGTTTTCCAGGATGGTCTGGATATTGTGTTCAGCCCGACACAAGCGGAGGACTCGGGCATCTACACCTGTTTCGCCGAGAACAAAGCTGGACAGAAGAAACAGGAACTGACCGTCACTGTAGCCAGTGAGTAGGATTGTGTCTGACTTCAGTCTAGTTCTTATAGTTAATACTTTGTATAGTAGTTATATTTCAGCTTTTCCTTAATGTTAATGCTGTGGCTGTGCGTCATTAATAGCGCCACCCGAATGGGTGCAAAAACCAGATGCAGACAACCAGCTGGAAGAGGGGCATGCTGGGTATTTAAACTGCTTCACTCGTGCTACACCTGATCCTGAGGTCACATGGTATCGCAGCATGCAGCCAGTCTCTTCTGAGGTGAGTTCGAAAGATGAGGTCATATTGTCTTCACATGGTTGGTTTTGTGTCCCAAAATGATAAAAAGTCTCCAAATTAACAGACCAATCTGGCAACAGGACTGAAAATGAGAAAACTCTGATAGGCTGTTTCAGATTGCAAAGGAAACCGTCAATAAGATTTAATCTACCTCTTGTCTCTGATCAGCTGGTTTTGTCCCCCATCTGGAAAGATGTTCGACTAGTTACTTATTTTTTTATGCGGGAGACACACTGTTTTTATACATCTTTGTTTGAAGAAATAAGGATCAGTGTCCACATCTTTTGAGTACTGTAACAACTGAGTATAAAATATTTTATTTTGAGATTTTGTTTAAACATTTAATTTATTTAAGATTATTGGGCAAAATTTCCTTGCGTGGATCTGATCCGAACCATGTGAACGTTGCACACGTTGTCTACAGGTTTCTTAAACGTGTAAGAAGATTTATACAAAATAAGTGTCTTGTTCCGGTTAGAAGCCAGTTCCAGGTAGAATTTGAGAGTTCATGAGAACAAGTTTTCTTCATTCAGGTTCAGCCTCTTGTCCTTTATTTCATTCCCAGTCTAAACAATCATGTAATACTATTCCTGGGCAATCCTACTATCTTGTAACAAATGCCACATGCTCAGATTGTTCTCTTATGTAACACTGAATCTGATTCTCTGGAGAACTCTGCCCAGATTCTCTTTAGATTATAACTCTGCCCAGTCAGGTGAATATCGTCTGAAGAAGGCGGCTACAAAGACGGAATTAAACTCTCAGTGAATTTGTTTCATAGACACATCAACTTTTTGGGTTATTAACCTCCCGTATATGATGCACATTCTTATGGACTGTGTGTGTGTGTCACAGGATCCACGGTTTAAGCAGTTCCCCAACGGAACCCTGCGCATCAACAGTGTGGAAGTGTATGATGGCCATGTGTACAGCTGCGAGAGTAAAAACGAAGCAGGGAGACTGAGTGCCAACGCCAGAGTCACTGTTCTAGGTAAGGTGTGTGTGTGTGTGTGTGTGTGTGTGTGTGTGTGTGTGTGTGTGTGTGTGTGTGTGTGTGTGTGTGTGTGTGTGTGTGTGTGTGTGTGTGTGTGTGTGTGTGTGTGTGTGTGTGTGTGTGTGTGTGTGTGTGTGTGTTGTGTGTGTGTGTGTGTGTGTGTGTGAGATGGAGAGATTTAATTGGAAATATTTTATGTGAACCGCATAGTTCCTATTTTGTCCTTTTTTATATATTTTACATTTACCACAAAGTTTATACACTGGAATCAGTGTGGCTTTGCTTGGGTCTAAGGCATAAAATGTGATTGTAATACAACACTGATCAGATGGTGTTTAGCAGCTGCTCTGACAGCACTTCTGGGTATAATTCAAACCTCAGACCTTTATATTAATACATTCTACAGTACATTAATTCATTCCAGACTTCAGGCAATCATTGACTATTAATAAGCAATCCTTATGACTATAATTATGTTAGGTTATTCCATTATTTATGAGCCCCTCAAATGGGTGTCTGTGTGTGTGAAAATGGCTTCCACACTTTTTGTCAAACCCACTTTCAAATTCAATGTGGTTGTGTACAGAGCAAAAAAACGTATCTTTGTTCCAAAATTTACAGACGTCATTGTATATTCCAGTGTTAAATTTAAAATGTTAATGTTTTAAAATTGTTTAATCATTAATTAAATTAACTGAAATTAAAAAATGACGGTTTTCTTGAGATTTGACTGTAACAAACCACTTTAGAAAGACACTGTTATTTGAAATGAATTAATCTCCAGGTTTTAAAAGTTGCTCAGATCCACATTGAACCATATTATACCACTCCACTGGGTTATTTTCCTGTAACTCTTGGGTTAGTATAATTGAATTAGCTCTTTTATGTGTTTCCATGCTTACATGCTGTTGCACTCTTCATTATCTCATACAGAACGGCTAAAGTTCACCCCGATGCCACGGACTCTACAGTGCCGGGAGCTGGATAAGGCGGGAAGCTTGCAGTGTTCTGCCAAGGGCCGTCTGCCTCCCACTATTCGCTGGATGAAAGCTGGTGTGTATCCAAACAGGATAAAATTATTAAATATGCTCTGATATTTTATGCAGAAATCACATTTTTTTGTCATTTTTTTAGGCATTTAGATGGGTTATCAGTATGAATCTAGGCATTTTGGCAGACGCCCTTATCCAGAGCGACTTACTTTTTTTAATTTTTTTTATCTCATTATACATCTGAGCAGTTGAGGTTTGCTCAAGGGCCCAACAGTGGCAACTTGGTGGTTGTGAGGTTTGATCCTGGGACCTTCCGAACCATTCAATGCCTTAACCACTGAGCTACCCCTGACCCCCATTAGTATGCATATATAAACAAAAAGTGAGAAATATAAATCCTGCTTTTTGTTCTTTTTTTATTTTCTCCATTTTTGTGTTGGCAGTGACTTAAACAAGCCAGTTTGATTTTCTGCTTTATGAGACCTCATATAAGTTGTGGCTCAGCTCTGATGTCTCAGCAGTAGCTCATTAAACATAGACACTGAAATGGCAGGTTTGAGTATTTACTAACAAATAATAAAATATGGGATCTTTTAACATTTTATGCATACATAATTTAGTATGCATTCCTGCGGAGCTACAATTTTTCAATGTCTTTGCAGAACCGCTCGAGGTATTGTCACAGCATTGTTTAAACATAAACTGAATGATGCAGTATAATTCACTAACATTAGGTGAATTGCAAGAATGCTGAGCCAGAGAGTCTTGCAACTCAGAACTAAGACGACATAAAGAAGTGAAAATGCTTTCATTTAGTGAAAGTTAACGTGACAGCTCAGAGATGAAGAAATGATCAATCCGTCATCTGCAGAAAAGTGCCTGTCCGTACTCTGACTGCATATCTATTCATATGATGGATGATATCGTCCAAAGCCATTTACAGTGAAGATTCAGGGGTTCAGTCCAAGCCCTTGATTTTAATGTTTGATGACGGCTCAGATTCAGAACTCGATGATCCCTATATGGCATAAATAATTTTTTAAAAAGAAAAGATAAACACTTGGTCTTGGCCATGTTTTCTGAACACTTCTGTGCATCCACTGAACGATTTTTAAAAAAAAAACATTGATACAGAATTTTCATAGCCCGACGTAAACTCAAGCCTTTATTCTATATGTATTTTATTACTATATTGATTGATGGAGAATAGTTTTATTAGTGTACTTTAATAAATCCCTACTAGCAAGTTCAGTTAATTTGTATGGACTGTTCAGAATAATCCTAACTACGGTGCACGTTTTCAATGCAAGTTCAAATCAAGCTTACATTTTTCAAAGTAGAATTCCTGTGTGTGTGCGTTTGTGTGTGTGTTGGAATTATGTATATATTATGAAGAGTCATTATACCCTTAATAATGCGATTGGTATGAAGCAGTGAAACGGTTTGGAATGTGTCAGTCCAGTAGCAGCTGCTGTTGAAAGTGTGTGTGTGTGCGCGTGTAAGTATTTTTAGATCAGAAAGATAACCGTGTGTATGTTTGTGGTGCCCCCTGCAGACGGCAGCGAGATCCCAGCTCGGGTGGAGCAAAACGGAGGCACTCTGCATTTCTCCACAGTGACACGGGCAGATGCAGGGAACTACACCTGTGTGGCCTCCAACAGCCTGCAAGGAGAAATCCGTTCTGTGGTCCAGCTCACTGTGGCAGGTACAACGCAGCATCGTGCAAAGGCCTGTTACAGCCTAATGAACAGCTGAAGTGTTTATTGACTCCATGGTCATTGAAAATGACCATGGAGCATTTAATAGGATTGTTTTCCCATTCAGAGCCTTCATCTCTGCACAGCGTGAACTTTTATTAGAAACAAAAGCTCCGACTAAGTTTATAAGTTTGCAGTTGCCATATACTGAGTTATGAGTTTGTTTTAAATGTAAGTAATCTTCAGAATCATTTGCATTGTTATTATTTATTTTATTTTATTCAAGAGTGCTGTTTGTATATATTTTACCTGTAATTCATATCACAGAGTAATATTAATGTGATCATATGATAACACCATGATAAAACTTAAATATACTATAAATCGTTTAAAAAAAAATCCTAATTGGTGTGTATTGTGGAATAAGAGATTTCAGGACGTTTAAGTAAGGAATAAACCACTTGGTAGAATGCTCTTACAAGAAAATAATCCACTCTGAGGTGATGTGATGCGCTTCCACCCCAGAGTTCATTATTTTCTTGTAATAGTGTTCTTTCTACCAAGTGGTTTAAAAGGTGTTTGGGTTGTGGATAAGGCAACAACCCCTGACATTGCCAGTTTCTTGGGTGTTGTCTGAATTATCAGCAGGGTCTGTGTCTATTTACATGTCGGCTGCCACTCATTCAACTTCATGCTGAAACCTATTTTTAAAATGATGTCACTTTGCTTCTCTTTTAGTGTATGTGTCATTCAAGCTGAAGCCAGAGAACACTACTGTATATCAGGGTCACACCGCTGTGCTGAACTGCCAAGCCACAGGAGATCCTTCCCCCATCATCCAGTGGAAAAAGAAAGACAAATTCCTCGAATCCAACAAAAGCAGGTCAAAAAATAAATAAATAAATAAAAACAGTCCTGTGTCGTACATGAAAATGGCCAGAAAAAGTGGATTTCTGCAAAAGTAATTTAGTTAATTATCGATATTTTGTGTGTGTGTGATGAAGGTTTCAGACGATGCCTAATGGCTCTCTGGTTATTCATGACGTCAGTACAGAGGACACAGGCAGCTACACCTGCATTGCCGGGAACAGCTGCAACATCGCACACACATCTGCAGAGCTCTATGTCGTGGGTGAGTTGAGGACAAAATTGTGAATTCAGTTTTCTGTTTATAACACTTTTAACAATAGACATTACTGTAAAGCAGCTTCACAGAAATAGAAAGATGGATACATTTCTTCTAGATACACTTGCATACAGTTTTGGAAGGAACTCAACAGGTAGGTTGTTCCAAACATTTTGGAGAACTAACCGCAGATCTTCTGTGGATGTAGGCTTCCCCAGATCCCTCTGTATCTTCATGTAGTCCCATACAGACTCAATGATGTTTAGATCAGGACCCTGTCAGGGCCAAACCATCACTTTCTGGCCTCCTTGTTCTTCTCAGCACTGCAGAAACTTCTTAATGACATTGGCTGTACATTGTCCTGCTGCAGAATAAATCGGAGGCTAATTCGATGCCTCCTTGATGGAATGTATAATGAAAGAATCTGTCTGACCAAATCTCCAAGTCCTTTTGCAGAAATGCAGCCCCGAACTTGTTTCCCACACTCAAGCCATTCTGTAAACATCCTGCCTAGTGCTGCCACCAAAAATTTTACATTTTGACTCGTCAGTCCAGAGAACCTGCTGCCCTTTTTGTTGCACCCCAGTTCCTATTTTTATGTGCCTATTGGAGTCTCTTAGCTTTGTTTACCTGTCGGAGGCTTGGCTTTTGGGCCTCAATTCTTGATTGAAGACCACTTCTGGGCAGACTTCTCCAGTGAGTAGAGTGTCACTGCCACCGTGCCGCCAGTGCGTCTCTGATTGCACTGCTGGACATCTTCCAATGTCAACCTGCAGTAAGCATGATGTGTCATTCGTCTGCTGTGTTCTTCCCTTGGCCGACTACTGCATCTGCGGTCCTCAACATTGGCTTTTTCTTTGTGCTTCTTCAAAGTACATCCTGTAACCCCAGTCTGCTTTGAAATCGTTACAAGGGTGTTATACTGCATCAGCAGAGTCTCTCCCAGGCATCTTGTTGCCGTGCTCAGTCGTGACCTGTGACATGAAACAGTCTTCCACAACCTCAAGTTTGGGGGTTCCTCACCCCGTTTTAAGCCTTCTACACAACTGTATTTCAACCTATTTATGAAAAGGATGATCATTAGCACCTGCACGGTATAATTGGTCAATCATACCCCTGACTATAATACTACGAAATCCCTGACTTTGTGCAAGTGTAGGAACAATTAAACTATATATTTTTGAAAGCATTTTTACTTTACAGCATTTTTTCATACCTGCCTAAAACTTCTGCACTGTACTGTACATTTAACCTGCATTTCTTCTACACTATATTGCCATTCTTTTCGAATAACTGGTGAACATATTGATTTATTAGTCTCTGTGGCCCTCATCTCATGGTGCTGGTGTCTTGTGTGTTGGCGGTTGCAGAGAAACCAGTGCAGCACATTTTGGCAGATGATGAAAAGGCTCCGTACAAGATGATCCAGACCGTCGCTTTGTCGGTGGGCGCAGCTGTTGCATACATCATCGTCGTACTCGGCCTCATGTTCTACTGCAAGCAAAGACGCAAAGCGAAGAGGCTGCAGAACAGCGAGGACAAAGAGGAGCCTGAGATGGAGTGTCTCAACGGTATGTTTGTGCATGTATTTAGAGGATTGTCACATCTTTTCTTTAATTAAGAAACCTGAGATAAAATAATAGTCATTTATATCGGATGATTTTGTCAATACGTAACCCGAATTTCCTGGTTTTTCTTCTAAAGGGGGCACCACGCAGCAGAACGGCCAAACCACAGCTGAGATTCAGGAGGAAGTGCCGCTCAACCCTTTGTCTTCTACTGGGAACAACAAACGCCACAGCACTCACGACAAGCTGCAGTTCCCTCGTGCCAGCCTGCATGCCATCACAACTCTGGGTATTACGTGAAACCTTTCCTTGCGAAATATCAAAATAATTTGTGGCAAATCAACAAGGAAAAATTCCATCTGTAACACATAGGGCTTGCATTCTTCCTCAGGTAAAGGAGAGTTTGGCGAGGTGCTCCTGGCCAAGGTGAAGACCGGTGCAGATGATGAAGAAATGGCGGTTCTGGTGAAGAGTCTGCAGACCAGAGACGAGCAGGTGCAATCAGATTTTCGGCGGGAATGTGAGATGTTCGCTAAACTCGGCCACCCGAATATCACGCGTCTGCTGGGCTTGTGCAAAGAAGCGGAGCCGTACTACATGATCCTTGAATATGCCGAGATGGTGAGTCGCTACCTCCATGTTGACAAAGAGAACAAACAGTCAGTTTTTCTTTTGTGCAGGTTAAAAAATAAAACAGCAAACCCTACAATCACACTTGCATGGTGGGCGGCAAGACATAAAAGTGAATTAACTTAAGGTAGGAAAGAATTGTGAATGATGACATTGTCAAACCACATGCTTTCTAGAACTGGTCTAAGTTAACACAAGTGTCAGAGCCTCTTCTCAAAGCGTGTGTTCTAGCTGACTCCCTGTATTTCACTCCTCCTACAAATTCACCATTTCAGTGTCTATACTAAGGAGCTCCTGCCACCTACTTAAACCAGCTGACTTGAACCACCTCGAGGGGAAAATCTTATATGAGGTCACAATAGGGGAAAGTCTTATTGGCTTCATTAAGGCCTTCAATATTTAAAAGGACATAAAGGAGATCCAGTGGGATGTTTAAACTTGATTAACGTGAATTTTGCATTGTAGGTTGTCGTAGTCGTCACTTTGCACACACAGTAATACATATTTTTGTTTTAGATAGTGCGAGATAGCATGAATGAGCTTGATGGCAGTGTGATAGTGTGTTTTTTCATGTCCTGAAATGCAAAGTTGGATTTCTTAACGTACAAACGATTTTGAACATTTTTATTGGACAAACATCACTTCAGATGTTACTTTTTACATCCACAATTTGTACTGTAAACCGAACTTGTCAATTTTTCTTCTATCCTTGGAGCATATTTTACCCTGTGCTCTTTTCCACAGGGTGACCTGAAACAGTACCTAAAAATCTCCAAAAGTAAAGAAGAGAAAGTGAAAGTTCTCAGCACCAAGCAGAAGGTAAAACTAGTGACTTAACATACAACAATACCCATAAAGCTGAAAGCTTGTCTGTTCCTGTTCCTTGTTTTATGTGCATACAAAAACATGCGTGCACACATACACTGGGTTCTTTTCTTGTGTCTCCTCCCAGGTGTCGGTGTGTCTGCAGGTTGCTCGGGGGATGGAGCACCTCTCCAATCAGCGCTTTGTCCACAGAGACCTGGCTGCACGCAACTGCCTCATTAGTGCCAAGAGGCAGGTCAAAGTATCTGCGCTGGGCCTCAGCAAAGACGTCTACAACAGGTGCCCACACATGCACATCTATGCATAAACATCCGGATTGGCTTGGTCAGAGCGTTATATCATGATGTGTCATGAAAAAAAGACACATCTTTACTTTTGATCTTTGATCTTGATTCCTTGTTAAAGTGTAGTTTATGTATATTATTATATTTATATTGATATCCATGTCTCAAGTATGACATCGCAGTTAGGCCTAGACCTGTCACTTTTAACATTTTAACACTTGTTAAAAGTTTTATCTGCTACATGACTAAAAACCTGCTGTGTGTATCTGTGTATTTGTTTGTAGCGAGTATTACCATTACCGTCAGGCCTGGATCCCACTCCGCTGGCTTCCGTCCGAGTCGGTGTTTGAGGACGACTTCTCCACTAAGACGGATGTTTGGTCTTTCGGTGTGCTCATGTGGGAGGTTTTCAGCTTCGGAGAGCTGCCCTATGCTGACCTCGCTGATGACAAGGTCCTGGAAGGTAAGAGAAAAGAAAAACGATAATAAATTATATAGTGAAGATATCTAAAACATTAAAGTCTACTTTATGTCAGAGTCTTTTTTAGGTTTGTTAATAGTACATACTACATTCTTGTACATGAAGACATCTGAAGCTCTTTTTTAATCAGTCAAGTCCTACCTGAAGTCTAAAGATTAACGTGTCGATTATTCACCTAAATTAGTTATGGCCAGTTCCTGTAGTACCCTGTAGTAAAGTCCCTCTCCATCACACAATAAGCGCTAATCTGAGCATGAAGGCTAATGCTCACTAGCATTTACATCGTATATTAGCTAGACTAAGGTTAGCCATTTTTTTCGTTTGCCAATATTGATAGCAGTCTTACAAAATGGACCGCTGTTTAGAATGTCACATCAACGCCATCAGTCACCACCGAAATCCATGTATGACCGCGACACAACAATCCCTTACGTCTGAACTAGACAGCCATAACTGAAAAACTAGGACCACAGGCAAAACGATCACTCTTGAAACATTTTTTTCTTATGCATAGTCCAACGGTTGACTTCCTTGTACTCTTCTTCTCTTTGTGATTATTGACGACTCACAAGTTAACTAGGTGCATACTACTGCATACTAATGTTTCTACTAATTAGAAAGCTCTTGTGGATTATTAGAATCATGCCAGTTGCAATATTTTTTCGGCTATCCTCATCCTTCATGCCACTGTTTTTTGGGGGGGAAAAAACAGGGAAAGAAACTTTTGAAGGATGTGAACAGTTTGACACTCTTTTCAGAGCAGCACTAAGAGCATTTCCAAGATAAGAGCTCTCAGGATCGTGACTAAACAGCTGTGTGGTCATAAGAAAACCACTTGTTAGTGAGACTAATCAGAAAACATGTCAGGATTGGCCAGGGAACAAAATTATTGGATTTTGTAAAAATGGAAAAATGTCATCTGGTGTAATGAATTCAGAATGAACCTATTCCAGAGTTTTGGGCATGTCAGGATAAGAAGGCAAGTACATGGAATAATGCACCCATCATGCATAGTGGCCACTGTACGAGCCTGTAGAGTCAGCGTTATGATCTGGGGCTGCTTCAGTTGAATCAACAAGTTTATGAGCAATAAAATGAGGTCAGTTGATGGCTTGAATGTACTGAATGATCAGGTTATCACATTTTAGTTTTAATTCTCTCATGGCATGGGCATATTCCAGGACTCGCAGATTAAAAGAAAATGGTCCTGGAAGCATGTAGAATAATTTTCTCACATGAACTCATTGTGTACTGTAATTAAAGCCAAATGTATTTAAATTGAATATTAGTGTGGGGGACTTTTTTTTTTTTTAAATAATGAATTTTGTGGCAGTTATGTCATCACATCGCCCTAGCGTTGATTATTTCCTGTGATTAGCAGCATGCCTCAGAGTGATTTATTGCTCTTATGTATGCACCAAACAAAAAACAAACTCTGATTGATTGGTTAGATAAATGTATTCTGCCTTTGTCATTTGAGTCACACCTAAATATGAATTCAAATATTGTGAAACAAGGGCACTGCTTATGGATTTGGGCACAGCTATTACGCATGCTGTCTTGGTCACCTTTGTGTTTTCCTTATGGCAGTTAATGATGACTCTGCTAAAATCTTTTGCTTCAATGTGTTTTTCCAGGTCTTCAGGAAGGAAAGCTGAAGCTCTCCCCTCCACATGGCTGTCCGTCTCGCATCTACAAGCTGATGCTACGCTGCTGGGCCTCCAGTCCCAAGGACAGAGTGTCTTTCAGCGACATCGTCACGGCCCTCAGCGACCTCCCCTCTGAAAGCAAAGTATGAGCAACGGATCGATTGCTACGACTAAAGAATCCATAGTTTTTAGTTGTCAAGAGGCTTCGGTCTCCTCATCCTGCAAGGAAAAACAGACTATTTCTGAACAGATGCTGGATCTTATATGTCTTTTTTAGTCTTTTTGTACATATAGATACAGCTCAAGTAAGTTTGTGAGGAAGTTAATGAACAAACAGAAACAATAAGAATGAATGAAAGAAAAAGCTGTGTGTTCTGAGCTACATTAGTGAAAATATCTGCTTTCACCTCTGTCAAGCAGGAACAAAACCTGTATATTCACACTAAGTGCATTTGTTATATAGACTGTTAATACCGTGCACTGATGAATTTTACATTTTTTGTATTATAGAAGGATTGTTCCAGGAACCTCGTAATTTATTTTAAAGGTCCTGTGTTTTTAAAAAAAAAAAAAACATTCGTACTGTACAGAAAGGTACTGTTTTTGTATTCCTCATGTTATTGGTTAGTTAATTGTTGTTTTTTTGTTGTTGTTTTTTTGTAATCCAGAGGATTAAAAGGTTATACAGTGTGGCCCAAAAATCTGGATCCATAACCAGTAATGTATTTAAAAGTATGAATTAGAGCGAAGGTTCAAATTGATGGCCTCTGACTTCGTGGCACTTGTGTATACGCTGAAGACAAGGAACTTTTCTTAATGTTCGGATATGATGTTACAGCAGTGACTACTGAGTACAGATGATTTCTGAAGTAAAAACTCAAGTGGTGGTTACATCTGATTTTATTCTACCTTTGGTTGTTAGTTTCTAATCCATGTTAATTCTGGAACGAAAAGAAAGATGGCAAATTTGATGTATGGAAAAATGCAGACTTTTTGGCCATGCTGTGTACATGACTAGAGGTCACTGATGTGATAAAACGTCAGCTCAAGTGCCTGTAAGATGAAGGATAGCCTTAGTACACACTGAAAGCTGTCTTTTTTTTCTGGTTTATTTGTTTGTTTGTTTTTTATAAATTTTAGATTTTCTTTCAAGTTACTGTTACAGATATACACGTGTTGGTTTTGATACAAATGTGGAAGAAAATGACAAACAAAACATTGTGAGCCACAGAAAATAGCATTATTATATGCTAATATAATAAAGGTTCACCTTTTACAAAGTTGCAATGTTTCTGTCTCTCTCTCTCTCTCTTTCTCTTTTTAAATTTATTTTATTAAAAAAAAAATTACCAGTCTATTTACAAAAACAGGTCCTCCTTTATCCAACAATTGTTCAATAAAAAATCCATCCAGGTAACTGCTTTGCCATGGTCACTAAGGCAACAGGTCACACCCCTTAACACCAAGGCAACTGAAAAGCAGTTATATACAGTGTGTGTGTGTATACATGCGTACAATGCTGTGAAAGTCTTTTCCCGTTCCCGAATTATTTTTTTCATATTTGTCCCACTTGGCTCGCCGAATAAATTTGAATATTACACAAAGACAACATGAGTAAATACAAAATGTAGTTTTCAAATATCATTTATTAAGGGGAAAAAAGGCAGTCCAAACCTACCTCGCCATATGTCAAAAAGTAATTTCCCCCTAAAGCTATTAACCGATTGACCTGTATCGTTCTGGAAAGGGTTACAACCACTTTGTTTCTCACAGGTTTTAATTTCTTTAGGTTTATCTTTTCACATGCTTCACATTGTCAAAGAGGTTCAATGATTTCTCAAGAGATTTCTTGATTCAGCAGGCCTGGGTGTGTGAAATGTAACTCGGTTTTCCAAGAATCACAGATCATTCATAATCTAACAACAGCGATTACTTTTTCACATAGGGGCAGGCATGTTTGAACGACTTTTTCCCTATGTATAAAAAAAAAATGCAGGTGACGGCATAAACGAACTGTTAAAATAGTACAGTGCTGGATGGATTTTCTGATGATGTAACTAAAAGTAGAAGAAAAACGTTAAACCATATTAAATTCTGGATTTTTTTTCAGTATCAACTATCTATCTATCTATCTAAAAGCGGTACCAGTCTAGCTCAGTCACTAGAGGGCAGTATTGATCTAAACTCGAGTGTGGCTCAAAAATAAAGAGGTGAGCCACAGTGGAGCAGACTTTTTCATTTCTTTTTCAATTGCTTTTGCACACCACTGATTGACTGCTTGACTTGATTGGATGGGATTTTGCTATGCACAGCTCAGCAGCTCCTCTCAACCATGTCTACCTGTGGATCACCACTGACCAGGTGTTGTATTCTCAAAAGAGCAAAGGCACTAACGTGGCACTGATCCCTATATATCATACACAACATTTCAGTTGATCTAAAAGTCTATCTACCTGTTTATCTACAAGTGATCTAGGACTGTTAAACAAAGTGTGTGGGAAAAGTAGAAGGGGTGTAACAAATACATTTGATGTAACAACACTTCCAAAAATAGACACCACACATACTCCACACAAAATGGTTCCGAAACCTGAAGCACTCACTATATACTCACATGTATGTGAAATATATATTTGTAATAGTATCAGTTTTATTCTCCCTGTGCTTGGTGGGTTTCCTCCCACATTCCAAAGACATGCAGATTAGGCTAATTGGCATTCCCAAATTGCCAACAGTGTGTGAATGAGAGTGTGTGTCGTGAATGCCCTCTGATGGATTAACACTCTGTCCAAGGTGTAACCCCGCCTAGTGCCCTTAGTCGTCTGGGATTGGCTCCAGGCCCTGCGTGAACCTGTATACAGGTATAGTGAATGAGTGAGAATCCATATGAGGAAATGGTACATATGTAATTTACTGTTTGCTGTTTTTATTTTTATCTGCAATATAGAACCACACGCTTTATGTATTATTCTGGTAAACGTTTGTGAAGATTACTCTGTTAATTTGTCAAAAAACAATCAGATATAAGATAATATGTCACATCAGATATGTGCATCCTGACTCCCTCTGTTGTGAGAATATTAAAATAATTTGCTCCGCAGAATAAAGTTTAATTGAATAGATGATAAAATCTGTTTAAATTTAAGGGATACATTATAAATCCACACATACACAGTCAACCCCAGAATAATATGGATGTGAACACATACATATAGATATATAGTACCAGTTAAAAGTTTGGGCACAACTTTGGAGTTATTTTTAACATTCTAGAACAATACTGGAGATTTCCAAACTATGAAATAACGCATATGGAATTGGGTAATTACGTAACAGCAACAGTCAGTGGTTATTTTAAGACATGAGGTCAGATGTTCTGGAACAGTTCTTGCAAGAAGAGTATTGTTAATTTGATGAAACTGGCTCCAAGATAAAACCGAGACCATCTTAGCAAAGCAGGACCAAAACCTACTGCTGCAGTAACAAAGTTAGCAGACTCCACCAATTATCAGCACCTCAGATTAGAGCCGTTATAGCCGGCTATAAGTAGCAATCTCTGTGTCGACTGCTCAAAGGAGATGACTGTGCATTATCAATACCTTCATCGCTGTTTTACAATGTAAAAAGAAATAAGCTTTTGACTGGTAGTGTAGCTTTCTATTAAATCTGACATACTGAACGCATCCCCTGATCCGTCCTGGTTTATGTGTGTGTGTGTGTGCGTGCGCGTGCGCGCGCGCTCGCGAATATATTTATTCACTCACTCATGTTCACGCATGTTTTTATGTTTACGTTTTGGAGGTAACATCCTGACAGGGACATGAATACCTGATAGTTCTGAGCTTGTGGGTAGACATTTATTTCGTCTTTATGAAATGAAAAATTGTCTCTTTTAAAGAAACCTGCATCTTTTACACGTAATAATTAAACAAATATTCTTGTCATTTCAGCCCCTAATATTAGTTTGGGTTTGACGTTAGTGTTCGGTGACGGTGTAGTACAGAATTAATAACGATGACGGGGGAAGAGGGGAAGCTCCTCACAGTGGCTGTGTTGGGACTGTAGTGATGTGTGAGCGCGTGCACGCGCGCGGGCGGGCGTGTGTGTGCGCGCGCGCGCGCTCCTCCCGCTCATCCTCTGCGCGCGCTGCAGTTTCACCTGGAAGCGGAGCGGCACAGCGCATCCTCTCTCTCTTACACACACACTCTCTCTTTCTGTGTCTTTCTCCTTATCTCTGTCTCTCTTTCCAGTGCGGCTCCCTGCTCTCCGGCTGCAGCTCATGTCGGCTCGGCCGGTCTCTCGTTGTGCTCCACGACGGACATCTCCTGCCATTTTAGCCTTTGGGTCGGGCATGCCGGTGTAAAAGCGGTGGCATTTTTTCTTCTTCCTTTCCCCTTGTCTCTCTCTCTCTCGTCCCTTGTCTGCGGCCTGAAACGCACAAAATGTCGACCAGAACGCCATTACCGACCGTTAACGAGCGCGACACGGAGAACGTAAGTAACCCATTTAGACATTTAGCAAAGACGCTGTTCGTGGTGTTTGTCGCGTTTATTTGTGATGCCTGGGTGTTCCACATCAGCCTGCTAGCTTTGCTAACTAGCCACAGCTCTCATCCTGGTAGAGAAGCAGCTCTGTTAGCTAAAGTGCTAATCAATCGGTCCCCTTTCTCTCATAACGTCTTTTAATGTTTTAGCCATGAAAACCTGGGGGAAAAAACGTCTTATTCAATGAACAGATTAGGATGAATATTTTTGTTTATTCGCTTAAATATGGTGTTAACCTTGTCTTAACCGGTAAACCTAATGACAGAGTGATTCAGGTGCATAGCGATGCTCTCTGTCCTGCCCTTTAACGCCTGGCGGCTAATGCTAACTGGAACAATAACAGTTCACAGTGAAAAGAGGAATCGCAGGATTTCCCTTCTGTCTCCCTGTCTCAAATCCTCTGTCTACGGGGGTTTGTAATCTGATGTGTAGTTAAACAAGAAAATATATCTGCGGATCTGTTACAAAAAAAAAAAAACTCCATGAGTAACTGTCATCATCATCACTATGACTGTCTTACTAGATATAAGACAATATTTCTCTTGCTCTTAACTCTAATGGACCAGAGAGAGAGAGGTATGCATGCTCCCGGAAGCATTGCTCGTATATTATGCATAAGAAAAATCAATCCACAGAACTCCTCATGAGCTGTGCATAAGATTTCACATGAGCTCCAGCTTTAACTGGAGCTTGTAATTATGTGGTGTTAATTAAAGTGCGCACCAAGAACACAACCAGTTCAGCGGGCATGTGAATAACCTGTATCAGTAGGAAATGAGATGAGTTTTCTTCATTATCAAGCACTAATGCTGATTCAGTGCTGCTTGGATGCCAGGTTTGCTGCAGTGGCGCTCCGGTTTCTAGACGCACTGCACATTTTGGAAAGAAAAGCCCGAGGAGGTGAATGATCTGCGATCTGGAAATCGAAACACCTCTATGATCGTCTGCTGCCAGTAATTTAGTGAATATTAAATTCAGTTTTTGAGGGTTGAAGTAGTGACGAACAGGCTTTAATTCGCTGCAGTCATCATGTCTGGGCTTGTTTTCTTGTGAAATATCCACCTAGCCAGCAAGTCATACTTCTAGCCAAGTGAGTGCAAAAGTAATAAAAAAAATTGCCATAATATTTAATTATATGGATGAAATGTCGTAATGTTATCCAGTTGAGATCGGATCAGATCAACATGTTGGATAGACTGTTCATGTATGATTTCTATATGACATGCACAAAGGCGTGGAAATTGGATACAGAATTCATTTTAACATAGAACTTAGGCAACATTCACATTACATCATTGTACATTTCTGATTCTTTTGATCACATTAGATTTAAATGTCAGAACATTTCACATTCATAATTACAAGTGACTTTTATCTGCCTCTTATATGGACGCATCTGTCCTCTAAAACATCACATATGCACATAGACGATACGTCTTTACTAATTTTTTTTTTGTTAGAGCACATCATATTCTGCGACCATTCATTCCTTTCAAACAATGGATGGGATTTTAGTAAAAATATACTTGGGGTTTTGCTCTCGAGGATGGAAAGCAGTTCGTTGTCTGTATTTGTTGAGGTCCAGAAGAAGGAACAAAGCCAGATGGGTAGTTTTAGCTGTTTTAGGAGCTGTTTGGGATGCTACCACGTGTACCAGCAGCACAGGGATTTTGTAAGACGTTGCGTGCATTCCGATCTGCCTGTCCTCATACAGAAGGACTCGTACATAAGATATGTGTTCTGAAGCAGCCCTTAAGTTCCTAAAAAAGGCTAAAAGATCCTATTCAAGTTATTTCAGGCTGGTAATGTGAACGTAGTTTGCGCTTTTATTTTTTGTCCCCCAGGACTTTTTTCGGCCTGTTTGGGAGTTATGATTAGGTACGGTATGTAATATAGCTGAACACAAATGGGCGACACTAGCTGCATTTACATGGTTCCCAATATTCTACTAATAATCAGAATAAAACTGCATTGTGTAGAACAGTCTGACCTGAATGATTGGAATGAGATGGCTGGTGCAAAGCTTTGATAATCTGTCCCCCTGTGGGGATAACATTAGGTGATGTGATGAGTTACTTGGAGGAAAGTCTTGCTTTTGGTCCTGATCAGTAAACTGCATCCCACTTTTTCACTGATTGTGCCACCTGCTGAGGAAAGGGCACTGAATGGCTCACTATTTTGTATGTAGTAAAACATCTAACTAATCAGAGGCAATGCTGAATTCTTGTAACCAATCATAATGCCGAAGGGCGGGATTTATGGTAAAAGATGGAAAGCTAACCGAACGTCAAAGTTGGAGAAAAATATTTCTTCGGTTGTATTTCTGACAGCTTAAAAGTTTCACAGCGAGCAGAACCAGTTTGTGCATGTCAAAAGCCATGGATCAGCATCCATGTGAACAGTTAAGAATCATCAGCTTTCATTTAGTTTTTGTTACTAACTACACTGCCCGGGCAAAAGAAAGGGTCAAAAACACTTAAATTTGCTAGGGAGCATAAAGCCTGGACTTTTAAAAAGATCCAGTCCAGATTGAGCCTATTTCAGAGTGATGGGTTCAACAGTGTAGGCTGAATGTACAAGCATTTGGAAGCATTGTTATAATCTGGGGTTGCTTCAGTTGGTCAGGTCTAGGTTCAGTAACATTATATGGCTATAAAATAAAGTCAGATGATGACCTGAATGTACTGAATGACCAGGTTATCACATCTAAGGACCTTTTTCTTCCCTGATGGCATGGAAACTCAAATTGTGAAAGAGTGGTTCTCGGAGAATGAGTAATCATTTACATATATGAACTGATTAAATCATGGAGTGTGTGACTTCGTGTTTTACAAGTGTTGACCCTGAAGACTCTCCTATAGACTTTTTGCAGCCACAAACCAAGTAGAGCCCTTGATCAGCATTTGCATAGTGATTTGGAATTAGGCCTTTTGTTCAAAACTAGTTAGCTTTGTAGCTTGTGTTAGCTGTAAAACACAACACTGACGGTTCAGGGGCAGTTACTGCCATAATAGAAAACCAATCAACATCTTTTGACCAATTAGATTTGATAAGTAATCTGCACTGTGGTATATGGTACTAGTCATTTGCTTATGACAATGCATCATCAGTGCAAATAGTGTGTTAATGACATAGTAAATTTCAGAAACCGCACAGAATTAAAACAACTCCATGAACATATTCTGTTGTTTTTAAATCATGTGTGATCTCTTGGCTTGCCAACAGATTCACTTCAACAAATCTGTGTTGGATTTTTTTAAGCTCTGATGTGAAGAAACAGTCTGGCCATGAGCAGGCGAAAGCAAGACATTACAGTCAGCAGCAGGGTTGCCAGGTCTCTGAGAAAGAAAAAAAACAGCCATTTCAGACTTTCCCAGAAAGAAACCTATTACCTAAATATGTTCCCCTTTTCACACGGCAGAACAGGTATCTTTGCCAAATGTATTGTAATAATACCATATAAATCGCAACATGTAGAACGCTGTTATAATGAAATGATCAGCATCAAGGTGGTGTAATGCAGTCTGATGTTAAAGTAGACTTACTGCAACTACACTAAAGTTTATTTTTCTTTAAAAGCATGTCCTATTTTATTTCTGTAACATCACAGCAATTTGCAAAGTAAAAATGTTGTGTCTATCCCTGCCGGTGCTGACCGATGACGTCTGCACCCTATGTATGTGCAAAAAGTTGCACAAATTCCGAACTGTCCCACTATTTTTATTCAAGTCACATGACCACGTATCTGATATACATCTGATCTAGGATCACATGTGAAAGTGACTCAGACCCTAACTGTAAAAAAGATTTGTGTGTTTGGACCTAAAATCTAATCGGTGTCACATTAGGGTAGCTTTCAAGCTGGTAATGTGAACGTACAGTAGGCCTATGTTATGCTAATCATGCTGGAAGTTCATCTGAAGGTCGTCCTTAAGACATTCTCATGATAGAAAACTCCCAGTTACAGATGATTACAAAACACTGGAGACTCCTTCCATAAATGTTAACTAAATGTTTCCATGTAAAAGCTTCACTCAATCAATAATATTTTTTTATTTTAAAATGATGCCTTTTATTTACTTTTGTTTTATTATGTGACTTGGATATGAATTTTCTGTTAAAACAGAAATTTTTATATTTGGATGCGTGCAGTAATATAAACCTGTGATCTGATTAGTGCTGAAGCTGCTGTAAGAGCTGCTATTTCAGAAAATGAATCTTTGCCTTTTGGCTAATCAGAATCGAGAATTCAGCATCGTTATATCATGTACCATATTTTAAACATGTTTGTTAGGGCGGTGTTTGAAAATGTGTGCATCAGTGTGCGAAAGTGGCCTATGAGGAGCAGTAGGCTAATTTTCTTATTCACAGACAACATAACGTATCCATGCAGTCATAAAGCGCGTTCATGCTGAGAATTGGGGGAGGCATGTCATAGGAGCTTGATCTATAGTGTTTTTGTGCGTTTGGTGTTCGGAAAAAAGTAAAAATAGCTACTACTTTAGACTTTACCAGTTTCAAAGTGCCAATGCTGAGCTCAGCACTTTTCCTGTCTAGTTGGGGTGGTGAGTAGTATTTTGTAAAATTAATAAATAAAAGGTCTACTTTACTGACACTTATACAGGTGGACAGCAGAACACGAGACAGTTTTAATGCGGATAAAAAGCATCAGGGGCAGAAATCACCAGGGACCACCAGATACGATGATGACAAACTACCTAGTTGTTGATTTGATTTGTATTGCGACTCCACAAATATCACTATTTTATAAATATCCTGATTGTATAGAATTCTTTTTCTTAGATTTTGTTGCAATTTGAAACAAACTTCACAAATAATTTTTACCTGAGAGGATGCTGTGTGAAATAGTTTAGTAGTTTGTCCTCTGCAGGATACCACCTGAAGTGCAAAAATATATACATTAAAAGTTTATATAAAAAAATAAATAAAAAAAATAGGATATTCAGTGTCGCAATACATGAATTGGCACACCAATTAATTAAATTTCTCTCATCTCTAGTATCCACATGAAAGTTTTTTGGTCACAAGAGACTATGGTCGTAATAATAGCAGTAATATAGGTTCCATTTTCGACTTTTGGTACCAGCAACTTTCCCACAGAAGCTTTGAAAAGGGTTTAAGGATGTATAAATGATCAATAAGACCATATAACTTAATGAGTTGTCAGGCATTTGAAAATCAAAATGTTTTAAAGATAAAAATTTGAGCCGCAGTTTCACTTTTAGAACATGCCACATACATAGTTTAGTGGACAGCCGTCTATTCATCTCAGTTCAAAATCCTTTAGGTGTTTAACTGGGTTGATCTGGGGACTAAAGCTTGTAGCATATGATGTAACTAATTTGCATCCTCCTCAAACCACTTTCATACCGAAATTGTGCAGTAAAGCCATTGAGAAGACCTCCATCAATATCCCACCTTCATTCACCTTTGGTAATTTACACTGAACCTACACATACAGCTTTAAGCTACCATCAGGGTGTGCCTTAAAGGGTTGGCCCTAAGATGTTCCTGAGCTCAAAAATCGCATGATGCTTAAAGCAGCGGCATTGGAATCTAGCGTGACAAAGAACGTGTGTTGGAAATTGATCAAACTGCAGGTAAATTGTGTGCTTGGATGCTTTTGCTAGCGGTGCACATGTATATCACTCCGCAAACTCTACTTAGTGGGTGATGAACCCCTGGACTTCACTCTCTCCCTGATGAACACATGCTAGGTTTAAAGCCTAGTAAGAGTCATGTCCAACATGAAAAATTTATTTTTTGTACTGATTAGCAGTCACTCACTTGTAAACATTGTTGAGTGTATAGAGAGACAGTATAAGATGGAACAAAATAATTACTTAACCATGTCTGAGTGCATCTGTTGGTTCAGTAAAGCCCATCATCTTTGCCTGGGCCCTTCAGTCCAGTTGCATAATGGTAACAAGAGCTGTCTGAGAGCCCAGATGAGGGCGGCCATCAGGATAGAGAGTACCTTTCTGGAATGTTGTATCTTATTCTTGTAGTCCTTGTCATTTTAATTCAGGAATAATTGTTCTGCTAGTCAGAACAACTATTCCTATTAATACACTGGTTCTCTCTGTTTGTCTCTCATGGTGTGTTCTGAGTGTCACAAATTTATACATAGAACTAAATGAAAAAAATAACTGAATGAGCACTGTTCTCTGGCTGCTTTGTAAATCAGCACTCAGCATTTTCACACCAGAGTACCTTGAGCAAAATGGGTGTGAGTTAGTTTTTAAGTTGGATTTAACCCTGAGAAAGAGTTAGATTTCATCAAAAGTAAACATTATTAATTCTTTTAAGCATGGCTTTAATTCGTACAGTAATGTACATGGTTTAGTTGAGGTGGATTTTGTGATTTAATTATATGTTCTAGCACAGCAGATGTGGGGAAGAAATCCCAGTGCATCATAATCTTTACAGCACCATGTTAATATCCCCTTTGTTTTACTATCTGCACATTTAAAGAAGATACAAAATACCATTTTTGCTGATTTTGTCAGCAAAACATAATCTTAAATTTAATCTTCAAATCCTTGAAATAAATATCTATTAGCATGTTTAGGCGTGGCACTGCACCTTGGACTTGTTTGATGTACTGCTCCAGTATAAGAACTGCATGAGCAAGGGCGGATTAATCAGAACTGGGCAAGTGGAAACTCCAGTGTGTCATTCCCTTTTACCAGATAAGTGTGCATTCTGGCAAAATTCAGATTGCTGCATTTGTCATATCTTTTCATCCTTCTGCTCTCCAAGGCTTTTCTGAAATGACTTGAAGATATCATAAGAATAAAAGATCATCACTTGCTGGTTGTATCATTTCCGAAATGGCCATGTAAATGAGCCTGGGTTTGTTTTTGTTTGTCTTTTTGATGAGGGTGAGAAGGTTCATTTTCCTGTTCTTTTACATTTTACAAATTGTTTTGTACTCCTAAGTAAATGAGTTTGTTTGCTTTAACAACCATTTTATCTGTGAATCACAGGTAGGCTGTTGATTAAAATTTTCATCATGGCAGTTTCAGTCTTGATTCTATTGCACTAATGTTGATTGACTGCTTTGTCTCAAGCAGCTATATTTCTTACAACTTCTGAAGTATTAATGACTACCAATAGTATCTAATAAGCATTTGAATGCTTTATAACATGTGTAATTGATTGTTTAAATGTTGTCGGTTATAAAGCAATAATTCTTCCTTTTTTCTTTCTTTTTTTTCTCCCTGCTGAGCTTCTGCACCCCACTCCAATCCAGTAGGTGGCAGGGTTGCACAAACTGTGCCTTAACTCAAAGGAAGCGATAGTCTCAAAAACACGAGTATTTGCAGATGCAAGCAGTTTCTATTTTCTGCAAAAGCTGTGGTATATTTTTAAAGAGTTTCATCCATTTATAAACCGTTTAGCTGCAGTAAGTTTAGCTGTGTAATTTTGTGAATTGATTCTGAATTGAACTCACCCAATGATTTAATTCGTTGAACTGGCCACCAGAATATCTATTAAATTGTATAATATGCTTACATAATTTTTAGTCAGAACTTTTCCTATATTTCTTTTAAATCTACTTTTAAGGAGGACATAAAAAAGGCAACTTTGGAAGACTGTCGGTACACCACTGAAGTAGAGTCGTGACTCAGGCAGAAACATGATCAGGTTGATTCTCACTCGGTTGTATTTAACCAATCAATGCCCCGCACTATTTTTAACTCCATCCATATGCATGTGCTTTGTCTGCAGGTGGCTAGCACACCCAAAATGCAGGTCATGGTTAATTTGACGTGCAAAGCCGTGACACATTGCGCAGTGGAAAAGTGCTCTTGGACGTCGCATAAGAGTGAATGATAAGACGGGTCTCTGCAGTGAGAGATGCCATGTTTCCAAGTTCCCATGCTCTAGCTCAGATCTTTGTTTCTGGGTCGAAAGGCGGATTAAAATCAGCCCTTACTCATGATCTTTGAATAAAATAGTTGCCGTTGAGGTTATGATGTGCTGTACTATTGTTTAGAAGCTTCTTTTGTGCTTTCCCAGTGCCTTTGTCATGCTATTCAGACAAGATCATGGTGAACTAGAATGCTAAACTTCAGATTGATAATCAAAATTGTTTGCCCGCACTGGTCAGATCTGGTGAGATTGCACTGGTGAGATTTTTGCCCTTAAAATCTCTTCAGGAAATCTTTGAGTCTTAAAAACACACACCCACAAGTGTTCCTGCATCATAAAATAGAAAAGCTAACATTGCACAATGGTCCAACTAGAGTTTATTTGGGTATATGAGCAGTAACTTAGCAGGGTGTCGATTGTATCAGTGGCAGCGAATTTTGTTTAATAGAAGTGTATCTATTAAATAAAAAGGCAACAATTCATGACTGTGGTCATATTGGGCTAATTAATATTACGAAGATTAAGTCTGTGAGCAGTTATGGCTGTGACTGCAAGATGTTTTGTTACTTTCTTGAGTTTTGAGAATCTGTTCTTATCTACAGCTCGGTGAACCTTAATGTAATATACTGTGTGGCGGGATCCATGAAAAGTAGGATATTACAGTATAAAAGCCTTTATATCGCTTAACCTACTTCATTTACAAACTGTTGACTAACCACGTGTATGCTAATAGAAGGAAATATTCACGCTGTTGTCTTTAATGGAGTGATTTCCTTTTACTTCTCATAACATATTCTTGAAAGATTTTGCATCTGGTGATGTAAGATTGATTTATTTTTTATTTTATTACATTTTTTTTGCCTTTGCCGAACTCTGTTAATAACTTTGAAGACGAAGTTTCTGAGCACCGTCCGTCCATTCGGATCATCTCATATTCAGCTGAGTCATATGTCAGGTCCTGGACTGGGAGTTTTGCCACAGTCAGAAAACTTAGGATGATGTTTCCTAGAGGTTTTATTATAAGCTTTGACAAAGTGAAACACTCTAATGGGTTCAGTTTTTTAAAGAAGCTTTAACATAAACAGTGTTTCTTTCGTTTGAATCAAATGTTGCTCCTCCATCACAGCAGTTACAAAAACTGTTAGTATGGGCAAAAACACAGTTCGAGGTGATCTCTGATCAGTTGCAAGTGAACTTTAGCAGGGTTTCAGTGCAGTTTTAAAGCGATTCGATCCTGAATCGATCCAGCCGCAGGAAGTGAATCAGTTGTGGTGTTTATTTTAGGTTGAAGCATTTTTTTTTTTTTGGAGACCTTTTAAAGTGAGCTAAAGGACAGGGCTGTTAGGACTACAGAATGTTTGTGGGGGAAAAATGACTTTAGTAGTTTGTTATACAGTTACCTATTTGTTAAATGCTGTTTATTTGTTCATGGTGGGGTTGGTTCTTTTGTTACTTTTGGTAGTCATTAATACTTCAGAAGTATCAAATTCAATCAACATTTGTGCAATAGAATCAAGACTAAAACTGCAATGATGAAAAATGAATAATGGGCATCTTTCTGGATAATAACTATATCAAAATTATGCTTATGTGTAAAATAATCAGTCCCAGAGTTGTGTGATCAAGTTACCATTACAACCTCGAGTTAGATTATTGTAACGCAATAGTGTTACAAAAGTGTCGAGGGGTCGATTCCTGCCTCGGGTCTGTGTGCCTGAAGTTTGCATGTTCACCCTGTGCTTGTTGGGTTTTCTCCATTTCCTTTCACAGTCCAAAGACATGCAGATTAGGCTTAGTGTAAAAAATATTCCTCTGAAACTACTCTGGTTCAGGGACTGGACTGAAAACGAGAGCAAAAAGGTCAAATAGGAAGCCTGGAGTCAAAACTTTGCCAAGAATTGTGACTATTGAAAACTTGGGATATCTTTCATAAATGATAAATAAATGTCTCCTTTGATAATACATGGCAGTCAGGTGTGTTTAGATATCTTTTGTTTTAATCAGTTTATTATTAGACACAGATTGCATGGGGCAGATGAGCTGTTAGTAGAGCTGACAATGTACAAGAATAAGCACTTTAACATCAACCTGTTTGTGTTATCCATTATCTATTATATAAATCGAGTACACATTTAGTACAAGGAGTCTGAGTATGTTTTCAGCCCTATACATCAATCCACCTGTGTTTTCTTTTTTCCTTTTTTTTTGCTTTTATTTTGGTTTACTTAATGAGGTAATTTGGTATGTTTTCACACTTACAGATTAACCAGAAGGATTAATGTCTCTCTGATTCAGACTCTGCATGAACGTTATTTGATTTCGGTTCTCTGCTGATGGAAATAAGAATGCCAGTGTGTTGTTGTTGTGTGATTTGTTATTGTGTCAAGTTTGTGAGGTCTTAAAGCCAAATTCCTTCCTCATGTGGACTGCATTCCTTCACTGATCGTTTCCTCGCTGTGAACGAGACCAAGCATTTCGTGTACTCAAAGTTGGCTGCTACTTACTGTTTATATTCAAGTAATAAGTTGTCAGGTGGAACCTAGAAAAAAAAAATGCAGGAAAGCATGACCTTAACCCAGCCTTGAAGAATTGGCCCAATACTTCCAGCTTGCTTGTGATCCCATGATGAAACAAAGTTACAGCGATGGCACCGAGCCAGCAGCTCTGCCCTCCATCTAACCTCCAGGTTTCAGGAGACGAGCGCGTCTATCGACTGGGCTGGATGGATGGGCTTTTTATTGGCTCATATCTTCCAGCCTGTGGTGTGTTAGGAGGCACACAGTGACTGTGGGGGGAGGGCTACAGTGTGGAGGCTCTCACAGAGGAGGAGGAGGAGGTTGTTTTTATGCTCTAGCTTCTGCGTCAGTTCTGCTGAAATTGTCCTATAGTCTTGTTTTAGTATGCCGGCCCATGGCACAAAGAAAGTTGCTAAATCAGCGGTGTTGCATTTACTGAACTGCACACAAATTCAGTTGAGTGAAATTTAAAGCCTTGTGAGCTCAATCAATATTTTATCGACTTATGACTCGTGCAAAAAGCAAAGGCATGTTTTATTTGCTGAAATTCTCACATGCTAGTGCTGGTTATCTGGGTTTTGTCTTTCTGTGTTAGCTGGAAACACTGCTTATTGTTTCCAGAGATCATATTTGTGGTTAGTGAAATTTGTGCTACTGCACTGAGGTAGAGAAATGATAAACTAAGGATAAACCAAAACCTTTCCCAATAGAAATCTCACCATGCCTTATATTTAAGGGGGGGTGGCTGGGTTCATAACGCTGAACATTAGAATTATATGCTGGAGGAGACAAGGCCATGCAGGAAGTCACGGTGTGCAGGGTGTTCTTGTGCTGAGCGCCATCATGACTGAGCGTCCGACTAACTGAGAGAGTGAGTGGGCTTTACTCGAGCGCTATTGTTAAGAGAGTCCGCAGTTGCTAGGGCTTAAGGGGCCATGCAAGCATGAGCGGGAACACAGCTCAAGCAGAAAGAAGTTCTGAAAGACTAGCGCTGGCAAACAGGAACATGTTTAAAGGTCAAGGTAAGATACGGCTCGCTGCTTGTATTTTTTTAACACAGGCATGTTAAAAACAGTAGTGATGGATTTAAATTTATTTTGGCATAGAACTTTAATGCTGTAATCAACTTTTTGCAGAGTTTGATCTATTTTGCGATCTGGAAACAGGAAAGCCCAAATTACTCTGGAAGTCTGGTTCAGATTGCGTATGAATTGGAGGGTCTGAGAATGTCAGGACCCCCAAGAAATGTCTTGCTCCAAGCTTTTGGAGAACAAACTCCTGACAAGTGGAAATGTTTTATTGGACATTGTTGCATAGCTCATAGTAAACAGTGCAATATAAATAGAAGCTTAAGCCCAGTTTCCACTTTCAGACTTTTTGTTATGAATCGCTGCAGGCTTGCCATGACCCTGACATGCTCTGACATCATTAGCTATGGTGTAGCAACTAAGCACTACAGCAGAGCTAAGACAAAGTACAGTGAAACCTGCTGCACAATTAATCACATAAAAAGTCAAAGTTTCAGTATGAACCTGTTCAATTATTTAACCACAAAATCTACAGCTCTAGGCAGAGATAACGAGAATGACTGTGTCTCTGGTGCGCCGTGTTTGTGAATACATATGAGACCTCAATAAATGCACAGCTCATCAGTCATCACTGAAAATTGCAGAAATAAATACAAGATTTAAATGACATTTTAGAAAAGACAAATGCATAATTTTTTGCCATTAATCTCCTTCCTTTTCAATACACTTGTTTGACCCTCTGTCAACAAGGTTTCATATTCCTTCATTAAAAAATTATTAAGGGCTGAGCTGTGAGCAACGAATGCAACTGCTGTCTTCATTCACTTCTTCATCAAAAGTGAATCTTTGTCCTCATAGGACTGCTTGCAGGGAACCAAGCAGGTAAAAGTCTGCTGGAGCAAAATCAGGACTATAGGGAGGATGCTTTATCACGTCAAAACGAAGTTTGGAAGCAGTGTGCAGACTGTGTAAGACTTTACAAATTTGTGCAAATCACAAGTGGGGCATCCATTTTTGCAGTTAAAGATGAACTGATGTAACATGTATTGTACACACCTGCACAGCAGTGACTGAGGAGATAATAGCCTTGAACGAAAAGCGCTGTTAAGACAACAGATGTTTTGATGTATCCAGTGTGTGGATAATTTTTGACTCGAGGTCACTTACTAGTGATGCCCTCCTGAGACTAAAAACTCCTTGCTCTCACGTGACACGGCCATGAATGATCACGGATAAGCCCGTGGAATACACAGCATTTATAAAAAGTTGTACAGTTGCTCTGCCATAATATTTGAAACAACTTGTAGCTCTCGACACCAAGCTGTAAATCACAGCATGGTACCTGGCATACTTAAGTATGATCCTACCACAGGACTGCCCACATCTGGTGAATTTGTAGTGATCCACAGAATAACGTCATGAAAGTTATCATAGGTTAATAAGAGTCACTGTTTACGAGAGGATTGAGAATGAATTCAGATGAGCATTCACACTTCACTAATCATACCAAACTAAGGTGTACACTAACATTTACAGTGTAACCTTGGATTGCGAATAAGCGTTTTGCAAGACGAGCAAAAATAAACGAATAGTACGCATGCAGTTTGTTTGCCAAGAGTCACGTGATCACAACTGAGCCAATGGTTCTTCTCTCTCTCGCATTGTGGGATTATAGGTAATCGTCTCCCATGCTTAGTCTTAGTGGGCGTGCGTTACTCGTATCCATTCGCGCGTGTACTGTTTACTGTAACATTGTAGGCTTTTTGTAAGCAGGTTAAAAAGAAAAAAAAATACTGTGTCTGGTAAATAAAAAAAAAATCACACCCGATATGTTTGTGTCCCAGTGACTGTGTTTTGGTTCCGGGGTCGAACTCTTGTGAGCCTGCACGGACACGTCGCGAGGGAATCCTGATGACTTACCAGGTCATGTGGTCTGGCATGAAAGGGCACCCGGGAAGGGGCTCGGGGGGAGAGAGCGTGTTAGTGCTGTTTTTGTATCAATTGTCGTGGAGGTCGAGGGATATCGTGAAGACTTATTTTTAGTTTATATTTTGTATTAATTATTTTTATTTGAATATTTTGGGTTGTTATGAATCATCAGTGTTTCCATTATTTCTTATGGGGGAAATTCACTTAGATATACGAGTGCTTTGATGTATAAGCATGCCTCAGGCATGTATTATGCTCAAAATCCAAGGTTTGCCTATATGTTGTTTGAAGGATATTATTTGAATGCTATCTTCATAAATTTCTCTCAGTACGAAAAACTGCAGTGTGATGGCTAGCAGCAGGTTTGAATATGCATACCAAATGCTAAAGTCAGTTAGTCTTAATGATGTATGCTAAGGTCAGGTTGCTAGTTGTTTCACCCAAATGTTTGCCAGGCTTGATTATCTTTTTTTTTTTTTTTTCTTTTCTTTTTTAAAATACTCATCCTTTAGCTCTTTTTGGTCTGTGACATATCCATGTATAACATCATGCTTAACATTAGTTTTTACATTTGGTCACCTGGGGAAGACCAGTGACGTTAAGGATGTTTGAAATCACTATCACGATACCTAGGTGCAGATTCTATTTGTATTACAATTCTACATGTATGACCATTTTATAAATATCCCAACTCATTATTTCATATGTATTTATTTATTTTTTGGTACAATTTAAAACAAATGTAAACAAATAATTTACTCCTACCACACAGGGTGCTGTGCTGCCTGCCAGGGTGTGACTAGTTTAGTGCGCACCACCTGTAGGATTATAGAGGAAGTGCAACATTTTGCCACCTTAAATGCAAACATATCTTAATTATAAAAAAAATATTTTAAAAAATAGATTTTGGAGACAGTATGACGATACATTCAATTTAGTATTATTTGTTTAGAACTTTCAACAATGGTCACTGTTGCAAAGCAGCTTTACACAATCAAAAGAAAAGTTCATGATGCATGAATTGCCACATAGAAGAGTCATGATGCATCACTGATTTAATTAGTCTTTCATCTTAAATGGTATACATCATTTGGTACAGGATGTCTGGTCGGGTCTGCACTGTGATCCGACTGAATGCGGTCTACCTTTAACTTGTGCTGTGTGGTTTTCGGTTAATTAATAGACCAGTCAGCATGCTGCTGGGAACCTAGCATAATAGATACATCATTTCAGAGATGTTGAAATTGAAAGTCAGATCAAGTTTGTTAAAAATATAATTCAGCATTGTATGAGTTTAATGGTCAGAATTATGTCATTGGCAAGTTTGACAGACAAAGTGGGGAACTGTGGACGCCTCCATGTTTGGGTTTTCTTAGCAGCATGCTAGGCTGCTAACTCGAAGGTGTGGTGTACATTTTCTTTCTCAAACAGTGATGTATAGTCAGTGTTTTAGATTTAGCAAAGATTGACTGTGTGTTGATGAATCTAAAGATAATACTTGTATATACAGTATAAATTATTTAAAGGTTAGTTTTAATTTTGTTTACTTTGTTTAATAAACAGCCATGATGATTAGACGTCACTCTATACGCGGGAAAGGAGCTCAGGTTTTAGAAAAAAAACGCTAGCTGATTTTTTTTTTTTTTTTTTTTTTTTTTTGTAGTGTAGACATACTTTTTGTATGTCAAGTTCAGAATAAATTGAGAGAAATTTCATTCAGAACCGAGGTACGTACGGAACCATAACCTTTGCATACTTTTACACTCTTCCATTTAACTTTTTGAATTTGACTCCTGATGTGAGCACCTACTGTACAGTATGTCATGAGCAGCAGTTTTTAGGACAATGAAAAAAATAATACAAATTTATGCTTGTTATTGTGATGGTTGTGTTGTTTATAAGAAGAGCTGGTCTTCATGTGGTTTAACTTCTAAGCTCATCCGCCACATCCTCAAACTAATGAATTTTTCCAGATCCCATCAGACCTCCAGTGGTTATGGTGCTGGGTTTAAAGGAACTCTGAGGTTTTCTCTCCTGATCTTTGTGGTGATGATTGCAGTGTCTCATCAGGGGGTTTCTTGAGAATGTAGTTAAGCAGCAGAGTTTCATCCATACCACCAGAGTACATGTCCGGTTTCTGTCCTATTTTCGTGTGTCCTACAGTATACATGTGATAAATCACTTTGTTTGGATGAAACTCTAAAGAGGTATAAAGTGACAATGTCTGTGATAGATTTGTAGTTACATTTCGATTTAATGCAGTTTTTGTGTACTTTTGTAAGGTCTGGGCTATGATGACAAAAATGTTTGGAAATGTGAAACAATAATTTACAGTACGCTGCTTGCATGGTGGAGCAACCTGGGATTTGTGACACATCAGTATTTTATGTGTTTGTTTATCTGTTTTATTTATTTATAAAAAAATTTTTATGAGTTACATGATTAGGTGCGATTAGGGGAGGTGGGTGATATTGTGTACGTCATTTTGGTCTGGTGCTGATTTAAGGTATACATATCTATTCTAAACCTTTCACGTGAAATAAGCTTATGCATTTCAGTAGTTTTCTGACTCTTTCCAACTTCTGTATTCCAGCACACCTCTGTGGACGGCTACTCTGACCCCCCAGCTCCCCCGGCTAAGTCGGCCAGCAGGCAGAGTTTGCCGCGATGTCGCAACTCCGTGGCGTCCATCACAGACGACCAGCCTCACATCGGCAACTACAGGCTGCTTAAAACCATCGGCAAGGGCAACTTCGCCAAAGTCAAGCTAGCACGCCATATTTTAACAGGACGGGAGGTAATACACACAGGCCAAGTTTTTTATTTTATTTTATTTTTTCCCCCATTTCATTTCATTTCATTTTGAGCTCTCTTCTTCAGGAAGCATATAAAGAGTGATTACCTGTGAACATACACACATGGACAAAATTGTTGGTACCCTTCTGTCAATGAAAGAAAAACTCACAATGATCACATAAATAACTTTAATCTGACAAAAGTAATAATTAAAACAGTTCTATGAATGTTAACCAGTGAAAGTCAGACATTGCTTTTCAATGATGCTTCAACAGAATTATTTAAAAAAATAAACTCATGGAACAGGCCTGGACTGAAAATAATGTGACCAAAGGGACATGTTAATTCAAGGTGTGTCCACTAATTAGCATCATAGGTGTCTACAATCTTGTAATCAGTCAGTGGGCCTATATATAGGGCTCCAGGTAGGCATTGTGTTGTTTGGTGACATGGTATGTACCACACTCAACATGGACCAGAGGATGCGAAGGAAAGAATTGTCTCAGTAGATTCGAAAGAAAATTATAGACAAGCATGTTAAAAGTAAAGGCTATAAGACCATTTCAAAACAGCTAGATGTTCCTGTGACTACAGTTGCACATACTATTCAGAAATTTAAGATCCATGGGACTGTAGCCAACCTCCCTGGACATGGCCGCAGGAGGAAAATTGATAACAAATCAAAGAGACTGATAGACTTCCAGAAAGACTTCTAAAGAGATCCAAGGTGAACTTCATGCTCAAGGAACATCAGTGTCAGATCGCACCATCCGTCGTTGTTTGAGCCAAAGTGGACTACATGGGAGACGACCAAAAAGGAGGACACCATTGTTGAAAACAAATCATAAAAAAGCCAGACTGGAATATGCCAAACTACATGTTGACAAGCCACAAAGCTTCTGGGAGAATGTCCTATGGACAGATGAGACAAAAATGGAACTTTTTTGCCAAGGCACATCAGCTCTATGTTCACAGATGGAAAAATGAAGCATATCAAGAAAAGAACACTGTCCCTACTGTGAAACATGGAGGAGCCTCTGTTATGTTCTGGGGCTGCTTTGCTGCATCTGGCACAGGGTGTCTTGAATCTGTGCAGGGTACAATGAAATCTCAAGACTATCAAGGGATTCTAGAGAGAAATGTGCTGGCCAGTGTCAGAAAGCTGGGTCTCAGTCGCAGGTCATGGGTCTTGCAACAGGACAATGACCCAAAACACACAGCTAAAAACACCCAAGAATGGCTAAGAGGAAAACATTGGACTATTCTAAAGTGGCCTTCTATGAGCCCTGACCTCAATCCTATTGAGCATCTTTGGAAGGAGCTGAAACATGCTGTCTGGAAAAGGCACCCTTCAAACCGGAAACAACTGGAGCAGCTTGCTCATGAGGAGTGGGCCAAAATACCTGCAGAGAGGTGCCGAAGTCTCATTGACAGTTACAGGAATTGTTTGATTGCAGTGATTGCCTCAAAAGGTTGTGCAACAAACTGTTAAGTTAGGGGTACCAACAATTTTGTCCACGTGTGTACTTTATATCTAATTATTGTAAGTATACCTGTTGCGTATATACTTAGGCTTCATCTATAACCTATGCAATTAAAAAGCAAAATGTAGGACAATTAAAGGAGACAGGAAAGCAAAGTAAACAAAACCAGGGTTTGTCAACTGGCAGATTGTGGTCCAGATATCAGATCCTCTGTTAGGCTTTGTTGCTTGCTTATCTGGACCTTTGTAAGCAAGGATTTATTATAAGCAGGCCTTTATACTCCAGACATAAACTGGTGAACTGTATGCAGTGTTGGGCAAAAACTCGCTCTGCAGTAACAATAAACCTAGCTCATCCTGCTGTGAGAGGACCAGATTTAAATGGTTAAGCTATGAGTCTTTTCAGATTTGTGGCATAATGGTGATGATGGAGATGGGTTCGTCCCCACTCTCCCATACATGTCCCATGTCTCCTAGCAGACAATTTTGTAATAGCACATCGCCTAGTCTTAATGTTTGCTGCAGTGATGATAATGGGGCGGAATGAGAACAGCTATTGAGAATTGAATTTAAGGATTCAATCAGTCTTTGTATTAGACAAATAAAGAGATGAAAAACCTAGGTAGCCGGTCAATATTTGGACGAGATTAGTAAGTATTGTCTGGAAAAAAAAAAAAAAAAAGTCCTCCTTTGAAAAATGAGATTGTTGCTAATTGTCGTGTTATAAGAAGAATAAAACATTCTGTCGTAAAATAATCAATTGAATGTGTGGAAACATCACATTTCCCTGTCATTTATTATTTTCCTATAGTAGGAAAAAAAGTATGCCCTCACTGTTACATTCCATGCTTACAGTGTGCTTTGGAAGGCTTGCAGCTTTTTAGATGTTTTAGATGCAAAATTTTTAGTCTATATTAATAAAACACATTGACTTGTTGACTGGTATTTGGTCAGCTATTGCATTGTGAGGTTTTTTATTTATTTATTTTTATTGCGCTTCTGTTGCTTACTAACTTTGTACACTTTTCGACTCTTATTTTACATTGGTATTGTTGGCTATGATCCAGGATCAATTCAAAACCAACAGTATAAGAGAAACTGTTTGCAGAGATGACTGCTACAAAGATTTACTTCAAACATCTTTATTCTTGTATTCTTGGCTCATTCTGGCTCGTCCAGCCATCTTGCATCTTTAACCTGAAGCCAAAATTCCCAATATTAAGCTCAAATTCACCAGGGAATGCATACTATACTTTAGTTGCATGATAATCCAAGTTATGTGATTTTATTATTATTATTTTTTTACCACTTACCTTAAATGTAGTTAAGTAGGCATGAGGATTAAAGCTCCTTAAGGTAATAGGTGGATTGGTTATTCTAAATTTCCCCTTGGTGGGAATGAGGGCATGAATGTGTGTGTGCATGCATGTGTGGGTGCCCTCTGTGCTTTACTTCTTTATCCGGGGTGTATCTCATAAGCTCTGGCTCAACCACATCCTTACCACTGGGAGCTTATCATCTGAATGAATTAATTTGGTAATCCAGCAGTATTTACGAACGTAATTATAGATCATATTGGAACTCTCTCATCTTTGGAGAGTCTGTCACTCGTCTGCATGTTTTATGTTCATGCACAGATTGATTCCCGGCTGCATCAAGCCCTCATAATGCCTCGACTACACTGTAACATCTATTATTTAGATAGATAAGATAAGGGTCATGCTCCATCCTGAACTACATAAGCACGTCTGAGAGAACTAGATAACTAGATGTGCTTGGGGTGGACTTCTAATCTAATCTGTGTGTGTTTTATTGAGAAGCTTTCAAGTGAGGCCTTCATTCACACTTCCATTGCTGATCAGCTAGCCCAAAAGCCTCAAAACCAAAAGAGTAAATGTCACGCACTGAACATGCCTTAGATGATGGTGAATGACCAATTCTTCTTCTTCTTCTTTAAAAAAAAGTGATTGTCCAAACATTGTTTTATTTTGTTTCTGTTTGTCCTGTTCTTTTGGTTGGTGTTTGCCTGTCTTTATTTTTGTCTGTATATCTTGCTTTATCTTTTTGTCTCTTTTTATCTTTCTGTTTGTCTGTGTTTTCTGATCAATCCTCAGTTAATCCAACTCATGAGTTTGGCTGCGTTCACATTACTAGCCTGAAGTGACTCAATTCTGATATTTTTAACCTAATTTGACAGGATCTATGGATTAACTATAGCCGATTAACTGCTTGCCGTCCTCCAGAGCAAATAATAAAATAAGAAAAAAAATTGCTAAAAAACATCCATGGTTTGAAAAGAATGAGTCGTTGCACAAATATGTTTTAACTCAGATATTACAAAGATGTAAAAAGATGGTTGATATGTGCATATGCACCTTTTTAGAGGACTGACGTGTTAAAATTAGAGTAAAATAAAAATCTCTTATAATTATGAATGTGAACCATCATGACATGCAAATCTGATCTGACCAACAAATCGGAATTGAACAACTTGGTTTGTGATATGGACACTTTTTGCTTTTGAGTCTTTGCTGAATTTTTGTTAATTTACACCTCTTTATCTTTCAGGTTGCTGTGAAGATTATTGATAAGACACAGTTAAACCCCACTAGTTTACAAAAGGTGAGCTCGTCTTTCCCCAGGTTTGAACCGAAACTGATACATGAACATAAAATTACATGTTTAACGTACATTTCTATTCAATTTTATATACGACAGTGTTTCGAGGCATGTTTTAAATTTTTTTTTAATCTTTCCTGTATTAGGAAGCTTAACTAGTACAGATACTTCCTGTGACAAGTGTGTCACGGTTATGTAATAGTGTTCATTCAGGACGCTGTGCTGTTTCAAGCTGTAAATACACATGAAGGGCAAAGCTTGGTTGCATAGAGTCAGACGTTTATAGGTTCTTGTGGTTTTGTTGCCTTTTGGATAAAGATGTGCATAAATGTATATTGCCGATGCTTTCGTTTGGAAAAACTAAATAGCAATGAGATGTTTTCCATATGTCCCCAAGAGACTCTTTCAATGTGTGAGCATTGTTTAAGAAGCTTTCTTATTTCCTTACTGTTAATCACAGGAGTTGTGTGGCTTGAAGTTTGAGTGCTTTACTTTGTTGCTCACCACTTGGTTGGTTCATTGCGTCATCAAAAATTGCTCCCGGTGTATTATTTATGTCTGCCACCTAATCACGCAGTTTATTTTTTCTCCCAGTGCAGTTTCGTGGAATCATATCGCAATTTAAAAGACAAAGGCAAAGGAGCACATCATAAGTGTATGCTGGAACCCTCTCTCTGCGCAGTATTTTTAGCTCAGCGTCATGCTAAATGTGTAAATGATTCAGTCCTCTGAATTAAAGACTTTTTCCTCTGTGCCTGTACAAACCATTGCAATAATCTGTGCTGAGTCAGGGGTTGAGCTTTGAAAGATAAGCTGCAAATGGGCCAAATTTAAGTCTGATTCGACTTTAATTACAGCCTGAAGGTATAAAATTCGAAGCAGGACCACTCCGTCTCCAAGGAAAAATAATGGATTAACTGGTGTGAAGCAATTTTGTAGCTGCTAATTTGTAACTAACTGTGGCGGTGTCATAAGGAGACGTTTAACTTGGTAGCGAAAATAAGTTTAACAGTAGAACGTAAATGCCCGCTTTTGCAAGTGTCACTAAGTGTATTCCATAGCGCTTGGCACAATGCACACACACTGCAGCAACTTTATCTTTCGTGCTGTTTTTAAAAGTAGAAATTAGCAAAATAACCACAACTTGATGCTATACTAAGTATTTTTCAGTACTGTTTAAAGTAGCGTCTCTGGCTTAGATTTCTGTTTGAGCAGTGACTGTTGTTGATTCATCGTCTGATTCATTAAAAATTTTTTTTTTTTTAAAGATGTTTATTGTAACTATTGATGATATGGTCATCTGCGAAACAAGTTGGTGTGACATTAAATAAAGCAAATTAGAGCTAACGTTTTGGCTAAAATCTGACAGGCTGTAATCATTAAAATGTACCTTCTGTTTAATGTGGTCATTACGCCTGTTTATAGAATTCTCTTAGCGGTTATTTGTTGTCTGCATAGTGCAGGTGAGTCACAAACCTAAGTACCAGATGTTCAGTTTGTGTTATGTCACGCAGCCTCGCGCTGGCTTGTTTATTTGATTAAATTCAAATCACACTGGATTGGTGACTCGGTGGCTAAGGCTTATTGGAAGGTGTTCAAATCCCAGCACGGCCGGGATTTCATATGTTCATAAAAAGCATGTGTTTAAAAAAAAAATTTATTTAGCCTCATTCATCACCTGCCTCATGCTTTTCATAGCAACTCTGGCAACCAGGTGGAATTCCATAAGGACTGCGTAGCAGTAGTCAGTCAACCCTTTTACAACAATAAATAATACTGTAATCTGAGCAACTAATCTACATTTTCTCCAGGAAATGCAGTTTTCTAGGGAAAGTGATGCAAGGCTTTAATAAGGTGTAGTGCCCCCCCCCCCCCCCCCCCCCCGCCAAGTCTGTCTTAAATCAAAACTGAGTTGCATATAAATAAATTACAATACGTCTTGGTTGTTATAAGTTTTTCTGCTCTATACCCAACCATGAAGTTTGTCTTGGTTTGTTGAAGAAAGCTAAATTTCCAAATCCCTTGTTCAATGTAAAAACGTATTTTAATGTTCAGCTGAGCCTCATGAAGCTTCTGAAGTCCCACTTAGTTATATTTCAAAGTTACAGTATTGAGGAACAGTTTAACTCAATTTCACCTAATTTAATTTTACAGAATGAATCATTTGAATGTTTACCTGTATAGTTAAAAAAGTGTGCATGGTTTCTGAGTCGACAACTGACCCATCATTAATTGAAATGATCAATAAAAGATTGATTAAAAGGCATAATCATTAAATCGTACAGTTCAAGTCAGAAAAAACATGGTGTCTGCAGCTGTATGACCAACAAAATAATGTGTTGTATCTTGTAATCACTTTTCCGTTTTGCTTCCTCTAAACACTTTAATAACCTTAATACTGCTGTCTGACTTTGGGGGAGAGCAAAACCTCTTTCTCTTAGCTTCACTTTTTCCATGCAATAAAACACAAATCCGGGAATGTCTTTGCTTGCAAAACATGAACAGAGGTTTAAATTATGAAAATGCGGCTCCTTGGCTTTATCTGCTGTTTAGCATTGAGCTCATGTATGGTATGCATACATTTATATAATTTTATTTTAGTTTTATAATGAGGCTATTTGCAGCAAATAACTCTAGGTTTATTTATATTCCCGGTTTCAGCTTAGCAGCTATTTCTGACCTTCTTATCAGGAAATGAGTCCAAAAACCTGACTAAATGCTAATGGCAGTGATAACACCTGACAGCCACTACGTCCAGTATTTTTCCCTCACTAAAGTGAGTAATGTCCTTTGTATTTTATCATTGCCTTTGATGTTCGTCAGGGGTCATGATAAGCCACTGCCATACTGCATACACGGTCATAGACCCTGGCAATTTTTAGTACTACATTAAAGCTGCGAAAAATAAGGAGTCTTTTGTGAGAACTCTTGATTCTTACAGGTTCCACATAAAAATGGCAAAAAATGTACTCAAGTAAGAGTGGCTGTACTTCAAAATAATATTACTCAATTAGAAGTAAAAAGTAGTCATCCAAAAGACTACTCAAGTATCGAGTAACCAATTCATCGTAATGTCCGATTAATTTTTTTAGAAATTATGTAAGCAGTCAGACAAAATTATGATAAAATAATGTACAAATTGTTACATTTCCAAATAATCAAATAAATTAATAAAACTAAATATCTTTACAAAATAGCAAATTAAGGAATAAGAAACACACATTTCCTAATCTCCCTATTTTCACAATATAAAGCTTTTGAAATAAATCCCTACTGTAGGTAACACATGTATGTTTGAACCGTGTAGACTCTTTCCTGTGTAAGATATGTTGTATATTCAGTTGCCCTGCAAATGACTCAGCAGTTAGAAAATAACATTATAACATGTGTACAAAAGTCTCAATATATAACCATAAAATGTGTCCAGCAGAACAAATGTAAGAAAATTTATATATTTTAGCCTCTAGTTTATTTGCTAATATATATATATATATATATATATATATATATATATATATATATATATATGTATATATGTATATATGTATATATGTATATATATATGTATATATATATGTATATATATATGTATATATATATGTATATATATATGTATATATATATGTATATATATATGTATATATATATATATATATATATATATGTTAAGATTGCATCATTAAATAAAACAGCTAAACTAACCGTGACAAGTTTACTTCACTGTCTACCACTGCTGAAGACCCCCCCAGGCCCCCTCTTCTGTGGTCATTTGCCGCAATGCGGTTATTGTTTTTACAGGCTGATTGGTCAAATGGAGTCATGTGATTATTGTTGCTACATCTGATTGGTGAAACAGTCATGTGGTAGATCCACCGGCTGCATTTTTCTGTCAAACACAAAGAATATCTAAAGTGTCGAATAAATGGTTAGAAAAGTAACGAGTCGAGTGTAGCCAAATATAGCGGAGTAAGAGTAGTGTTTCTTCTTCACAAATCTACTCAAGCAAAAGTAAAAAGTAAAACTACTCTTTTTTTTTTTTCTACTCTATTTTTCTATTTTACTCGATTTTTTTCAAAAAGTTACTCAAGTAAATGTAACTCGTTACTACCCTTAAGTCTTAAGTAATATAAGTATTATGTTTGACCCTGACACATGACGGATTTAGCAGTTTACTGTACTATGAGGGTTTGCAAGTTGCAATATGTTAGCAATATAATAATCATATTAATAATAATTATAAGCTTTTTCGTACATATCATTTACTTATGATGGAGCATGCATGATGGAGCATGCAGGATTTGCATGGTTTATTATGCTAAAATCTTTGTCCTCTCTTTGAAACCTCCTTGCGTTTGATTACGATCTGTTCCCTAAAACTGGCTGCACTGAAATTCCTTCTGTTTCCCATAATCACGTCAACACAGGTGGAGGTCTGCTTTTGTAGAGATGGTGGGGCTCATAAAAGCAACATGAAATGAACCCTGCCAGCTCTTTTTATATTTCAGCCATATTTTTGAGGTTGGAATTGGAATTAAATTGGAAATTTTCCCAAAATAGCCATCAATAACATAAGCCGCACGTAGTGGATTTTTTGTGCTCAAAACAGGGTTTCCAGTGAGCCAATTTCTTAATGTAACAGAGTGATATAAATCTGTGTATGGTACAGTAATGCATTGTTTTTGTCTTTTGTAATGGTTGGTATGATTTGATATATGATTAATGTGTGCCTTACCAGTCTGTGTGTGTTTGTGACCACTGGAGCATCTCAACCTCATCACACTGATCTCCACTCCCTCATTCTCTGATAGGAAGATTAATGATGCACACACACACACAGATATATGGTTCTCAGTCCCATTTTTTGCACTGTCAATTCTAAAGAGAAATGCTATAAGTTATGAAATGAATCAACCTTCAGTCAACAAAGCTCAGTAGTCACTGCAAATCAAGGCATCAGGTGTTTGTGGATCTCAGTTGTGTTACTCTGGACATAACCGTCACTGCTTTCTGTGATGTGGTTTAATGATCAGTTTAGGTTTACTTCAGGCAATTAAGAAGCATTTTTCTCTGTGTGTGTCATTGTCCCTTTTGAAGCTGCAGTGTGCTTGCCATCTGTTTGCTTGGGGGGAAGAATGACTGATTTAAATCAGTGCATGTCTACACTGGTCTACACTGTGCAGATGGAAATCAAATGCATGTAGTGTACAGTTGTTGGCAGGAGGTGTGACCACTGTGCCCTTCAGTCACTGTAAAGGAGGTGTGGCCTCTGTGCCTCTCAGGCCAGGTGAAGGTTTGACCTCTCAGGCCAGGCGAAGGAGGTGTGGCCTCTCAGTGCCTCTTTGTCTATGTGAAGGAGGTGTGGCCTCTGTACATCTTGGTGCGTCTTGGTTTATGTGAAGGAGGTTTAGCCTCCCCTCCCTTTTTTTTGTACGTTGAATCTGAAACAGTATTTTTGTGCATGGATTATAAATCAGGATATGATTAATTGTTGGCTCCCTTTAGTTGAGTCTTTCTTACAAGCTGTTAATCATGTTTTAAGATGCTCATACTTTTGTTACAGGCGAGCTGCACACTGCGGCTTTGTAGTATACAAGTAGATCTGGTGAGGTCCAAGCTGCGTGAGATGATCTTAAACAAATGTAGCATCAATGAACGCACTACCGGGAGTTATATTCTTGTCTGCTTCAGACTGGAATGCTGTTGCGTCACTGTGGTCGGATTTAGAAATATCTTTCTAAAAATAACTGCTTGGATTTCTCTGCAGCTGACATGAAGCACCAAGCAGAAAAATTTATAGTTTTTTTCTCTTTCTAACTGTTCTTTATAGTGTATTTTCTTATGAGCGGTCTCTTTAAAAAATAAAAAAAGTCATCTTCCGATCAACAGTTAGAGGTCAAAGTCGAACTACCATTTGAGCTTTAAATATGCTGTATCATGGTTTGATTTAAAATAAGTAAATAAAATAAAATAATGATAACAGTCTGTCATTGTCATCATTAATAGACTTTACCTAAAGTAATGGCACCTCTGTAACTATGAACTTTTCAATGTTCCAATCTTTTTTTTTTCCTTCTTCCTTTTTTTTTATTACAGTAAGATTATTTTAATACATTATCTATACAACATAGCATTACATTACAGCATAACATATTTTTATTGGAGTTGGGTCCCAGATGTGGATTATTATGGACTGTTCTCTCTAAAGACATGTTTTCATGTAGAACTGCTGATGCTTGTGCAATGTCTGGGAAATTCAGGGCATCTAAAGAGGGTCTACCCAAGAACAGAATGTTTGTGTGACAGCTTGGTCATGTGATAAATTGATCTGCCAGTGTGTATTGTCGGAGTTTGGTGGCCTGCAGCTGATGGAGTTGAAAGAACACACCCCTTCTTTTTAACTGTTTGTTGTCCCTGATTTGTCTCAGCCAAGCATTGTCTTTAGCTAAATCTCAAAAATTTTTTGTGGCATTGATCCCGCTGTGTTTTTACAAGCTCTCCTGAAAATTCATCAAACTTAAAACTAGTTGCTTGCAGCAAGAAGTGGACAGTTTATTGAGTCCTGAATTAATACTGCATAGAGAGTACAGCAGTATTCATCTTTTCTTGCACTCGGCTGAAATATCTGTACTGTTCACATTAGTCACTGCTTAACCAATCATATCAGCACCTGACTAGACCAGCGCCTACTGATTGGATGTTTGTTTACTGTCAAAGAAAAGACCTCCTGATGCTTTTGTTATTAAAAAAAAAAAAAAAAAAAGGCAGTCTGTTTTAGTCTTTTGAATAGCAAGTCTGTTTGTTCAAGCTGTTGAGTCTCTCCGGTTGCATTTTCTCCTCAGAGGAAACCGAAGCCTGTGGTTGATATCCCACCTCTTTTGTGATCTGCTGCTTAGTGTGTGTGAGGAGCCGAGTACTGAGGTGTATAACGACATCATTTTACTTTTACATGTCTTCATTTGGCAAGGTGTCCATATCCAAAGCCAGCAAGGGAGAGTCTAATCCCAACAGAAAGCTGTTCACAGTGCTGGCAGCGATACAATATCTGTATTGAGGACAGAAAGAGGAAACATGAAAAATTAAGGTTTTAGAGAGAGAGGCCAATTTTTATTTATTAACTTTTTTCCTCCCAGTGTATAGTAACAGAAAAATTTAGTGTCTTTACATTATGGCTCAATTACAACTTTCTAGCTTTTAAAAACCATTTAAGCTATTCCAAACCCAACTGGAATTCCAATGATGAATGAATGATTGGATTCCAATATCGACTTATTGAACACCACCTGACACGAAGGCGCATGAAATCGCATTATAAACAAATGGCACTCAAAAAAAAAATGCTAAAAGGGAAGTTGATGTGTAATATCAGGATTTAATTTGTTTAACTTGATACATAATATATCTGACATTTCCCTCTGAATGAGATACCAGTCCATCTTGGAGCACCTTGCACGCGCATTCACAGAGTAGCCATTTTGTGAAGGGGGGAGGGGGTCTGGTTATTTCAGAGGAAACGCAAGTAAGTAATGCAACAGGCAGAGAAACTCCACTCGGATGGTAACCTGAGCTCAGGATCGATCCTGGAGCTGTGAGGCAGCGATGCTCCACAACACACTGCGCCACAGCCATGCCAATAAAGTTTTTCAATTTTTAAAAATCACACATGGCCATATTTCCTCACCCTACAACTGTTTAATAGTGACAGTGGTCAACTGAGTGGACAACTACAAATGCTACAAAAATCGTTCATGAACCTGTTTCAGTTTTATTTATTCTGAAGGTAAATCTGTAGGCAGTGTTTCGAGAAATCATCGCACCTTGGTTATTATTGGGTTAAATGCACTTCGTAGCTCAGACTGCCTTCATTTGTGATCATTGTGTGATAAATACTGTATGTAGTAAAATATTTGTAAAATGTGTTGATGTGTTTTGTTTTTTTGTATTTTCTCAACAGCTTTTTCGTGAAGTAAGGATTATGAAGATTTTGAATCACCCTAATATAGGTAAGACCTAGGCTTACGTATGGGTCACAAAGTAGGAGTGAAAAATGTCTATACAATCAAAAATATGGTTATTTTATCCCAGATAATTTTATCAACGCACGATGCCATATAAGACATGAAATTAATGAGAGACACAAATGTGTCTGGAGTGGAAAAGCTGTGCAGCAATATGAAGATTCCACTTTTGATTGTCTTGAATAAATTTTTATTTAGTAACATTAACAAACAGTGTCTTATGCATGAAACAGCTCCGTAAACAGTGGACTGAATGGTTCAGTTTGCAACATAAAAATTTAAGTGTTAATTTGTCCCAGTTGTGTTGTTGTCAATATTCTGTAAGCGAAAGAATGAAGTTATCCCTCCCTCCCTCTCTCCCTCCCTCCCTCTTTTTTTTATTCAAACTAGTCAAAGATGATGTGATGCACTGCTCAGTGTACCATGTTTAATTTTTTATTTTTTTTTAAATGTGCATGCACACATGCACAGAAGAAATTATTCTGGATACGTTCATATTATAGAAAAAAGTGGCGTTCAAGAACCGTTCTCGAAAAGTCAGGAACCTCATCAAAAGTCACAGATGAGCTCCATTCATGTGTGAAGGTTAAGTGTTCATCTAAGCAAAGAGCATTATGGAGATCAGTTATATGTTAAGGATGTAGCACAATTGCAACTCTGCCTCAAAAAAACGACGTCCACAAAAAGTTACTAACCAGGTCAGGAGGGTATTAGTCAGAGAAGAATCCGTGAGGCCGAGGGTCACAGAAAGCTGGACAGATGCACAGTTCAGACAGGAGAAGTTTTGGGGTTAACAGGTCGGGGACTCGTGGAAAGCATGCCTCTGAGACATAAATTTACCTTTTTGGCCTTCCACAAAGCACTGTGTTTGGCAGGAACCGTGTAATACTAATTACACTGAAAACGAAAACGAAAGGTGACTCAAGCTAGTGTTATCCGAGTTATATTTGCACTTCAGCTGTATTGTAATAATGAAACATTTAACTCCCAAAGCAGTCCAGGGAGCAAAACTGGAGGAAAGGTTCAGAGGAGTGCAGACCAAAACCACACTGTAAAAGACACAAAAATGAAACAACATAACTCCGCATTAAGACCTTTTAAAGAATGAGTTTGTCCCCCTCTAATGCAAGAGATTAGTGACCTGGTAAAGGGCAGCTGGGTTTGAGCGCTGGTTTGCTGTTGATAAAATTGTTTGCGTGTGTGTGTCGGAGTTCGCTGTAGCCCAGTAAGAAGCCACTGCATTATCCTTATGCAGCCTGATCAGAGCCTGTGTCTGTGTGATGAGACTATAAAGACCTAGACACTAAAAACACTTCAGTGTTCCTGTCTCTTTTCCCATCGTCTCTCCTCACCCTTGCATGCCCTTTTTTTGTTCTTTCTTATTTCTTTCCCCTCATTCTTTTTTTATTCAGCCGTCTCCATCTCCCTTGTAACCTTTCTGTCCTCTGATTAATGTGCGTCTCTTGAGGAATGGAGGGTCGTTTTCTCGGCTGTCCTTCTCTACATCACAGCTCATGTTTCTTCATGCATGTTTTCCCTTTCTCGGTCTCTCACTCAACATTTGAATTCAATTTGAACTGGATTATGTATCTTAACAGAGCAGCATTGCAGCAGTGAGATGACCGTGCTCAGGGCCGGCGCCTCTTCAGCAGTTTTGACTTTAGGCCACACTTGGCCTCCGCACTATTGATTGTGATGATGGGACATTTTTCTGACTCTATCATGTTCTGTTTTGCGTCCCCGCATATGAGACAGTGTGTCTCTATGGATTTTTCTTTTTGGCTTTAAACTGCGCTTAAGCTGTAAATAAACACTGCTGACTTTCTGATATCTTTCCTGCACTCCGTTTCTTTATTTTAGACCTGCTCCTGTGTAAACAGGTGGTGGAGGTCGTACTTCCATCTTCATCTCGGAGATGTGGTCACATGGGTGGCACAAGATAGTAGATGATATCATAATTTTTTTAAAATGATTTATTAATCCAGCTCATTGTAACATAGCTTAATTGTAATCAATCTGTAAAAGCTGTTGTTGTAAACATAGTTAGGGTAACCCATAAAAGCCTTTCCCACTTTTTCTCACGGCGTGCGTGTTTGAACAATGTGGAAAAAGTATACGTTATAAAGACTTAAAATCAAAAGCTCCGCACACAGAGTCCACTAGTTACTAGGGATGAGAATCACCAGGGATCACTCGGTACAATATTATCACGATATTTAGGTGCCAATTCAGTTTGTATTCCTATTATGTTTCATGATTTTATGAATATCCTAATCCGATATTAATGAAAAAATAGATTTTGTTACAATTCTATACAAACTCCTACCACACAGGGCACTTATCACCTCAAATGTGAATATTTAAAATGAATTTTAAATTTTTGAAAATGAAAAAAAAAAAAAAAAATCTTTGAGGCAGCGAGTACATCTTCTTCTAGTTACCAGGATTATTAATATTACTTTTTTTCCCGTGTATACTATGCTACATGGTCACTTGTTCATAGAGGTTATTTCTGAGGCATAACGTCTCAAATTTTTTTTCTTTTAGACCAAAGTTAATGTGTTTACATGAAACGAGTATCTTAAGTGTATTTTAGCTCTTTCATTTCCGTTAATGCATGTGCAAATCTCTAAACTGCGTTTGATACCAGCAATGTTTAATTTTTCACCATAGCTATTATACTTTTATTCTCTCTTTTCCACAGTTAAGTTATTTGAAGTCATAGAAACGGAGAAGACACTTTATTTGGTAATGGAGTATGCCAGTGGAGGTAAATTTTAATGTTCTTAGTGCATAGTGAGGATTATAGACCGACACTGGAGGCTCCAGATGTCTTAATCTGTGTGGCTATGTGTTTGGTTCTGTGTATGTCACAGGTGAAGTATTTGACTACTTAGTTGCACATGGAAGAATGAAGGAGAAGGAAGCCAGGGCCAAGTTTCGACAGGTGAGTGGATAAAGCGCTAGTTTGTTTTCTATCAGTTAGTCAGATGAATTCCAGGGGCACAGTGATGTCAGCAAAACTCTCCATCTTTCTTATTGCAGCAGATGACGACCTTGTTACGTTTTAACATTGACAAACTGTTCCTTTCATCTTATCTGGTGTGTAGTCAGGGTTGCCAGGTCTCAGCAACTGAGGATTAATGAAAACCACCCAGAGGATCTAAGTAGAATTTCAAGGAAGAAACACATTATCTTTGTGTTCATAGTCAATGTTCAGAAATGTCCCTGTTAATATCCAGTTATTTGGTTTATAAGAAGGTCTTGGTGGCTGAGAGTTATTTTTAAAACTAAAAAAAAAAAAAAAACACGAAGGAAAAAAAAAAAACATGTTGCTCATGGACTTGGTTTTTTCACCCGCAACACTGTTCCCCGTCTAGGCCAATTTTGCTAAGAACCTTGACGCTGGCAACTCTGCATGTGGTTAACCATATTTGATTCTATGAAATAACTTTAAGACTTCAAAAAATCTTTCACAGTGAAATTAAAATGGCTGAAATTTTTGCTGACTTGACTGACAAATCGACCATTAAATTGCCATTTCATGCCATCACAAAACAAATCTTTCTTTGTTCATCAAACCTTTTGTACCGGTAACTTTTGCCAGTACAAACATATAACCAATATTCTGCAGTATGTGCATTAAACAGTGCTGTGTTTCCTGCTCCCAGGTCTTTCTAGCATGTACCAAGAACACTCAAACTGTGCCCTCTGAAACTAGATCTATTTTTTTTTTTTTTTCACATTTCCCAAAATTCAAATATTTAATGCGAGTCAAGGAAGGTATTACTTTACTATTTAACACACACTGACCCCTGGTGGTGTGCTGTTGTGCTGATTTATACAGAAATCATTACAAGGCTTTGAGCTTGGCTTTTAATAGCCATAATTGAACAAACATTTATCTGATTTCATCAGTACGAGATAATGAATATGCTGTTGTTTAATAATTAATTTATGATTTAATTATTCAGCTGCTAACAGACATGATCCCCCAAATAAGAAATTAACAGTCTGTACTTTAGCACAAAGAGGTGATTTTTAGTGCATATGTTTGTGTTTCAGATTGTGTCTGCAGTGCAATATTGCCATCAGAAGAGGATAGTCCACAGGGATCTTAAAGTAAATTGTGTTCCTCAGATGTTACTTCATGACCTCTTGACCCTTTTCTGGACATGCTCATTTTGTACTCACTTTGTCTGTTCTCATCTACAGGCTGAAAACTTGCTTCTGGATGCTGACATGAACATAAAGATAGCAGACTTTGGTTTCAGTAATGAATTCACCATTGGAAACAAGTTGGACACGTTCTGTGGCAGCCCTCCCTACGCCGCTCCTGAGCTTTTTCAGGGCAAAAAATATGACGGGCCAGAAGTGGATGTCTGGAGCCTGGGGGTCATTCTGTACACACTGGTCAGCGGCTCGCTGCCCTTTGATGGGCAGAACTTAAAGGTCCATTGAATTTTAACTGCAATTTTTTTTGTTCATGCTATAAATATTTACTTAAGTAAACCAAGTGAACATTTTTAATCAATACACAGATTATCCATTATGTCAAAACCACTTTTATCAGTAGATGGTTCGGCAAAGGCACTTTGACCAGTCAGTGGCTATGCATTCTCGTTAACAGCAAGTTTCGATGCACCTTGGCAATGATCTAGAATTGTGCCAGAACCCAATGTTAACTTTTCCCTATCGCTGGTTCACCAGTTTTTGTTGCTTGTTTTATGGTGGTTGACATCCAGTTAGTTGCATTAACACCACCCTCCTATCTTCCTTAAAAAAGCCTTTAAATGCTTCCTTCCCTGATCAGTGACTTCCATTCTTCCACCAGTTCTCCTTCCCTGGGTCATTGTTGGGAGGTAAAAACCACTACATACCCGGAAGACCTGACATTTTGGAGATGGCCGTGTTGCCATCACAATTTGGCCCTTGTCAATGTCACAGTTCCTTAGCTTTCCCATTTCCCTGTTTCCAAAACATCAACTTTGAGAACTGATTTTTCATTTGCTGCCTAATGTATCCTATCCATTGATGAGGACATTCACATCACATCAGTGTGATTTACTTATTTCTTATTGTTTTAATGCTGTTTTTTTTATCTGTGTATATGTAAAGATGGGGGGGGGGGGAGATGTGATAAACTTTGGATTGTAGTTGTAGAATCTTGTTTTTTGACTGTAGCTACAAGACTAATGTAACCAATAAATATGGGAATGTAAAGTTATGGGCTGGTTTAACATGGATGCAAAAAAACCTTCGTTAATCATTGTACACTGGACTCAACTTGTTAAAATGCATCTGCTGAAACATTTTATTTTCAAATCAGCATGAATCAGTGTTGTCATTTGAAACTCTCCTTACATAAATATTTGGCTTTCAGACATTGTCCCACTCCCACTTTTTTTTAAATTTTTTTTTTTAGTTCCCTCAACATGTCTGTGGCTCGTTTAAAGAGGACACAGTTAACCTGTCCATGCCTGTGCACTATTGTGTCCTAACTGAGTGTATCCGCTTGATCTTAGGAACTGAGAGAGCGGGTATTGCGAGGAAAGTACCGCATCCCGTTCTACATGTCCACTGACTGTGAAAATCTACTGAAGCGACTGCTGGTACTGAACCCGGGCAAACGTGGCAGTCTAGAGGTACAAGGTTTTCTTAGCATTCCAATAAACACTTCAATCAGAGTCTCAACATCTGGCAGGTCCCAGATTCAGCTTCGCTCTGTGATGTCATAGTTGCAGTTGTGCAAACTTTCTGCATATTGTTTGTGCCTTGATGTCTGAATGCATGATATTTTTTAACCACACAGCAAATCATGAAAGATCGCTGGATGAATGTGGGTCACGAGGAGGAGGAGCTCAAACCGTACACAGAGCCAGAAACAGACTTCAGCGACACCAAAAGAATAGGTACACACATATGGAAAGTGTACATAAACATACAAGATGTTATCGTTCTCTATAAGTTTAGCTTTGGTAATGGTTTATTCACGTTCAATACGTCAGAATGTCTTGAGACCAATTTTTATGTAATGTTCGTAAGAGCTTGTACGACTTGCTGCAGTATTTTTTAAAGATTGTTGGCAGACATATTTTCAAACCTTGTCCGTGATGTCTTTTTATGAAGTGAATTCTGGGTATTCTGTGCTCTGCTTGTCATTTTGACACCTGAATACAGAAATGCACAGGATATTCTGCCCGATTTCGCTTTCAGACATAGCTACCAAATGACAATATATAGGGTGCGGATTTTCTACAAGGCTTTTATTCGTATTTAAGGATTGTCCTTAAATCTGTAAATAAATGTTCTCATAATATTTAGAATGAATCAGCGTTGTCATAAACACACATTGTAACTTGCACCTCCTCCACTGTCTGTAACCTGCTGCTTTTAACAAGATCAGTGACGTTTGACTCTCCGGTCTCTCCTTTAGACCTGATGATTACTATGGGTTTTCCCAAAGAAGAGATCACTGAGGCCTTAGTGAGTCAGAAATACGATGAAATCATGGCTACTTATTTGCTCCTGGGCAGAAAACCTCCTGAGGCAAGAACTATACACATCTAGTCTCATCAGTAAGTCAGATAGCCTTTAGTAGTGGCTATTTATGTTTACGTCATGATGTTCTTTGTTGCCTGCAGTTTGAGGGAAGCGAGTCTCTGTCCAGCACAAATCTGTGTCAGATGCCCCGACCCAGCAGTGACCTGAATAACAGCTTATCCCAGTCTCCAGCTCACTCCAAAGTGCAGCGCAGCATCTCTGCCACACAGAAACAGCGCCGCTACAGTGACCATGGTCAAAACACTCACACACACACTCATAAGACTGGTCTTGTAACTTAGATTTGTCATTTTACCGTCTTGGCAGTGCCTACATTTAACAGAAATATACATTCAGATTGACAAACGCATTTTACTCAATATCAGCTACAGTACATAGCACCAGTAAAAAAGCTGTGACCTCAAGCTGCATCACGACCTCATCACAGCTGTGCTGATATTCATCACAACAGCACTTGCTCCTGTGTGATATTGCTTTTATACAACAGTATAAAAAAAAAAAAACTCAATTTATTTAGTTCCACCAACAAATATCCTTCCAGTACTGGCAAAACCAACTAGCAACGATTGGTGGAGCTGGCTACCGACAGTTAGTCTAATTAACAGGGGTGACCGTAGTTTTAACTTCTTACTGGTACTATGAGGAAAATAAAACATGGTTTTAACAAAACAGGGTTATTCTTTATATTTCTATTTATTCCATTTTAGAATATCAGCTACGATAATCTGTTCAATTAAAAAAGCTATTCAATATAACAACTTAACATTATTTGGTACAATTTATTTTACCACACACCAAGTTAGGGCCCTTGATCAAAGATTGGAAAGTAATTTGGGATTCAGCCTCGCATTATAATCTATTTAGCTTTGTAGCTGTAAATGAAAGGGCACAAATGGTTCCTTTTATTTACGAGGCAATTCGGAATGATTTAGAAACGGTCATTAAGAAAATAAAGTGGGTTTTCATTAAGAAAATGTCTGGGATAACTATGTTGTCAGATGTGTTTTTTTTTTTTTTTTTTTTTTTTTGCTGAAAGAGCTTTGGAGACTGTGAGATGTGGGTTTTTAGCAGGCAGTTGTTCTCTCCTCACTACCGACCACTTTTCAACCATGCTGTGACCGGCAATTATTGTAATTAATGGATGTTGGAACAACTGGGATGAGGAGTGATTTTTTTTATATATATATATATATATATATATATATATAAAAAGCGTCCCAGTGCTGTTACTGACTATTATCAACACTTGTGGAATGCCTCGTCCAATCGGAACCAACTGTTGTATATATTGCAATTAACATGATGGTGTCTGAGATTAGTTAAGATGTTGGCCTATTTTCACTCTAGTTAACAGTTTTGTACATGATCTATAATGCTCTTTTGCCACAAATCTGGATATGAACCTTCTTCCAATAACATATTTTGTACACAGTTGGTATTTAATTTTATTTTTCCAAAAAAAAAAGTAGTTATAAACAGAATGTCATAACTAACATGTAGTTATGAGAACAAAAAATATTATTATAAATTATTTTTGTTTTAAAACATCCTTCAGTTTATCATGTAAACATTGGAATGTGGATGTTTGCTTTCTAATATGTAAATAATAGTAAAACAGTAAAGTTTGTTTTAACCGCTCTGTCAGGGTCCCTATAAATTTTATACAACCTTATATCCTTGACTTTTTTCCCCCCTTCTTTTTTTTTTTACTGTTACATTATTATTGTCTGTGAAATCTCTGACTTTTGCATCAGAGAATAGGGTTTAATGTTCAACGAAACTGTGTGAATCTGCAGTTGCCCCATCTATCCCACCGGCCGTGTCTTACACCAAGCGCACGCAGGCCAACAGTGTGGAGGGAGAAAAGAAAGAGGAGTGGGATGCGGCTCGTAAGCTCCCCACCTCCAGCTCCAAAGGAGACATGGCTGTGTCACCGCTGACCACACAAGAGCGCAGGAAGTATTCTGCAGCCTCAGGGGTGAGACATCACACACTAAGGTTATGCAAGAGGGGTCATTGATAAAAGTGAAAATTAAATATTATTTGCAGTCCTGTTAAGGAAAGGGAGATGGATTCGTAGTTGTTTTTGTTAACAGTAAATCTCAGGGAGGATTGCAGGGAGGATGTCTAACCTATTTTTCCGTCTGGGTTTTTGTTTTTTTTGCATGTGTGAATCAACAGAACAGCACAAGCGGAGGAATGACGCGGAGGAACACGTATGTGTGTGAGCGTGCCAGCACGGATCGTTATTCGGCAATTCCTAATGGCAAGGACAGCAGGTGAGCTTCAGTTTTATGGTCCATTAAGGGGGAATCAATGCCCTGTAACTGGGCGAGTAGTGAAATTTTTTGTGCGGTTATACATTGTGCCTTGGTGTCCAATAACGCAAGGCTGTCAGTTCTGGCTGTCAACCTAAAACTCAACTGCATTCTGATAAATATCTTCCAACAATATAAGGCAAAATGAGGAATCAGCAGTTACATATTAGACATATAAATCGTAATGTTTGTGGTTTATATATATATATATATAGATGTTAAAGTGGTTAAATAATGTACTGCCCCTAGTCAGAGTTTGTCAGAATGTTTTTTTTTTTATTATTATTATTATTGATCACAATGAGTGGCATAAACACATACATGGTTCTTCTCTCTTTCAGTCTAACTGAGATGTCTGCTTCTGGTAGTGGCTCCTCTGTGTCACCCGGAGCTTCCTCAGCACTAGCCTCAGCTAGGCCGCGTCATGTGAAGTCCATGTCCGCCTCAAGCCATCCCACAAAGTCCCCATTGCCCCCAATAGAGGACAATGCGGAGTACAAGGGGTGAGACTGTTTACCACTCAGCCTTCAGTTTACTACAGATATTTTTCCATAGGACTTTTAACAATGGAAAGTTTACAGAATTACAGATGTAAACTGTAATTCTTTTTTCAGCTTTATCTATTATTATCCCAATTGTAACTTGGCTTAAACTGCATGTATACTGTGTTTTTTTTCTGACTGATGAATTAGTGCTTGAGAGAAAGAGCAGGCTTCGGAATATGTTCATTCACAGTTGTTTCCATGCGGCTCATTCAGTCATTCTATTGCTATATTAAAACTACTATTGTTACCTCTCTTTTTTGTTCTTTAGCCCCAGCTCCAGGGCACCTGCTGCATCTCCGTCGACTCACAGCATCAGCAGTGTGACCCCAGACCGAACACGTTTCCCACGTGGCACATCTACACGCAGCACCTTTCACGGAGCCCAGCTGAGAGAACGGCGTAGCGCAACCTACAACGGACCGCCTGCCTCTCCCACCCTCTCGCATGACACGGGAGCACTAGTCCATACTCGGAGGGGCACTTCAACGGGCATCATCAGTAAAATCACCTCCAAGTTTGTGCGTAGGTGAGTTGGACAAACTTCTCCCTCACCCTGAGGATAAACCACAGTTGGCAGCTGATTGGTGGTTTAGAATTGTCTAATGTGCCCATTGAATTTAAATGTCCCTGCTGGGTGGGTTTCCGACCACAGCCCAAAGACAAGCAGTGTAGGCTGAGTAACCCAAAGAATACACATTTATGTTCCCTGGGATAGGTTCCACACCCCTGTGACCCTGCACAGAATAACAGGTCTAAATGGATGCAGAATTCTGACAGTTTGAATCCCAAGGTTTTTTCCCCCGTTATTAGTACCTAGAGCTTCCAAAAGTGTGTAAGCAGAATGGGAACAATACCAAAACAAATAAACCCAGTGGTGGGAAAAAGATGCTTTCACCCCTTCGAATCCAGACACGACCAAATCGTATATACAAGAAGCTCCAAAATGTCAGCAATGTAGCACTGCTCTAACCATAAAGCATACACACGTGGACAAAATTGTTGGTACCCTTCGGTCAATGAAAGAAAAACTCACAATGGTCACAGAAATAACTTTAATCTGACAAAAGTAATAATAAATAAGAATTCTATGAATGTTAACCAATGAAAGTCAGACATTGCTTTTCAACCATGCTTCCACGGAATTATAAAAAAAAAAATGAACTCATGGAACAGGCCTGGACAAAAATGATGGTACCCCTAACTTAATAGTTTGTTGCACAACCTTTAGAGGCAATCACTGCAATCAAACGATTCCTGTAACTGTCAATGAGACTTCTGCACCTCTCTGCAGGTATTTTGGCCCACTCCTCATGAGCAAGCTGCTCCAGTTGTTTCCGGTTTGAAGGGTGCCTTTTCCAGACAGCATGTTTCAGCTCCTTCCAAAGATGCTCAATAGGTTTGAGGTCAGGGCTCATAGAAGGCCACTTTAGAATAGTCCAGTGTTTTCCTCTTAGCCATTCTTGGGTGTTTTTAGCTGTGTGTTTTGGGTCATTGTCCTGTTGCAAGACCCATGACCTGCGACTGAGACCCAGCTTTCTGACACTGGCCAGCACATTTCTCTCTAGAATCCCTTGATAGTCTTGAGATTTCATTGTACCCTGCACAGATTCAAGACACCTTGTGCCAGATGCAGCAAAGCAGCCCCAGAACATAACAGAGCCTCCTCCATGTTTCACAGTAGGGACAGTGTTCTTTTCTTGATATGCTTCAAGTATAATTAGCAAAATTTGCCCTGGCAAAAAGTTCCATTTTTGTCTCATCTGTCCATAGGATATTCTCCCAGAAGCTTTGTGGCTTGTCAACATGTAGTTTGGCATATTCCAGTCTGGCTTTTTTATGATTTGTTTTCAACAATGGTGTCCTCCTTGGTCGTCTCCCATGTAGTCCACTTTGGCTCAAACAACGACGGATGGTGCGATCTGACACTGATGTTCCTTGAGCATGAAGTTCACCTTGGATCTCTTTAGAAGTCTTTCTGGGCTCTTTTGTTACCATTCAGATTATCCGTCTCTTTGATTCGTCATCAATTTTCCTCCTGCGGCCATGTCCAGGGAGGTTGGCTACAGTCCCATGGATCTTAAATTTCTGAATAATATGTGCAACTGTAGTCACAGGAACATCTAGCTGCTTGGAAATGGTCTTATAGCCTTTACCTTTAACATGCTTGTCTATAATTTTCTTTCGAATCTCCTGAGACAACTCTTTCCTTCGCTTCCTCTGGTCCATGTTGAGTGTGGTACATACCATGTCACCAAACCACACAGTGACTACCTGGAGCCCTATATATAGGCCCACTGACTGATTACAGGATTGTAGACACCTGTGATGCTAATTAGTGGACACACCTTGAATTAACATGTCCCTTTGGTCACATTATTTTCAGTATTTTCTAGGGGTACCATCATTTTTGTCCAGGCCTGTTCCATGAGTTTATTTTTTTTTTTATAATTCTGTTGAAGCATGGTTGAAAAGCAATGTCTGACTTTCATTGGTTAACATTCATAGAATTTTTTTTTAATTATTATTTTTGTCAGATTAAAGTTATTTATGTGACCATTGAGAGTTTTTCTTTCATTGACCGAAGGGTACCAACAATTTTGTCCACGTGTGTATACTTTTGAACTGCCGAAGTTTTAATACCATAAGAAAACTATTTCTACCAGAGCAAGATTTAAGAAACATATTCTGCAAGACAAAACCAGAAAAACTTTTACAATTTTTATCAAAAGTGCACCTAAAGAACCTTATGTTATTATGTTAACCTTATTCTGGCCAAGGCCATGTTATGTAATATTATTATTATTATTATTATTATTATTAATAATAATAATTAATTATTAATAATAATTAATTATTAATCATTTATGTTTTTATTTACCTGTTCCACAACTCTTTAAATCCCTTACATTATAACATAATATTATATTGGTTCGATTAAATCAGTTTAATGTTTGATATTTATCTGCCATGAAATAGCCTGGGAAGCTGATATGGCAATAAATCCAACCAAAACTGTGTCCATGGGAAACATGGTATGTCAATTAATGTGTGATTTTAAAGTAATTGTGCATACCAGTAGTCACTCAGAAGTGATTTGGGAAAAGAAGGAAAGAGCAACCCATGTTTATACAAGTTAGCCAGACCTTGTTATTGATTATTACTCAAATTACTTTTGGTAGGAAGCACTTTGGTCCTTAATGGTTATCTCTAAATGTTTGTATAAAACTGTGTGTGATAAGAAACCCACTCGACTACAGGGATTATACTGCAGGATGATGGGTGTGGCCACTAACACATGTTCTTTATGCTGAGTTTTCAATTTCACTGACCATGACTCAGTCAATAAAGGGCACACTGTAAAACATCATGAACTTTTCATCAGTTGTTCGTTTCTGTCCAGCTCAATGGGAAAACCCAGACATCTTTCTTCATCTGCATGTCAGTGTCTCAGTGTTGGACTTTCTTTAAATCTCCAATGCTGCTGTGACATTATAATCGTCCCTACTCTGATCTGACAGACAAATGTTCACCTAGAGAGCCTAATACTCCATGTCCTAAATTTGTGGGGTCTACGAGCAGTGTACCTGCTGCATTGTTTAAAAGACTGAAAGCCTACAGTGTAATCATTTTATTAATCTGATTAAGAGTTTGTGCGGGAACAGGAATGCACAAGCACTGCAGTACTGCAGTCATTTCAGTGGTTTTATAGCCGATGCTTGAACAGCAGATATTCTGTGGTGCAACATCTGTGGGATTAAATAACTTCAGTATCACTAATTCGCATGTCCAGTAAACAAATTAAAAGATATGATGCCATTGACTAATCACAAAATAGTTTTCATACATGACCTGACCTCTGTACGAGCAAGGGCATTTTGTGCACTAAGTTTTGATTGAGCTAAGTCTACTTGCATTGAGAGTTTGGTTTGTTAAAAGTAAAAATGGCATAATTGATTTAACTTTTAACAAGGATGAATACAGTAATGAACGAACGAGGTCTTGATGTATACAAGGAGTACACATTTGTCTGCCGGGCATCACGTAATCACAACTGAGCCAAGGTAGTGTTGGTGTCTGTCGTGCACACGAGTGTTATTAGAGAGGTTCTTTGTTAAAGAAGTTTCCCGACAGATCAGCGTTGCCGTTCACTGGTGTTTATGCACCTGTGTATGTGTGTTTGTGCGTGTGTGTGTTTGTGCGTGTGCGTGAAATTCGTTCTACACAGTAGAACGCTCACAATCCAAGGTTTGTTAAACCAAAGTTCTCGTGACTGTTGTACGTTTGCTTGTGTGAGGATGTGCAAAACAAATAGTTAAATGCAAGTAAAGTGAAGGCACTAAATAAAAATTGGCAGCATTTAATTGCATCAGTGTCTTATATAGGTTTTACCCTTTTTTTCTTTTGTATGTACTAATTTTAAAATGCTGGAACCTTTTGTGGTTGGGATGCATGAACAAGTATAGTGTGTTTCATTTAAGGAAAAACAAAATTCTACCACATGAAGGAAGTTCCCACACCTCCCTAGTCAGTCGTTCTTATTTTGTCAGGATTTTGTTTGTACAAAGCAACTGAAGCAGAATACTATCTAGTTGAGCAGTTAATGACCTTCCTCGGTGCCCACCAGTGGCTTTCTTGAGTGCTAGAATTCAAGCACTGACAACAAACCTGAGCTTGCACTTCTCACCCAAGCTTTTGGTTCAGCTAAAATGAAACACTTTTGTTCGACAGTTTCTCTGTCACTTTTTGGTTCTGGTTCACATTCACAACACTTTTTAGATTGAATTTGAATTTTTATTTGGATTTTTTTTGTTAGGTAATTTTGTTCATTTATTGATTATGAACATACATGAAGAAATTGTTTTGCAAAGTACCTGCCAATATACACAATAGCTCTAAAAGTGTTGTATAAAAGTGCTTTTCTCTTGTAGAACTCTTTCTTTCAGGGCCTCGGGGAGGTAGGAGTGGTGTTCAGGGACTTTTTTCTGAAGTTGAGCCCCTAATCTGGCATGCAGTTGATTTTTATAAAAAAAAATTCTTGTAAACACACACATTTCCACATACTAGTATTTGTTGTTTGTGGAAGTGTTAGTATTTGTACAGATTTTTCTTCCCACTGTTTAAACCCAGAATCCTGCTTGGTGGTGTAACTTTGTGCACACCCAGCTGACTTGTCAGTAATAATGCTTAAGAAAAGAATTTTGTTCATGCATATGTTTGGAATGCTGAATGTCTTGTCAGCCTAGATATTGTTCACTTTTGATGTTCTTTCCCAAAGGCAAAGTATGATGATGTCAGGCAAGGAATTTCACAAACAAAAGGAACATAAAGGTTATAACATTCATACTTGGAGTCACAGTATGAAACACACTTTCACATAGTTTACAGGTTTTGAAAATGGTAGCAAGAAGAGGGCACATGAAACAAGGTCTGACTAGAGAACAAGAGATGCATACAGTGTATAGAATTAGATGGCTTGAGTAGTAGTAGTATGAATGATACAACAGTAAATAATTACATTAGTGGATAAACACTTAAGGCACATTCCACTATTTTAGTGCATGATTCATAACGAATGATTTCCAAACATCTCTCTCTCTCTCATGTTAGTGCTATCAATCAATGAAAAAATTCTAATCTAGTTAATTACAGTGATAGTCTGTGATTAATCACAACTACTTACAATTTTAAAATACTCAGATTTACATGTATTATAAATGTACGATGTTGGAATAAAAAAATGTATGACTGGTTACAGGAAACGGATTATGCAGTTGTCTCTGCAACCATCTCAAACATTAACATTTAACAAGATAACTAACATGAGAGAGAGAAATGTTTTGAAATCATTTGCTATGAATCATTAACATTTAACAAATGTTAAATTAAAATCTCTTGGATGGGACCAGTAGTACTGCATGCAGTGGCTGGGAAGTATAGGGTGTGGAAACCCCTGTGTGCCAAGTTCTGATTTGTTACATGCAGCAATTTGTCGAAATGTACTACTCTTACAATTACCCTAATTTTGGCAGTCAGTTAAAAAAAAATTCTTTTTTATGCATGTTATACAATATTAACAACAACAAACTGATGAACATGTTCATAAAGCATTGGCATGATCATAACGAAAAGCTTTAGTCTGAGCATTACAGAATGGAACAAACAAATAATAGGTTAGCCTTCAGACACATATGTTGTACATCATTGTGTCAGGCTCAGCGAAATCTGTGGCAAATGTGCTTTATTACATTGAACATGCAGTATTAAAGGTATCAGAATTAATAGTTTTTGCTGCATTCCACATAGTGTGTACTTTAATTACTGTGATTTCCTGTTAAAGGCTTCAGTTGCAATAATACTGCATGAAATATTTACTACCGATGCCCTGATGTGTTTTGGTAGTTTCACATTTCCTATTATGTCTCAATCTGAACTTTTAACTGTCTTTAAGGCTACCCAGTGAAGGCGAGGCCAGATGCAGAACAAACAGCTTGAGGTGAGACATCAGTGAAGTGTAGATTTTTTTTTTTCATTTCTTTGAATTGTCAGTGTGAGGATTCCATTTTTGACAAGTGGTTTGACCAAATGGGGGCAGTACTACACCAGTAAAATCTTTGTAAATTATACACTATCAGCCTTTAAGTGACACATCTTATGACATGCTTCCATGTTGTCTCAACAGGATGGCTGCTGGTATCTAAATGTCCACATTCCCATTATATTTAGCTTAAAACGTTAAAAAATGAACAGTTACACATTGATGTGCAATGTAATTGTGTTTTATTATTGTTTGTGACAGCTGTGTTTCCCCCTTGTTTTTTTTTTTTTAAGTCCATAAATATGCAGGCACCTTCAGTACATGCTTTTCTAACAACTGTTTGTTTAAAGCATGGTTTTTATTTGTCCTGCTGATGTGTACTTGTGAAAACACATGTATTGTATTTGTTGCATGCTGTTGTTCACATAGGTGTCTCAGTTCATTCTTGCATGTAATATGAATGTGTCCACCAGCAGCAGAAAATGAAAAACTAGTGAAGAGAGTCACTGTAAAATGACTGAAGAGAAGAACTGTAATAGTACTCTATATTACTTGTTTCACATCACCGATCTCATCCTCTTACTGTAGATACAAGTTACGCATATAGGAAATAAAGAGAAGTTTTCAAACCTTCTGAATCATTTTGAAAATATAATGTAATCAGAATGAGTACATAATTGGCTAAAATATGGTATTGGTATGAAAAAGCCTCTCGTCTATCTGAAAAATTGAATTTTCAGATAGGATCATGTAACACCATTTTCCATAATACTACATTTTTCTTATCTCCTGATCCATGCGTCGTTTTTTTGTATACTGCATATGCATACACATTTATATTTTTGTCAGATAAAAAGAAACACATTTGCTAATTACAAGTTCATGCCCTTTAATGTAGCGTCCATAACTTTTTTTTTTTTAATTAAAATCTTTCCGTTATCCAGATGAAACTTGGCCAATTTAGATTTCACATGGAAAAACATAAACCTTAAAAAATGTATTATTCTAAATGCAAATTGTTCAGATATTGCAACATGAATTTAACACTACAGATTTTTTTTGGGGGGGGGGCGGCATCCTTCTTTTTGCACAGGATGCTTGAATTTAACATTTAAAGCAGCATTTTTACAGGACGAATTCTTTTAGAAGCTTACACCAATTTTAGTTAATATGAATAATTTGCTTTTTAAATTATTATTGTTTGACAGTATAGTGAAAAATGATTGCTGAAGTTAGTATCTTGAAATTTTTAGGGAAGCAACGTTGCTCACTTCTTTGTTGCATAAACTCCAGAAAAAGCTTCTTTGGCACTCACATTTTCTGAATTTGTATAACATTTTTTTTATTAGCACCAATACTGTGTTTTGTTCGAATAAGAATTACATGATGAAATCAACAGAAGCAGAGCTAACAGTTTAACTGAAGGTTGGATGATGTGCAGCATCACAGATTCACATCACAGATATATTTCACATCACAGATTCATAAACAGCCATAAATTGTCTCAATATTTAGGATGAGCTCTAATTTTAAATAGTGCCTAACATTCTCCTGGGGGTTGTGTTCATCCTCAGGAGCGGGTCAGCAGAACCTAAGGATGATGGGCGTGATTCTAAGCCACGATCCCTCCGCTTCACATGGAGCATGAAGACCACGTCATCTATGGAGCCAGGAGACATGATGCGAGAAATCCGCAAGGTGCTAGACGCCAACAATTGTGACTACGAGCAGCGCGAGCGTTTCCTGCTCTTCTGCGTTCATGGAGACGCCCGTCAGGACAGCCTCGTCCAGTGGGAGATGGAAGTATGCAAGCTGCCCCGCCTGTCTCTCAATGGCGTCCGCTTTAAGCGCATCTCGGGCACCTCCATCGCCTTTAAAAACATCGCATCCAAAATAGCCAATGAGCTGAAGCTGTGACCGGCATTAAAAATCAAAACAGGGAGCGATTCCGCCTTGCTACATTGATGTCTACATTCCCAGTTAGTTTGGGCACCATTTTGAGTTTACTGCTTTCTGAAGCTACTGCTGTATGGTTTGACCAGTGGATTTAAAAAGATAGGATTGAGGGGGAAAAAAATGAGCATCCATGATCTCCCCAGTTCTTTTCTCTCAACATATACGCAAGGTTAACATAACCATCTTTGCAATAATAATGAAAACCCTTTCAGGGTCAGCAGGTTGGTGTTCCTTTACAGAACTACCTTTGTAGGCTAAAGCAGAGACTTTAAATGCTACTTTTTCCACATGTACAGTTAAGATACAGAATGTTTTGTTGAATTGTTCATAGACTTGTATAATACAAGACTTTTTCAGCCTATGTATCTGAAGGTGTTGTATAGTATTGAGTTCTGCACAGAAAATTTGTTAAATGTCTTACTGTTTTGTTTAGCTTATTGCTTTCCTTGTAAAATTTTAGATTTTTTTTTTTTTGCCTCTGCCATGTGACATTTTAATCTTTCTTTTATACATTTTTTTTTCACTTTTCAACAGGATGTAGAACTAGTAGATCAGTGGTGAGTTACTAAATAACAGTGTTTCATAAAACAGGCTGTGCACATTCCAAAGGCAAATAGTTTTAACCTTTTAATTCTTTAGTTCAAGTCTCAGTTGTGCTATTAGTTGTGCAAGTTTGACACTCTCCCATTCCATGTATGCTAAAAAGGGATATACGAGGGGCATTCAAGTCAAACTGGGACTTGTGGTGAAATTTCTCATGAA